>JBBGZY010000700.1:6765000-7252500 GCA_037952925.1 Lithobates clamitans | reverse complement strand
AGCCACCCCCCTCTGTGCAGTATGGATTGATTCATGCATTGCATTAATCTATCCATGGGCGCTGTAGCCAACCCCTTTTCAGGCGTCAGGCCCCTTTTCGGATGCCGGGTGCCTGAATTACAGAGGCGGGGGTGTTTTAGAAGCACCTGATTAGAGCCATAGGCTCTAATAGGCTTCAAAAAGGTGAACTGCGAGCACAAACCATTGCGCTCGCAGTCCACCCAGGTGTGTTAGCAAAGCAAATGAGATGGCCATCAGTCGAGGAACCTGGCGAGATCCAGACTTCGGAAGTCGGGATGACGTTGCTGCCTCGGCTGATAGCAGTGACGTCAGCGGAAAGTGGACTTTAGACCGCTCTCTGCTGAAAATGGGTCACAGGAGTGCAAAACTAATTGCACTCCTGTGACCCATAGGAGAAGCCCAGCCAAAACAAGCTTAGGCTGGATTTCTCCTTTATTTGCCACTCTGTATGTAGCTTCTGACAGGCTGCACAAGGAGCCCCATATCTCCAGAAACATAGATGATAGTGGCCCCTAATTTTGACCAGTGGTGGGGTAGGTCTTCAGCTCCCCATACTTGGGGTCTTTGTGACCCCTGGTCGTGAGCCACGTCCCTCAAAGTGTTGAGAGGCAGAAAAAAAAACCCTCTTGTTTTCTGCATTTTTGAGAATGCTAAATGCTCCCAAGAGTTTTTTTTCTGCTAAGAGCACTGGTGTTTAAGCCAGTGTACATGGACCCTTTCTCTCCCTTTTCTTTGCAACAAGGACTTGTAAGCCTGCCAGCTTCTAATGTAAACAAACAGTTGGTGTAATGATAATGTGGTCTTGCAAAGCCCAAACTGAACAGGAAAGATGTGGATTTGTATAGCACCCAGTGCAACCCCTATTTTTCCAAAATTTGCAAATCGGCAACAAAATGATCAAATCTTGCATCTGTAGGGCCAGGCAGCTGACATATTCCATAACACACAAACACTAAAACAATCAGCTCCAGCAAATCAAGTTGAATAAACAGTACTTAGCCAGGGTCTAAATAGCCTCAAAATGACTTCTTTTTTTGAATTGTATTTTTTATTAAAGATTTTTACATAACAGATAAAGCACATTAAGCTTGGTGAGAGCTAGAAGGAATCAAACAAGAAAAAGAAAACAAACAAGAAGGAAGAAAGAAAAACAGATGCATATCTGTATTCAACCTAGATGCTTGTATCTAGATAAAGAACTGTGTAGTGCAAGTCATTTAAAGGCTATACATTTTTTTCACTTGATTACAACTAGAAATGTATAGCAAAATTATACAACAGATATACAGTATCTCACAAAAGTGAGTACACCCCTCACATTTTTGTAAATATTTTATTATATCTTTTTATGTGACAACACTGAAGAAATGACACTTTGCTACAATGTAAAGTAGTGATTCTACAAGCTTGTATAAAAGTGTAAATTTGCTGTCCAGTCAAAATAACTCAACACACAGCCATTAATGTCTAAACTGCTGGCAACAAAAGAGAGTACACCCCTAAGTGAAAATGTCCAAATTGGGCCCAAAGTCTCTATATTTTGTGTGGCCACCATTATTTTCCAGCACTGGCTTAACCCTCTTGGGCATGGAGTTCACCAGAGCTTCACAGGTTGCCACTGGAGTCCTCTTCCACTCCTTCATGATGGCATGATGACATTATCGTGAATGTTAGAGACCTTGCGCTCCTCCACCTTCCATTTGAGGATGCCCCGCAGACGCTCAATAGGGTTTAGGTCTGGAGGCATGCTTGGGCAGTCCATCACCTTTACCCTCAGCTTCTTTAGCAAGGCAGTGGTCGTCTTTGAGGTGTGTTTGGGGTCATTATGATGCTGGAATACTGTCCAGCGGCCCAGTCTCTGAAGGGAGGGGATCATGCTCTGCTTCATTATGTCACAGTACATGTTGGCATTCATGGTTTCCTCAATGAACTGTAGCTCCCCAGTGCCGGCAGCACTCATGCAGCCCCAGACCATGACACTCCCACCACTATGCTTGACTGAAGGCAAGACACACTTGTCTTTGTACTTCTCACTTGGTTGCCACCCACACGCTTGACACCATCTGAACCAAATAAGTTTATATTGGTCTCATCAGACCACAGGACATGGTTCCAGTAGTCCATGACCTTAGTTGTGTTGACCTTAGCCTGTTCTGAGTGGAACCTGTCCTGTTAAACCGCTGTATGGTCTTGGCCACCGTGCTACAGCTCAGTTTCAGGGTCTTGGCAATCTTCTTATAGCCTAGGCCATCTTTATGTAGAGCAACAATTCTTTTTTTAGATCCTCAGAGAGTTCTTTGCCATGAGTTGCCATGTTGAACTTCCAGTGACCAGTATGAGAGAGTGAGAGCGATATCACCAAATTTAACACACCTGCTCCCCATTCACACCTGAGACCTTGTAACGCTAAGGAGTCACATGACATCGGGGAGGGAAAATGGTTAATTGGGCCCAATTTGGACATTTTCACTTAGGGGTGTACTCATTTTTGTTGCCAGTGGTTTAGACATTAATGGCTGTGTGTTGAGTTATTTTAAGGGGACAGCAAATATACACTGTTATACAAGCTGTACACTCACTACTTTACTTTGTAGCAAAGTGTAATTTCTTCAGTGTTGTCACATGAAAAGATATAATAAAATATTTACAAAAATGTGAGGGGTGTACTCACTTTGTGAGATAAACGGTCATCCAGTAAAAGAAACAGGCAGCAACTCCAAAACATCAAGCGTATTTATTTTCAAGCCTTCATAGTGAGTACAGTCAGCAGCAGACTAGTTTCGGCGATAAGCCTTGTTCACAGCACTCATGTATCTTAAAAAGCATGAACATTTATACATAAAAGACTGTCACATGACTACCACTCCTCTCCAATCAACAGTGTGTTCAATTTGAGTCAGGTGATTGGTTACAAATTGTCAACAGATGTGTAGATAACAAATGAGAAGCAAATAGTCAAGCTATAATACAGCACTTGAGATACAAAACATACAAAGACTATCTTGTGAAAAGAAACATATATTAAAAGCTCTATAAGAGAATCTTTAGGTTCAATATGTTTTTATTGATTTTCACATTATAAACAGAAAAGTACAAAAGCTAGATCAGGACCCAAACATAGGGTGTACCGATCTAAAAAATGAAACGTGTAAACATTTACATAGTACATTCTTTACATGCATAAATATGATTGGAAGAGATGTCAGTGACAAGAAGGTTCTGATACAATGCTGACTTTTATAATACTGCCTATACCTCTAGCCCAGAAGCCCCAATGGGATCCTGCTGCTCCAGAGGCAGAGGGGGCAGAAATTTCCATATGTACCCTCAGAACCAGGGATAATAGTAATTTCGAGTGTCTTGGCTGCCTAGATAACATATACTGGCAGCTATGAGTGTATTTTAGCACGTAAAGTGATTATCAAAAAAAAAAGAAAAAAATAAGGATAGAGAAGATAAAAGAACAAAAGAAAGAAGAGAAAGGATGATACAAAGGGGGAACCCAGAAAAGGGGAGTAAGGAGGGGAGGGGGGGGGTTGAGGTAGCGGAGCTCACATATCTGTATGTGTAATAATCACATAAAGGTTAGAAGGGGAATAAGGAAAACTCCGTCTCTTAAGTTGTATTTACTGGTGAAAGTCTGTTTTTTAATTTGTCTGAAGTAGAGTAATGCCTCCAGATACTCCAGATGAACGAAAACTTTGCTTCTTTTTCTATGGATTTAGCCTGCATCTCCTCCATAAGCATGATATCATTTATTTCAGCCACCCATTCAATGTGAGATGGAGGAGAGGTAGTTTTCTAATGTCTGGGAATTAATTGTCTTGCCGCACTCAGGAAAAATTTGAGAAGACTGTGTTTTTGGGATTTGAGGGTCCCGGGAAGTACGGAGAGAAGTGCTATGATGGGGGAGAGTGTGAGAGATTTGTCATAAATTTCATTATAGATTTGAAAAATTTGTGTCCAAAAAGGCCGGATCACATTACAATCCCACCAGATATGCTTATACATGCCTGTTGCGGAGTTACACCTGCAACAGGTATCGGTTGCAGATGGGAACATAGTCCTGAGAGTAGTTTGGACCCGGTACCACCTTGATAGTAATTTATAATTTTTTTCCTGAGTGTAACTCGAGATGGATGATTTATGGGTAAAAAGAAAAGCCTTACCCCATTCTGCCTCTGTTATGTCTTTCCCAAGCTCCTCCGACCATGCAGTGGTGTATTTAGGAAAGTTGTTATAAGTGTGATCTATTGACATCCTATATACCAATGATAGGGTATGGCGAGGCGTCTCCGTGTAAGTAGTTAGTTGTTCGAACCCAGTCAGAGGTCTGTGTATTAGATTGGAGTCATGAAGTTTCTTGGAATAGGAGGTTAAATGTAAATGGGTAAGCCATGTAACCCTAGAGGCAGCTGTACTATAAAGAGTCACGAAGGTACCGTTTTCCGAATCTACATATTGTTGTGCTGTGGGCCAGGGGTCTCTTGAATAACTGCCCAAGTTGTGTACAAGTCTACCTTCTGGGAGAGCTGGATTATCGAATAAGGGAGTGAGGGGACTTGGTTCAGTAGACAGTGAGTATGTCTCCCTTTTTCGGTACCATACCGCCAAGGCATCTCTGGTGAGGGGGGATAAGATTGGGATGGATTTATAAGATTTATTGAATCCCCAGAGAAGTGCCCTGAGGTCGTCCAAAGACATATCCTGTTCTATCAAGGTTGATGCTTTGGTCAGAGGGCAGGGGAACCACTCCAGAACTCAAGAGATTACTGCTGAGCTATGGTATACCTCAAAGTCAGGTAAACCAACCCCTCCTTTATGAGTGGGGGCACATAGAAGCTTGTGTTTCAGTCTGGGGTGGCTCCCTCTCCATACAAAGCGAATTGCCATAGTACAGAGGGCACGAAAAAAGGCTGATAGGAGAGCAATCGGAAGAGCTTGAAATAAATAGAGTAATTTTGGAAGTATGTCCATTTTCAATGCGCTCATACGTCCAAACCATGACACCGGTAGGTCCTTGCGTTCCTCAGAGAGGCATCGCAGCTTAGTTAGGAGAGGGCTGAAGTTTAGCGCGTAGATTTCTGATATACATCTAGAAATAGCGGCACCTAGATATGAGATGGAACGCGTCTGCCATTGGAATGGAAAGTTGGCCTTAAGAGATGTCAGGGTATTTTGAGTTAGTGAAAGGTTTAGTGCTTCTGTTTTGGAGACATTTAATTTGTAGTTGCTAAAGTGGCCAAACCTATTAATTTCGGCTAGTAGTGAAGGGATGCTAATATGGGGTTGGGTCACATAGAGAAGTAAATCATCTGCGTATAAGAAAAGTTTACATTGGGAAGAGGGAGTCTGGATGCCGTGTATATTTGGATTCAACCGAATGGCTTGAGCTAAGTGTTCAATCACTAAGGCAAACAGTAAAAGGGAAAGTGGACAGCCTTGCCTCATGCCGTTGGTAATTGAAAACTTGTCCGATTGTGTACCGTTCGTCAAAACAGTGGCTGTCGGTTTTGAGTAAAGAGACATGATATGTGCTAACATCCTAGGGCCTAATCCTATCTGGGAGAGGGTGGATTGAAGAAAGGACCATTTTACCCTATCGAAAGCTTTCTCTGCATCGCAGGAAAGTAGACAATTTGTAGTGTGGGTGCGATGAACATATGCTATTAGGTGTATGGTTTTGGTGGTGTTGTCCCTAGCTTCGCTACCAGGGACAAAACCCACTTGGTCTCTATGTATAAAGTTGGGTAGAAATGGTGATATTCGGTTGGCAAGAATCTTGGCGAAGAGCTTCAAGTCAAAATTTAATAGGGATATTGGTCTATAATTAGGGCATGCAGCGGGGTCTTTGCCCGGTTTTGGGATTACTACAATTTGGGCTTGGAGAAGGGTTGCAGAGGGGGTTATATTTCCATCTATCGCTGAGAACGCCTTTGCTAGGAGAGGTGATAATAATAGTGGGAATGTTTTATAAAAACGTGGGGAAAACCCATCTGGGCCAGGGCTTTTGCCAGAATTGAGGTTTTTTATGGCCTGTATAAAGTCTGTGTCAGAAAGGGCAGATTCCATTTCTTCCACATCGGAAGAAGGAATGGTGGGGAGGGCGGTTTCTTGAATGTACGAGGAGAGATCTTGTGGAGGTGCACCTCCATGGGATTTAAAGGTCGGCGTCTGTGGGGGAAGATTATATAGAGAAGCGTAGTATTGGGGAAATTCCTCCGCTATTGCTGAGTTATTCATTAATTTCCCTTTGGTAGCTGATTTGATAAAGGGAATAGGTTTCCTGAGTTGACGGGGGTGCAATGTGTTTGCTAAGTGCTTACCGCATTTATTGGCTTGGGATTAATGAACAAAGCGTCCCTTATTCTTTGCTATCAGGGAGCGTTACGCAAAAATTTGCAGGGGGTCTCTCCTGGCATTAGTCAGGTCTAAGTGAGTGGCCATGTCAGGGTTTCGTTTATGTGAATCTTCCAATGCATTAATGGAGGCAAGGAGGCGTGCAATGTCTACCATTTGTTCTCGTTTTAATCTGGAACCGTGTTGGATAGATTTGCCCCTGAGGACACATTTAAGCGCTTCCCATTTTATAAGTGGGTTGGTATCGTCATGTGCGTGATCTGTAACAAAGTTTTTAATGGTCTGTATGATGTCCTGTACGCACACTGAGTCAAATAATAGATTATTGTTAAGTCTCCAGGAGGTTCTGGCTTTACCAGACGGAATCCTCCCTAAGCTCAGGTGAATGGGGGCGTGATCAGACCAAAGAGTAAAGCCTATAGAAGTGTCCGGGTTATAATCCAATAATGTTTGTGAAATGAAAATGTAGTCCAACCTACTGTAAGAGGAATGTGCAGGGGAATAGTATGTGTAGTCCCTGGTAGAGGGGTGAAGAACTCTCCACACTTCCACCAAGGAAAGCTCCGCGAGGATTGTTCGGATTTTGGTCAGAGAAGCTAGGGAAATAGAGGACTTACCGGTTGAAGTATCGAGATGGGGTATCAAGGCAGCATTAAGGTCCCCTCCCAGGATCATGTTGATCGTGCTGAAACGTTTTAGATGTGATGTAACCGAAGAGAGAAATTGCAGTTGGTCCTGATTGGGAGAATATACATTAATGACCGTGTATATCACATTCAAGTATGATAGTTTGAGGAAAACATATCTCCCTTATGGATCTATATAAGAGTCTAGCACATCTGGTGTGAACGTGGCATGGAATGCAATAGAAACCCCTTTGGACTTAGCTTTTGGGTTAGTACTGTGGAACCAGGTGGGGTATTGCCTATGTAGGAATTGCGGGATTGTGTCAGACCTAAAGTGGGTCTCTTGGCGTACGTAATTTAAGAAAATGGTACAAAATTTGGCGTCTTTTCTCCGGGGTATTGAGGCCCCTACAATTTAAAGAGGAGACCTTCAAGGAGGGTTGCATTGCCATGAGTGGGGAAATGTAAATGAAGTGTTAGGTTGGATAAGAGTGAGGTCCGCTGCCCCAGAGCATGGGAGAGAGGGAAGGGGAAAGAGGAGGGGAGGTCGTCATCCAGTGGCGAACATAGGGAGCAAAGGAAAAAGGGGGTTAGAGAAGATGAAGGTGAGAGGAGAAAAAGAGAAAAGAAATAAGGAGACTAAGGCCAATAAGGCCTACCTAACTATAGTGTTGTAACCAACAAGTCAGCAAAGCCCGCTAGGGGTGCTGAGAAAACCTAAGAGGGGGTACGTATCAGCGCACGGAGGAGCCCGCACACACCAGGCAACAGTAACATTTTTTATAAATTAACTTAGTAGCTCAGGATCCCCCACTGCTGCTCATATTTTATGTAACTAACCTTTTGTGGGCAATCCCAGGGGGGGACCCCGGGGAAGTCCCTTGCATGATGACCGCAGTGAGGGTCTATTGCTTAACTGTAGACAGGTCAAGTATAACCAATTATTAACAAGAGGGGGGGGAGGGGGGAGGGTAAGGGAAGTAGGTGCAGACAGGCGTAGCCATTATGTAAAAAAACTCATTACTATAGTGCAAAGTAGATTGATATAACATCTGTCAGTGCAATCAATAGTGCAAAAATAATGTATCTATTCAAAGTCCCAACATATCTAGGAACCGGGACGACATCACGGGTTGGAGACCTGTGGAGAAAAAAGTGGTTAATCAAAAGGTAGCGGGGAGGGATTCAGCCAGCAGTCGACTTGGAAGCTTCAGCTTTTGAACGTTTGTTCTTCTTGGATTGTTTCTGCCAGCCTGTATTGGTCTGGAATCCAGGGGTTGCCGCATGAAGTGGCCAGTCTGGTAACGGGATCTGAGGTAGCTCGAATGTTCCTAGGAACTTTGGTAAATCCCCCAGTGTGCGAAATGTTGCTGATTTCCCTTCATGAGATGCAGACAGGTTAAAGGGGAAACCCCAGCGATATTTGATGTGTTTTGCCTGTAGAGCTCCAGTAAGGGGTTTCAGAGCCCGACGCATGTCTAGGGTCAGCTTAGATATATCTGGAAGCAAGGTTACTTGAGCGCCATTGAAGAAGATGGATTCTTGGGTACGTGCGGCTTGCATAATGGTGTCTTTGACCGCGTAGAAATGTACTCTACAGATAACGTCTCTGGGGTGTTCCAGATTAGGGTTTCTAGGGCCCAGAGCCCTGTGCACCCGATCCAGTTCCAGGGGGGCATCCTTGTCTTTCTGCAGCAGCTCATTGAATATGGCTATAACCGCAGGGGCCAGGTCTTTGGTTTCCACGGATTCAGGAAGGCCGCGGATGCGTATATTGTTACGTCTGGCTCTATTTTCTTGGCCATCCTGGTGGTATATTAATTGTTGTATTTGCAGGGTGTGCTCATGTAGAATGGATTCATGGGTTTGCATAGTGGAAAAAGTCTTCTACACTGTGCTCAACTTCTTCCAGCCTGTTAGTGACATCTCTGCACAGCTCTGCTATTTCCTGCTTGTATGAGCGCTCCATTCTTTGTACACAGGCCTCAAAATCGTGTTTGTTTGGGAGGGCTTTGATGTAGGCCTCCATGTGCCAGCTAGTAAATAAGCTGTGGGAATCTGGGGAGTGACAAGCCGATCGAACTGACTCGTTCTCTGAGTCTGCAGGGGATCTGGTACGGTGTCTGTTTCTGGTGTGAGGTGTGGAGCGCTGTGAAGCAGCTCCCTGTGAGCCTGTATGTGAGCCTGAGGAGCGGGTCGGCGCCATCTTGGATGAGGGGGGGGCGCGATGTTTAGACCCCAATCGGGTGAAAAATCTGTCTATATCCCCCTCTTTTTGTGGATCAGGGGTGTGCTGGGTGTCTCCCCCACCTCTCCTCCCCATTCTGACCTGTCGACTTGAATTGTGAAGCGGTACGAGCCTCGGAACGTCCGGTGTGTGCGGGAGCTCCAGCAGGGCACGTCTGCTCACTCCATGCGCTAGGCCACGCCCCCTATAAGAGAATCTTTAATGAAAAAATGTATAGATTAAAAAATCATGTTGCTTGATGTGAAATATAAAAGCTATACATAAAAGATAGTGCATATTTAGGGCTGGCCCACACGACTGCGTGGTGCGAGAACGAATGTGATTCGATATGTGGTGGTATCTTGCAAATGGCGCAAAGCCTCTTCTTTATAGTCACTTGCATTTAGGATGACAACTGAGCTCCCCTTGTCAGCCTCTTTTATCACTGGATCAAAACGTGATTTGAGACCGACAATAGCATCTCTTTCTAATTTAGTGAGATTGTCCTTGTGTCGGATCATTGGCACCCCCATTTCAGCTTGCGTGTCACACTGCGGGCTGTCAGGTCGGGCACAAAACAGAACGCTACGGTATAGCTAGACTATTTGCTTCTCATTTGTCATCTACACATCTGTTGACAATTCGTAACCAATCACCTGACTCAAATTAAACACACTGTTGATTGGAGAGGAGTAGTAGTCATGTGACAGTCTTTTATGTATAAATGTTCATGCTTTTTAACATACATGAGTGCTGTGAACAAGGCTTATCACCAAAACTAGTCTGCTGCTGACTGTAATCACTGTGAAGGCTTGAAAATAAATACGCTTGATGGTATGGAGTTGCCGTTTGTTTCTTTTACTCGATGACCGTTTGTCTATTGGTGTGCGGGAGGACACCTCAGCTTGGAAACCCTGACTGCAAACTTCCAAAGTAAGACTTTGTTTCCCACTGCTCTGAGCCATACAATCTTTGATCAAATCATTTTGTATCTCCTGTGATGTGCTCCGTGGAAGAAAGGATTTCCTTAACTATATATTTTACGGAAGTTGCTGACTTTTATATGCAGTGCCATAAACTATAACAGTGAGTACATGTCATATAGTTTTGAACATTTCAGCTTATACAACACAGCTATAAGGACTATAAAATGGATAGACAATCCAAAATTTCACAAGTATATACTAAGCATCCCATCCCTCTGTCAGAGGAAAATGCATGTACAACCTTGTTTAATAATATAAAAACGGCTTCCATGAAAGAAATCCAGCTGTGGTGGGATGCTACCGGTTTAAAACAATATATAGGAGATAATATAATTCCACAAAAATTAAGAATTAAAAAGTGTCCCTCCACCACATACGCAGAACAATTTACCGCTGATTGGAATCACGTTTTGCCTAAATGTTCTTTAGAACTTTTGGAGTTAATTGTAGCTCATGAAGAGACCCTGCTGCATGCAATCAGTAAAGCGATTGATACAATGAAAATTTCTTTACAAGCTTTTCAACAATCACCAATTTATTCCTCATTGAATGAAGATCTCACCAAATCACTTAATTTATTGGAACAGAATATCATGAGTGTCAAAAGACAGAAGTACCTAAGAGACTTACAGGATTATCAAACAGGCACTGTCTATATTCGCAATAAGAACAATAGACCGCACTCCATCTTCAAAAAACAAAGGAACTATCGGCGGAGAGGCCAGAGACACGTGAGTTTCAGTTCCCCTGAAGTGTCAGATTCACAATCAGAATTATCAGACTGCACGAGTGATAGGGGGACATCTGGTTCTAGAGGTTCGGTGTCATCAGTCTTTTCAAGGGAATATTCAAAAAACCAACATGGTACGGTGACAAACAAACAGAAAAAGAAAGAGCAAGGAAAAGAAGAAAAACAAGGAAAGGGAGACACAGCATCAAGAAGGACCACCCACTCCAGGCAAACAAGAAGCCAACAGAATTGACACAGGAGTTTCAGGACATACAGTCAGGTCAATTAATATTGGGACATCGACACAATTGTAATCTTTTTGGCTCTATACACCATCACAATGGATTTGAAATGAAACAAACAAGATGTGCTTTAACTGCAGACTTTCAGCTTTAATTTGAGGGTATTTACATCCAAATCAGATGAACGGTGTAGGAATTACAACAGTTTGTATATGTGCCTCCCACTTTTTAAAGGGACCAAAAGTAATGGGACAATTTACTGCTCAGCTGTTCCATGGCCAGGTGTGTGTTATTCCCTATGGAAATAAGTACAGCGCTGCACCAAACAATTTTAAAAAAGAAAGAAAAATGTAGTATACAATTAGCAGCTGACACACCTCTAGACACAGGCAAAGGCAAAAAATAGTAAAAAAATGTAGTGTAGCGCTATGTGTATATGTACCAGTGAAAAAAACAGTATTGAAATACTAGGTGATACAAATTAACATTAGGAAGTGACTACAGTGAATAAATTACGTGAATCAATAATAGGAAATTAAATAATGAGTCTAAAAAACATACATATGTGGCAAATCAAATAATATAGTTCATAAAAGATTAACAATTATATTGATGATGAATAGTGGAAGAGAAAACCACCACCAAAAGTCCATAAGAGTTAAGTGCTTGAAAAATGAAAAAAACTCCCAGGGCTTCCACATAAACAGAATTGTTCACTTCTGGCAGATGAATAGGTAAGAAATCACAGATGGGTGGAGGATCTAAATAAGTGGCAGGACCATCACCGGAGCATCAAAATAGGCTTACAAGAATCAGATGACTTGAAAAGACATACGTCTTACAAGTCTAAGAAAGCTTAATGACCACCAGATCTGGCAAGATGAATCGTCAGATTATCCTCAGCTTCCAAAAGGGGGGAGGGGTCTCACCACAGATGGTAGGAGATCAAAAACAGCTCATATAGAATCAATCGCGGTAATCGTGAGGGGTCCACCCGACATGTTTCGGCTACAAAGCCTTCATCTGGGATGTGCTATTTGCATTTGGAATCTGTTGCTGTCAACTCTCAATATGAGATCCAAAGAGCTGTCACTATCAGTGAACCAAGCCATCATTAGGCTGAAAAAACAAAACAAACCCATCAGAGAGATAGCAAAAACATTAGGTGTGGCCAAATCAACTGTCTGGAACATCCTTAAAAAGAAAGAACGCACCGGTGAGCTCAGCAACACCAAAAGACCCGGAAGACCACGGAAAACAACTGTGGTGGATGACCGAAGAATTATTTCCCTGGTGAAGAAAGCACCCTTCACAACAGTTGGCCAGATCAAGAACACTCTCCGGGAGGTAGGTGTATGTGTGTCAAAGTCCACAATCAAGAGAAGACTTCACCAGAGTGAATACAGAGGGTTCACCACAAGATGTAAATCATTGGTGAGCCTCAAAAACAGGAAGGCCAGATTAGAGTTTGCCAAACAACATCTAAAAAAGGCTTCACAGTTCTGGAACAACATCCTATGGACAGATGAGACCAAGATCAATTTGTACCAGAGTGATGAGAAGAGAAGAGTATGGAGAAGGAAAGGAACTGCTCATGATCCAAAGCATACCACCTCATCAGTGAAGCATGGTGGTGGTAGTGTCATGGCGCGGGCAATGAAACTGGTTCTCTTGTATTTATTGATGATGTGACTGCTGACAAAAGCAACAGGATGAATTCTGAAGTGTTTTGGGCAATATTATCTGCTCATATTCAGCAAAATGCTTCAGAACTCATTGGACGGCGCTTCACAGTGCAGATGGACAATGACCCGAAGCATACTGCGAAAGCAACCAAAGAGTTTTTTAAGGGAAAGAAGTGGAATGTTATGCAATAGCCAAATCAATCACCTGACCTGAATCCGATTTAGCATGCATTTCACTTGTTGAAGACAAAACTGAAGGGAAAATACCCCAAGAACAAGCAGGAACTGAAGACAGTGGCAGTAGAGGCCTGGCAGAGCGTCACCAGGGATGAAACCCAGCGTCTGGTGATGTTTATGCATTCCAGACTTCAGGCTGTGATTTGCAACCAAGTATTAAAAAAGTGAAAGTTTGATGGATGTTTGTTAATCTGTCCTATTACTTTTGGTCCCTTAAAAAGTGTGAGGCACATATACAAACTGTTGTAATTCCTACACCGTTCACCTGATTTGGATGTAAATACCCTCAAATTAAAGCTGAAAGTCTGCAGTTAAAGCGCATCTTGTTCGTTTCATTTCATTTTTAGTACCTTACTAGATGTTAACAGATTTATACGCAACATTGTTTTGAAGAAACATTTTCCTTCTCCTGTCGACTCAACGCAAAGCATCCAGGAAAGTGTCTCACGGGAGACAACTTTTTCAACTCTCAATTTTCAGGATCAAACTGCTATATCTACCCTGGAAAGGCTTCAGTATGAGTCCACAGGAGGTATGTATGTAATCTCACTAAATTAGAAAGAGATGCCATTGTCGGTCTCAAATCACATTTTGATCTAGTGATAAAAGAGGCCGACAAGTGGGGCTCAGTCGTCATCCTAAACACAAATGACTATAAAGAAGAGGCTTTGCGCCAGTTGCAAGATACCTCCACATATGGAATTGCAACAGCACACATTACAGCTCACTGATTAGTTGCTAGAGGTTACAGCTCATCATGTCCTCACTGCAGGGGAGCATGATATACATATGAATGCCGCCTTTATTTACATATCAATGCCACCGGCCACAGCTATTTACTTAGTAATGCCGGTTATTTACATGTAAACACATTGTCTGCAGGTGAGTCATCTGTACACAACAATAGGGCAGAGCTGGGCAGCATTAGTACCAGCACTTTACACTGAGATATCAGGACGCAGCACAGGATTAAAACTTCAAGGGACAAGGGAATTTAAAATGGGATAGTTGGCAAGTATGAGGGAGCTGCTTTGGGCCCCACAACAATGACAGGGCCCAGGACAGCTGCCCCTTTTGCCCTGCCTTAAAGACGGCCCTGCATGGGGTAAGAGGATAGTAAACCGGGTGGCATACAGAAATCAGCAAGGGAACGGGATGTGGGGGGGGGGAGCAAAACCAGGAAGGGGCGGGAATGAAAGGGTTGATATGATTCAGACAGAGTCAGGGAGGGGAACCATGCTCAGATTTGTCCCACAGTTCAACGTCGAACCTGTCAATAGCATCCTCTACTAATGCCGTCATGTGCTCCATTCTGCGGATTTCAGCAATGACATTGAGAAGTTGTTCTTCAGAGGGAGTGGTGGAGGCCAGCCAACACATTAGAATAACTCTTAGCTGCTAATAAAATGTATGAAGCTAATTTGTTCAAGTTTTTCCCCAAACCTGGAAAGGGAAGGCCAAGGAGGAGATGTAACAGGTCCAACGGGAGAGGGGACTCAAATAATCGTTGGAGCAGAAACATCACCATGGACCAAAAAGGTGTAATTAACTCACATTGCCAGAATATATGGTAATGGGCATCTCTGGTCTTACCACATTTCCAGCAAAGAGGGATCATAATGGTACATGATCTCTGGTGTCATATACCAGAAGAACAGTATTTTTTTCTGCTCCACACATCGGGATATTTTGGAGGTGGAGGTCCAAATCCTGTCCCACTGAGGGAAAGTTTTTGTATGATTTGAGACCATTTTCGCATGTAGGTATGGAGATCAGAAAGTGGGGATGATTCCTGAAGTATTTGATAGCAGAAATAATCGTGTTTGATGGGGACCTTGGGAACACATGAGTTCAAAGGTTGCAGGTTTAGGTAAGATAAGGGAACTGGAGAGAGCTGATATGTAATGACTTTTATGGGGGTAAGAGTAGTGCAAATTTTTGGGGAGTTGATATTTAGACTGGAGGTTAGCAAAGATTAGGAATTTATGGGTAGCTGTGTGAACAAAATGGCGAAGTTTAAACAGGCCAGCTTGTACCCAGGGGACCATACGGGAATGAGATAGGCTGTCTGGGAGTAGTTGGTTGAAGAGTACATTACACAGCACCGATCGGCGACATCACTCCTGGAGTTACTTCCGGGTATCACGGGCTCCTGCGCTGCGATTGGCCAGAGCCGCGATGACATCACTCCCGCGCATGCACATGGGTGCCACCGGTAACAGCACTTTCACTGAAGCTTCAGTGTGCATGTGCGGATGACGTCGGCACATGCAGATACAGAGGATATCTCCTAAACTGTGGGTTTAGGAGATATCCGGGGTAGCTACAGGTAAGCCTTATTATAGGCTTACCTGTAGCAAAAAGTGGATTGTAAGGGTTTACAACCACTTTAATGTGAACATAGAATTTAAACATAAACTGTGGAGTTTGGGGTCCTGAATCAGGGTGGGCGACCAGACAAGGGAACAGGGGTGTGTGTGGGGGAAAAAATGATCCCATTTTGATTTTCGCCCATCTATTCAGTGCTTCTAACCTGGACCAGGAAACCACTGCCCGAAGGTGGGAAGCCAAATAATATTTATAAACATCCAGGGCCCCCAGAACACCTCGATGCCTAGGGGAGGAAATCACAGAGCTTGCTACTCTATGAGCCTTGTCACTCCAGATAAAATTAAGGACCCAACGGTTGATTAGTTTTAATTGTGACATGGGGATAGGAACTGTTAGGGTCTCGAAAAGATACAGCAGTTTAGGCATTGCAGGCATTTTCAGTACATTGATCCTACCCATCCAAGATATCGGGAGTGGGTTCCAACGCTTTAACATATCACTGATGTCTTTAAGCAAGGGGACATAGTTGGTCCGATACAGGGAAGTATAGGGTGAGGTGAGTTGCACGCCTAGGTATTTGAGAAAGGAGGTTTGGTTAGGGTGGCGAACATGTAGGGCCAGTTCAGTCTGTCAAACACTTTCTGGGCGTCTAAGCTAAGGATCATGGCAGGTCTATGTACTCTATTCAACATGTCTATAAGGTCTATGGTACGTCTAGTATTGTCTCCTGCGTGTCTAGTGGGATTCTTCTCAATCAATTTTGTCAGGAATTGGGATAATCGGTTGGCCAGGATTTTCATAAAGAGTTTGTAGTCCGGGTTTAAAAGAGCAATTGGTCTATAATTATGTGGAAGGGATGGGTCTTTACCCAGTTTAGGTATGACCGAGATGTAGGAGTGTAGAAACGTGTGGAGGGGAGCTCGCCTTGTAGAAGGGAGTTGTATAGAGACAGTAAATAGGGCATTAAGGTCGGTGAAAAGGTTGCAGTAAGAATAAAGAAAGCCGTCTGGTCCAGGGGATTTGAGTGAGAGTAAGTGCTTGATAGTGTTAGTTCATCTTCGGTAATGGGAGCGTTTAATGTTAATAAGTCTGTCTTGGGCAGCTTAGGTAGCTGTATATATTCCAAAAAGGTCTCGAACGTCCCTTGGTCGAATGAGGGGTGGAGAGCAGGGGTTAAACAGTTGTATAGTTTGTCATAAAAGTCACCAAAGACTCATAGTCTGTGGGTAATGGGCAGGCGTACCATCCGACTGTTTCAAGTGGTCAGAAAAGGAATAAAAGGGTCTGGGGTTGAGTCTGGAGACCAACATTCTATGAGGCTTATTGGAGAACTCATAAAATTTGTTTTGCCCAGAGAAGGGACTTAGCTATACCTGACATGTCCAAAGATTTTATCTGATTTCTCAACGAGGTTACTGTCTTCAGTCGGGCCAACGTGGGAGAAAGCGCTCAGAAGCTTGCAATTTAGCTAGTAAAGAGGACTTTAAAAAGGCTGTGTCTTTCTTGCAGGAGCTCACAGAAATACATTGCCCTCTGAAAAAAGCTTTATGGGACTCCCATAGAGTGGATGGACTGGACACAGAACCTGCGTTAAGTTGAAAGTATTTGGTTAGCGCTGAGAGAAGCATTCCTTTGGTTACTGGGTGGTTCAACAAGGACTCGTTGAGTCTCCAATGGCATGTCTTGGAGAATGCAGTGGAGAGGGAAAGGTCTAGGGTTAGGGGAGCATGATCTGACCAAGTGATTGGACCCAGATCAGAAGCCACCGTGTTAGGCAGAAGGGGGGCTGTCACACAAAAATAATCTAATCTGGAGAACACTTTGTGGGGGGGGGGGGGTAAAACGAGAACTGTCTGCTGGTGGGATGTTTTATCCTCCAAGCATCAAATAGATGGTGAGCCCATGCCAATTGACAGAAGGAGGAGGCTAGTGATTGCATAGGGAGAGGTAACTTAGTTTGGAATAGAGATCTCCTATCTCTGGTAGAAGAAAGGATAGCATTGAAATCACCACCTACAACTGTAAAGGGCCTGAAGAAATGTTGCAGATCGAATGTTTCAGTGAGAAATTTAAGCTAACCTGAATTGGGTGCATAAACATTCATAAGGTTAAGAGGACTAGACAGGAAAATATATTGCAATATTATGTATCAACCATGTGGGTCCAAATGAGAGGACTGAATCTGGAGAGGACAGGAGTGTCTGATTAGCACTGCAATTCTGGCCTTGCCTGATGAGTCCAAAGCCATATATGAAACTGGGAAGTGGTTGGAAGTGAATCTTAAGGAACCCCCGGCATGGAAATGAGTCTCCTGAAGCAAGATAACATCCGCGCCAGAGGTCCTGAATTCCTTTAAAGCTAGCCATCGTTTCTTGATGGAGTTCAACCCTTCACATTATAAGATAATATCTTCAGAGCCATAATTGGGCTAAGCTAGTAAGCCAGAATACCCTTAGTCCAGTTGGTGATACCCCTATGGTAAGGGGACTGATCAATAGGCTTATATCTAATAATACAGTATACTGTAACCTGAGAGGGAAAAAAGATACATAATATCAATGAAAATTAAAAAGAAAAAAGTTGAAAAACAAAAATGGTCCATGAAAAAAACTGAGAAGAAATCAGTAGCGTGGTAACAAACAGGCTGTAATGGACTAAAAATGTAGAACATGAACAACAGTTGAAGGCCTGAGAGGCAATAGCGTCTCAGGGGTCCTCAACCGCAGTCAAAGGATATGTGGGGGAGCAAGGCGGCCTCCAGTGAGGGTGAGGCAATGTGCCCCGCCAAGCCACTCCATCTATAGCTTGAACAAGCAAAAGTCTCCTTATATACCTTCTATGGATTAGCCAGAAACAAACCCAAACAGTTCAAGACACCTCAATGGGAGAAAACAAAAGAAAGATAAAAAATGCAAACATACAAAAAAAACCTTCAAATCTGTAGAGAAGGGGAGAGGTGGCAGATCATACCCGTGTGAGGGGTATACAGGGGGTTGGGCCCCCGAGGGAAGGTTAATGGAGGTCATCTCACAGATGTTTGGGTTGGTTGCCGGGGCCACTGGGGGCATTGTGGCGTGGAGTAGGCTTTCGCTCCTCTTCCTCTCATTGGGGTCCAGAGCCGAGAAGGGGCCATAGGTGCCCGGGGGGTGGTAGGAGTTGGCTGGCCATCTTCTGCTGGTAGTGGTGGAAGGCCCAGATTCTTAAGGAAGGAGTCCCCTTCTTGCAGGTCTCGGAGGATATGTTGGACTCCATCTTTCGCGACAGGGAGATGGAATGGGAAGCCCCACTAGTAAGGAATCTTGTGTTGGAGATAAGAAGTGATAGGGCGCAAGGAGCGCCTTTTAGCCAGAGTGATCGGGGAGAGGTCGCTAAAGATTTGAATTCTGTCCCCCTTATAGTCAATGTGAGGCCTGTTGCAGGCAGCCAGAGTAAGCGCTTCCTTGCTCTCATAGTAGTAGAATCTCACCATGATATCACATAGTCTAGCACCCGCCAGGTTTAGAAGCCAGGGATCTGTGGACACGGTCCAAGCGCCAGTCTATGTCTGCTATGTCTGGTGCAAGATTATTGAACAGGCCCAGGAGAAATGATCTGATATTGTTGTCAGGCACTTTTTCAGATACTCCACGGATCCTAAGGTTTTGGCGTCTCTCTCTGTTTTCCAGATCTTTCTGCTGGAGTTGTAATTGAGACAGAGTGGACGCATTCTCCTCTTCTAAAGCTTGCAAACAGTGAATTGTCTCATCAAATTATGTCTCAAGTATGGCCGTATGTTCACCAAGTTGATCTATTTCGCCCCTAAGTTCCATGGAGATCTTCCCCACTTCTTAGGCTATGCCCTTGTGAGCTGCTGTGCACGAGCCTGGAGCTTGATATCCAGCAGTTCAGGGGTTACTAGTGCTTAGTGTAAGGGGTGCTGTGAGGGGGGAGCTGGCTGTGAGCTATCCTCCGCCATCAGGGTGCGGGCATAGTCTTCCGGGTCTCCTTGCAAAATTGAGACCAGGGATTGAGGCCTAGTTAGATAATGGCCCATAGTGACAGTAGGCCGCGGCACTGCAGGGGTCCGGTAGTATGGTCTCTGGTCTCCGATTTTGACCATGAGGTGCCTGGAGGTCTTAGGGTCTGATGTTGCTTACCCCTGTGGCCATTGGGAGCGGATGGTGCTGTACAGGGGCTATGGAGGGAGGTGCAGGTCCGGAGCTCATTGATCACACGTCCGCCATTATGAAGAGCTGTGCATGCGCCCCCCTTCAAAATGACTTCTAATTAAACCTGTTGTAAAATTGAAATGTCTGAAAACAAATCCTTCAATGGGCTCTAATGTATTCGAGTAATAACTGGGTGTCACATTAAGGCTGGCCATAAACGGTGCTAATGTCTTTCCTGCAACCATGGGTTGCAGGAAAGAAATTTGCACGATTCGCCCATCAACACAGACAGTGTTGACAAGGGAATCCCTCCTGCCAAGCAACTGTCTTCTCCCGGTTGGTGGTGGCCAGTAACCCGCCCCTGCTGGGAGAAGACAGTGAATATTGTTAGCGGCTATAGCAGCCTCTAGTGATAAGCGCAAGAGAATCTGGCAGGATGGTTGTACCCAATTTGATTGATCGATCAACTTGGCACATTTAGCTTGCCCATTAACGATTCGAATCTCGGCTGGTTCCTGCTGAACCAGCCGAGATTCTAACCGTGTATGGCTGACCTAAGCCTGCACAACCTACATTAAGCCAGAGCCTACTAATAGCTGTTTTAAATACCATATTCATCAGCGTGTAACATGCACCTTAATTTTATGAGGGAAGTTTTAGGGAAAAAAACGTAGTTAAATAAAGAAACTTTGAAGCAAAATGAGGGTCAGTGCCCATCAATGCAGCCTTATCAGTGCCTAACTGCTGCCTCACCAGTGCACATCATTACAGCCTTCACCATTGCCCATCAATGCAGCCTGATTAGTGCCTATATGCAGCCTCACAATTTCCCATCATTGCAGCCTGATATGTGCCCATATGCAGCCTCATCATTGCCCATATGGAACCTCACCATTGCCCATCAATGCAGCCTGATCTGTGCCCATATGCAGCCTCACAATTGCCCATCAATGCAGCCCGATCTGTGCCCATATGCAGCCTCACCATTGTCCATCATTGCAGCCTGATCTGTGCCCATAGGCAGCCTCGCCATTGCCCATCATTGAAGCCTGATCTGTGCCCATATGCAGCCTCACCTGTGCCGGATTACACAGAGGGATCTCCTGTTTATTGTGCAATCCCAGTCACACAAAGTCCCGCCTCCTGGGCTGGTTCTTATGATAGACAGAACACCGGTCCAATGCCAGGACATGTGACATCTATCCTCAGAGCCAGTCCAGGAGGCGGGACTGTGTGTGAGTGTGAGCACCGAGTGCACAGGAGATCCCGGCTGTGTGTAATTCAGGGGCGCTCGCCCCCCCCTCCCCTCTGAGGAAGCCAGATACAATATCGGCGTATAACGCACACGATTTGCCCCCTATATTCAGGGGGAAAATGTATTATACACTGATAAATTTTTTAGTTGTTAAAACAGTCCATGAATAGGTTTAAAAACATATACTGTATATTCTGATCATATTTTAAAACAAAAGTCATATGTTATAAATCTTGCTATGATAAAATTTCACTAATAAAAAAATAATTACATGGATGTATGAGAAAACAAACATCACTTAGACTTCAAGTATGCCTATATCAGGTGCCAAGGGTAGAAGTGGCACATTACCTCTCCTAAGAAGAATATGTATGAGATCTGTATCACATTTGATGTCTATCAAATTCTGATTTCATTCTATTCAACAATATATTAGTTGTCAGATTGTAAAACTGTAAGATACCTGTGGTAGGTAGTGTCTGAAGTGCAGCTTATATGCTGAGGATTCAGATGAAAACGTAGTCAAGCAGGTCAAGTCGGCAACAGATCAGGCAAAATCAAAATCCAAAGAAAGATCAGGCAGGCGGAGGTCATACACGAGAATGTAAAAAATTGTGGGAAATAAAATTGTAAAAAATTGTAAAAAATAAAATTGTACAAAAATAAAAATAAAAAATTACTGACACAGTCCATGCGTCATCAGTGCTGCATATTAGTGTCACTGTCACGTGACATTAAAAATAAGTATCGGTAATCGGTATCGGCGAGTACTTGAAAAAAAGTATCGGTACTTGTACTCGGTCCTAAAAAAGTGGTATTGGTGCAACCCTAGCTACAGTACAACAGATGCTGTGATTGGTACCTTTTTCTTTGAAAACATGTGATTGCAGTTACTGTGTGTGTAAAGGTTTTTTGCAGTTATTACTGCAGGATTTACTGAGTTAATCACCTGCAGTAATGATTACTCTTAGTCTACTGGCGCTAGGAGCAGTAACGGAACTACCAGGGTCACAACAAACATACTTGCCTCCAGGCCCTGGCATTCCGCAACTGTGGGGGGGGCCAAAGCTGAGCTGCTAGTCTGCATATCCAGAGCTCTGTAGCATGGAAGCTACCTCCAACGTGTTTCACCCACTTGGTGTGACTGCAGGCTTGCTCAGGGCCAGCAGGGGGATTTTCTCTCACTTTAATTTATAGATTTTTCCTATAACTGGATCTTTTTTTTGGTAGGTGTACACTATAAAATTTACAGAATACTACAGGGATAGTCACATGATTGGCATACCAAATTAAACCAGATAATACTCATCAAAAATATTGAAGTCAAGATAAATGGCAGCTAGTTAAATCAATCTTGCCTTGCCTTCATAGAAACAAATTCAATGTAAGGCCAGCAGGTTAGTTCAGGTCACTCACAAAATTATTACAATAGCCGCAATAGAGTACGTGCGACCATTATAATTAGTGAGATAAAGAAAAATGTGGATAAATCACATCACCAGACAATGGGAAGGATACACTTAGTCTTTAAGAAGAACTCCCAAATTTAGCTCAGTATTCAGACCTGTTGGTGTCAAAGTTGAAAATCCATCTTTTTTCATTTTGCCGGAGGACTTTATTAAAGACAGACTCAAGGCAAAAAAAAACCCTTTACACTGAGACATTTTATGCTTCCTCCATGCACCTCTCTAAAGGATTAATTTTGTCTCCCTCCCTTGTCCTTATAGCACAAAGGTGTTCACCAATGCAGACTTTTAACTGTCTTTTTGTTTTTCCTATATAGAATTTTTCACAGGGGCATTCTATCATATCTAGCACCTGCCTACTGGAGCAGTAGTCCAGTTAACACATATTTTCAGATTTAAGATCTTTCTTTGGTGACCAATCACTTTAATGACTTAAAACTTCCTTGTAAACTACTGGGATTGCATTGTTTTTAAAATGTAACATACACACACTGATAAGTTTGTGAGAATTAATGAGGAAATGAGCTCTGGAAGCCGTGCACAAAAAAAGGCAGGAAAAGACTACTCACCAGCATTGCCTGTAGTTTCACTGCAGCTGTTTTTTCCCCCATTACTGATTTACAATGGCTTGTTCATGGATGGGGCCAGGTGGTTGGCACGCTAGTGGGAAGAATGGCACCGAAGGGTTGCAGGTATTTATTATTTGGTTAAGTGGAAGATAGCAGATAACGACAGGAGTATCAGGCCCTAATCATGTGCTTCTAAAAAAAAAAACTCCCATGGGAATCCATGTGTCAGGTGCCCTGCATGTAAATTAGGGGCTGGGTGCATGGATTAGGGGGCAGTACCCCTGCGCGCCGTATGAATGGGCCGCCGGTGTCCCTAGTCTAATGTTAACCCTATCCAGCATGGATCCTGTTCCTACGCTACAACTGTGCGACAACCACAGCAGGGCACTGCTATTTATAAGCACTGTCCACACCAAAGATGGCTGCTGAGGTCATCCAATAGTGCAGTGTTCAATCTCTGTCCCCCATCCCGGTAGCAGATGAATAATGCTCCTCTCCTCCTCCACCCTCTCTGTACAGCGGTTTGCAACACAATGCCACCTACCTACAGATGAGAAGCTAAACTGCACCTGCCTACATCCCCCCCACCCACCTTTGACAGATGCTGTCTTCTGCGTGGGAAAACACATAAATACAAACTACAACTTTACATAGGACACAAAATAAAATGACAACAAAGCACTTCACACAACAATCTGAATATTTAGCAGGCAACTGCCCTCAGTTAGAGCGAATAGGATGATTGTCTTCATAGTCATTCAGTACAGCACCAGGGTCCACTATTGCTGTAGGTAGTTCAGAGGCCTCAGGCATTTGGGGGCTATCAAGGGCAGGCATAACACCCTCGCCTGGGCCAGTATCAGTGTCTGTTGGGGAGCAGGTACCATTTTGAATGAACCTCCTGTATTGGTGGAATGTCCATGAATCTAGGCTCTCCTCACCAGTAGTGCAAAAAAATCCCTGCTCAACACACAGGGCAGGTTCCTGTTCCCCTGATTGTAGTGGCAGTAGCTCAAGGGCAGCATCTTGTTTGGCTCTCTTCAGCTATTCCCATTGTTCCTGGACCCATTCATTGGGTTTTCAGGAGGCAATGGACTCTTTCGTGTCTAACAAGTCCACAGGCAGCCCCCACTACACCCAAACATCAGAAAAGAAGGTGTATATCCTTTTACCCAGGGCACCGCATAGTTGTAAACCCACCAGGGGCGGACTGACCATTCGGTCACTCGGTCGCCGACCGAGGGCCCGGCGTCAGGAGGGGCCCCATGAGCGACTCATTCAGCAGCGGAAAAAAGCCACCCGCCGCACCGCACGAAAACCCCGTCCTCCCGGATTATTTCCGCTCCCAGCACCGCTGCCAGCCCCCTGCCGATCAGACCTCGGCTTAGGCTGAGAGAGGCTCTGTCAGCAGGGAGGGGCGGGGCAGGGAGCTCCACTGACGCTCTGACCCTGCCCTGCCCCGCCCCTCCTCATGTAGTCTGAGTCTGTTACTAAATAGAGCGTCTCTCTTGCACTTCTGAGAGCTCCGCTCTGGACCACAAAGATCACCGCCCCTACCGACGGAAGCCCCGCCCCTACCGACGGAAGCCCCGCCCCCTATCGGCGAAAGCTCCGCCCCCTACCGACGAAAGCTCTGCCCCTGGACCTCTGAGGGCGGGAGGTGAGCCCGACTGGTCAGGTAGGTCCTTCTGCTTACATTATATACACGGCCTGTAGAGCCCTTTTTTCCCTAAACCATCCCTGGAAATGTTGTTTACCCCCCTGTATAGCTGTGCATTGCTGAAAGTTTAAATTTTAAAACTGGCTACCTGGTCATCTCCTGTAGTCGCATCCCCAGTCTCTGGTTATCTCCTGTAGTCGCATCCCCAGTCTCTGGTTATCTCCTGTAGTCGCATTCGCAGTCTGGTCATTTCCCGTAGTCGCATTCGCAGTCTCTGGTTATCTCCTGTAGTCGCATTCGCAGTCTGGTCATTTCCCGTAGTCGCATTCGCAGTCTCTGGTTATCTCCTGTAGTCGCATTCGCAGTCTAGTCATTTCCTGTAGTCGCATTCGCAGTCTGGTCATTTCCTGTAGTCGCATTCGCAGTCTGGTCATTTCCTGTAGTCGCATTCGCAGTCTGGTTATTTCCTGTAGTCGCATTCGCAGTCTGGTCATTTCCCGTAGTCGCATTCGCAGTCTGGTCATTTTCCGTAGTCGCATTCGCAGTCTGGTCATTTCCTGTAGTCGCATTCGCAGTCTGGTCATTTCCTGTAGTCGCATTTGCAGTCTGGTCATTTCCTGTAGTCGCATTCACAGTCTGGTCATTTCCTGTAGTCGCATTCGCAGTCTGGTTATTTCCTGTAGTCGCATTCGCAGTCTGGTCATTTCCCGTAGTCGCATTCGCAGTCTCTGGTTATCTCCTGTAGTCGCATTCGCAGTCTGGTCATTTCCTGTAGTCGCATTCGCAGTCTGGTCATTTCCTGTAGTCACATTTGCAGTCTGGTCATTTCCTGTAGTCGCATTCGCAGTCTGGTCATTTCCCGTAGTCGCATTTGCAGTCTGGTCATTTCCCGTAGTCGCATTCGCAGTCTCTGGTTATCTCCTGTAGTCGCATTCGCAGTCTGGTCATTTCCTGTAGTCGCATTCGCAGTCTGGTCATTTCCTGTAGTCGCATTTGCAGTCTGGTCATTTCCTGTAGTCGCATTCGCAGTCTGGTTATTTCCTGTAGTCGCATCCCCAGTCTCTGGTTATTTCCTGTAGTCGCATTCGCAGTCTGGTCATTTCCTGTAGTCGCATTCACAGTCTGGTTATTTCCTGTAGTCGCATCCCCAGCCTCTGGTTATTTCCTGTAGTCGCATTCGCAGTCTGGTCATTTCCCGTAGTCGCATTCGCAGTCTCTGGTTATCTCCTGTAGTCGCATTCACAGTCTGGTCATTTCCCGTAGTCGCATTCGCAGTCTCTGGTTATCTCCTGTAGTCGCATTCGCAGTCTGCTCATTTCCTGCAGTCGCATCCCCAGTCTCTGGTTATTTCCTGTAGTCGCATTCACAGTCTGGTCATTTCCTGTAGTCGCATTCGCAGTCTCTGGGTATCTCCTGTAGTCGCATTCGCAGTCTGGTCATTTCCTGTAGTCGCATTCGCAGTCTGGTCATTTCCTGTAGTCGCATTTGCAGTCTCTGGTTATCTCTTGTAGTCGCATTCGCAGTCTCTGGTTATCTCCTGTAGTCGCATCCCCAGTCTCTGGTTATTTCCTGTAGTCGCATTCGCAGTCTGGTTATTTCCTGTAGTCGCATTCGCAGTCTCTGGTTATCTCCTGTAGTCGCATCCCCAGTCTCTGGTTATTTCCTGTAGTCGCATTCGCAGTCTTGTTATTTCCTGTAGTCGCATTCGCAGTCTCTGGTTATTTCCTGTAGTCGCATCCCCAGTCTCTGGTCATCTCCTGTAGTCCCATTTGCAGTCTCTGGTCATCTCCTGTTGTCGCATTCCCAGTCTCTGGTTATTTCCTGTAGTCGCATTTGCAGTCTCTGGTTATTTCCTGTAGTCGCATTTGCAGTCTCTGGTTATCTCCTGTAGTCGCATCCCCAGTCTCTGGTTATTTCCTTTAGTCACATTCGCAGTCTGGTTATTTCCTGTAGTCGCATTCGCAGTCTCTGGTTATCTCCTGTAGTCGCATTCGCAGTCTGGTTATCCCCTGTAGTCGCATCCCCAGTCTCTGGTCATCTCCTGTAGTCGCATTTGCAGTCTCTGGTTATTTCCTGTAGTCGCATTTGCAGTCTCTGGTTATCTCCTGTAGTCGCATCCCCAGTCTCTGGTTATTTCCTTTAGTCACATTCGCAGTCTGGTTATTTCCTGTAGTCGCATTCGCAGTCTCTGGTTATCTCCTGTAGTCGCATTCGCAGTCTCTGGTTATCCCCTGTAGTCGCATCCCCAGTCTCTGGTCATCTCCTGCAGTCGCATTCGCAGTCTCTGGTTATCTCCTGTAGTCGCATTCGCAGTCTCTGGTTATCTCCTGTAGTCGCATCCCCAGTCTCTGGTTATTTCCTGTAGTCGCATTCGCAGTCTGGTTATTTCCTGTAGTCTTATTCGCAGTCTGGTTATTTCCTGTAGTCGCATTCGCAGTCTCTGGTTATCTCCTGTAGTCGCATCCCCAGTCTCTGGTTATTTCCTGTAGTCGCATTCGCAGTCTGGTTATTTCCTGTAGTCGCATTCGCAGTCTCTGGTTATTTCCTGTAGTCGCATTCGCAGTCTCTGGTTATCTCCTGTAGTCGCATCCCCAGTCTCTGGTCATTTCCTGTAGTTGCATTCGCAGTCTGGTTATTTCCTGTAGTCGCATTCGCAGTCTCTGTTTATTTCCTGTAGTCGCATCCCCAGTCTCTGGTCATCTCCTGTAGTTGCATTCGCAGTCTGGTTATTTCCTGTAGTCGCATTCGCAGTCTCTGGTTATCTCCTGTAGTTGCATCCTCAGTCTCTGGTTATTTCCTGTAGTCGCATTCGCAGTCTTTGGTCATCTCCTGTAGTTGCATCCGTAGTCTCTGGTTATCTCCTGTAGTCATTTATGATATCTATGGCTATGAATATTTCTTGAATCCATATTGAGCACTATATTTGATTGGCTGTTTGCTTCTGCTTAGGCCTGGCAAACATGCACAATCGCACATGATGATGACTTCATCATCATGTGCGTGATTGTGATTGTGCGTGTGTGCCAAGCAGAAGCAGCCAATCAAATATAGTGCTCAATATGGATTAAATAAATAGTGGTGGTCAGTGGTGTAATGTTCCTTACATTGGTGATCAGTGAGCAGAATGTTCCTTACATTAGTGATCAGTGAGAAGAATGTTCCTTACATTAGTGATCAGTGAGAAGAATGTTCCTTACATTGGTGATCAGTGAGAAGAATGTTCCTTACATTGGTGATCAGTGAGAAGAATGTTCCTTACATTGGTGATCAGTGAGAAGAATGTTCCTTACATTAGTGATCAGTGAGAAGAATGTTCCTTACATTGGTGATCAGTGAGAAGAATGTTCCTTACATTGGTGATTAGTGGGAAGAATGTTCCTTACATTGGTGATTAGTGGGAAGAATGTTCCTTACATTGGTGATTAGTGGGAAGAATGTTCCTTACATTGGTGGTCAGTGGGAAGGAGGAGGAGGACACACCTAGGGAGCTCTCTGAGAACCAGCCTTTTTTCAAGCCTGGGCCTTGCCTGTTAGCTTGGCCCAGGAACAATGCCTGATCCTGGGGGAGGCCCAGGGAGGGATCCCCCTGATGACATGGGGCCTAGTGAGGAGGAGGTGGAGGATCTGACTGTGGGTCCAGGCCCTGGTATGGATGCGAGTATCTTCAGACAGAAGATTGTTGATCGCTTTAGGGAAATTGGAAGGGCTGAAGAGAAACTTCAAGTTTTGAAAACTAACCATAAGAACTTCAAAGCCAAATACTTCCAGGCCTGGAGTAGAAATCGCACAGCCATGAAGCCTGAGTTACAGGAATTAGAGGAAAAAGTAAAGCAGCAAACTTTATTGTTGGAAAAATTAAAAGCCAGAAGTGGAGCTTTTAAAGAAAAATTTGAGAATGAGAAGAGATTTGCCAGCCAGTCGTCAGTAAGTCGCATGGATCAGCAGCCTCAGGTTATGGATGACCCGGGTCCATCTGCCTCTGCACCTCTCCCCCCATGTAAGGCCTTGGAATCGCCAGCGGCAACCAGCCAGGGGGTTGAGAGTGAGCATGGCACCCTGACCTTCATCCAGCGGATGGAGTCACCCCTGAGAGCAGACAAGTTTGCCATTTCTGGTGATCCATCAGAAATCCCTGAGGATGAGAGGAAAGATAAACCAGGGAATGAAGATGGACCTGCACCAAACACCCTGAACATGGATGTTTCTACTCCTGCATTTGCTGAGACCAGTAGTTCCTCTACCAAGTTTTCTCCATGTGTTTCACATAGTAAGGCTGACACCAGCAAAGAGATTGCCTCACCTGAACTTCCCTGTGTTCCAGCAGAGCTGATTGATGGGGGAGGGGATCAGCACATTGCACCATGTGCAGTGGAAGCCATGGATGTGTCAGACCAGCCTGCTGAAAGTCCTGTCCTGATGGAGGAGAACAGGCCAGCTGAAGATTCCACCAGCACAGCAGTGGGAACTGACACTGTTGGGAAGACTACAGGAACTGTGAATATACCAGCAAGTATTAAGAATGACAGTAATGATAAAACTATGAATGTGGTGGGTGGTGGTGAAGGGGTTAATACTACTGGGAAAAATAAAAATGACATTGCTCTCCCTGCTCAGCAGAGGAAAGACTCAGCGATTGTGCAGACCAAATCTGTACAATCGATATCTGCCAGAAATGTGACAGACGGTTCAAAGCACACAAATGCTTCTTCTGCTGGGAGAAATGTGGGCAGTTATGCGTCCGTTCTGGGGAGTCGCACCAAGGAGGGTGGAGGGAATTTTAGTGGTCACAATTTGGGGGGGCTTGGTGGTGGGATGGTTGGTGGGTACAGGAGGAGGAATGTGGTACAATTGAAGTGGGAGGGGGAGGGGACCCCACCAGTAAGGGGGAGGGTGGCTGAGTTGGTTCTGGAAATGGGGTTTAAAGCATCAGATATATTTGCTTTGATTTGCCCAGTGGGGAGTTATGAATTTGATTTGTCCTTTGTAAAGCCTGAGGGTTTGGATTTATTTTGGGAGCGATATAGGAGGTGCAAGGGCCTTCCGCAGTGGAGTGGTTTGGTGCCAAAGGTGATTTCCAGGCAGCCTCTGATAAAGTCGGTGACGATCCTGGTGCATAACGAATCCATACCAGAGGCTGATTTGATAGTATGGCTACGCCGATATGGTGAGGTCCTCGCTCCACTGCGGAAGGTCCTTGATGAGCATGGGATATGGACAGGGGCCTGGACAGTGTCACTAAAATTGGGCATGCTGGGCAATGTAGTTCAACACCTTCCCTGTTCAGCTTTTCTGGGGAGAGATAGGCTGACTATTTTTTACCAGGGTCAGCCTAAGGTCTGTAATAAATGTGGTGACAAAGGCCATTTTGCATCTACCTGTACCCGTAAGAAATGCTCACTATGCCAGGATCTGGACCATTTGGCTAAGGATTGTACTGAAATTCGGTGCAATTTGTGCCAAAAGCTGGGTCATCCTTATAGTCAGTGCCCGGAGGCATTACATAACTTGCCAGGATTGGAGGCTGAGTTGCAGAGACTTGATAAGGAGGATGAGGCCGCTAAAACTGTTATTGCCCCTCCTGTTTCTGTTATATCTGTTCCAGATTCTGTTTCCCCTAGTAATGTGGTCCCTGAGTCTGTCCCTCCTGTGTCTGTTACATCTGTTGTTCCAGATTCTGTTTCCCCTAGTAATGTGGTCCCTGAGTCTGTCCCTCCTGTGTCTGTTACATCTGTTGTTTCGGATTCTGTTTCACCTAGTAATGTGGTCCCTGAGTCTGTCCCCCATGTGGTGGTCCCTAATGCTACTGTACGTAGATCCTCCAGACTGGCAGAAGCTGCTGGGGGGGCAGGTTTGGCGGATCTTCCCACTCGGCCTCCAGTCCTTGTCCCTCAGCGGCACAAACGTGGTCAGGGGAATGTGGGGGTGCTGGATGGGGGTGGGGCTGATAGAAGGGTGTCCATACCCCATGTCTCACCCTCTGTTGAGGGGGATTCGGATGATGAGGGGTGGGAGAAGTTTAGGAAGAAGAAAAAGAAGAAGAAGAGGAAGACAAGTAAAGTGGTCATTTCTTCCTCAGGGTCGGACCCAGGAGGGGTTCCTCTTGGTAATACCTTTTCAGTTTTGTCGGGTGATGAGATGTCTGATATATCTTTCTCTTTATCATCCATGGATGAGGGGGAGTCACGTAGTCTGAAGAGAGCTGTTTCTGGTGATGAGAGTGTGGCAAAGGTTAAGAAACGACTACCCCAATCATCCTGATGGCAGTTCCCACTCCGATAAAGGTGGCGACCATTAATGTCGCCAGCATTAAATCTGCAAGAGCTCGTGATATTGCCTTATTTTTGCTCAGCGAGTTTGATGCCGAGATTTTATTTTTGCAAGAGACCTGGCTCAATACTTTGGCCGATGTCCATCTAGCAAAAAGGGAGTGGAGATGCGGTCCCTCCTTTTGGTCTCTTGCGGCTGAGCCCTGCAGCGGAGTTGCGGTACTTTTTAAAACCGATATGGTAACATGCCGGCGGGTAATTGAGGTAGAAATGGGGAGATGCATGGTCTTGGACGTCTCTGTTAGGGGGCAGGACCTGCGGCTGATCAATATCTATGGACCGCAGTCAAAATGGGGCAGGAAATGCCTCCTCACAGAGATCAAGCCCTTCCTTTTTACGTCCCAGCAGGTTGTCTTTGGAGGTGATTTTAACACCATAATTAGGCCTGAAGACAGGAGAGGCTCCATAGACAGGCTGGGTTACGATAGCGTTTTTCTTAGAGATATGGTGAGACAAGCAGGCCTGGTAGATGTGCATATTAAGCACTGCCCTGGCAGCACGGGATTCACATTTCAGAGAGGGAATAGTCAGAGTAGGATAGATAGGTTTTTTTTAAAGGAGAACTCTGCTTTCTCGGCTCCTGAGTTGAGGGCGGTGGAGTTCTCTGACCACTGTATGCTGTCTGTGACTCTGAATGCCTCGGACACTCCACCCAGGGGAAGGGGTACCTGGAAACTGAATTCGGCTCTCCTGGAAGATGTAGAGGTAAGACAATCCTTTGAGGATTTTTTTCAGGCACAGGTTTCTATTCTGGACTTTTGCAGCAGTAAGTCAGAGTGGTGGGAGCTTGTGAAACAAAGGACAATTGGACTTTTCAAGGCCATAAGTAAGAAGAAGCAGCTTGGTATGTACATTGCCTACCAGCATTTGCGGAGGAAGCTTGATCGTCTTGTCTCGTATAGAGGAGATCCAGGGGAGATCTCTGAGGTGAAGTTTCTTCTTAGGAAGTGTCAATACGACCGGCATGCCTCCTTGGTTCTGGAGAGGGATTATGGAAAATATCACTCGCCTGATCCTTACCAGAATTGTAAGCAAGGCATAGCAGTTAAGACGGTCATAGGCCTGAGGGATAGTACGGGTTCCCTGGTGAAGTCCAGATCAGGGATCCTGGAGATCTTCAGGTCATATTACGCAGACCTTCTGGGAAGAAAGGACCTTTGTCGGGACAGGATGGAAAGCTTTCTGGATTCTACTCCAGGATTGGGAAATGGTACATTGCCTTTGATGGATTTGACAGAACCAATTTCAGTGGATGAGGTAGTTCATGCTATAGAGAAGCTGGCTACCAAAAAATCGCCTGGGCCAGATGGGTTGACAGCTGAATTCTACAAGTGTTTTAAGTCCATTCTGGCTCCCTTTTTAGCAGAGGTTTATAACAGCTGTCTAGAAGAGGGTTCGCTCCCTCCCTCCATGAGGCAATCCGCTGTGATTCTTCTGTCAAAAGGTAAAGACCCCTCAATGATTGAGAACTGGCGCCCCATCAGTCTTCTTAATGTTGATAGAAAGATCCTGGCGAAGATTCTTTTTTGGCGCTTGTCGTCAGTAGCAGGCGATTTGCTGTCCAGTCATCAGCACTGCTCAGTCCAAGGTAGAAGTACCTTTTCAGCGGTTTTAGCTGTCCGGGAGGCTTTGGAACGATGCAGGGCTGCTGGATGGAGAAAGTACTTGCTGGCATTGGATCAGGCGAAGGCTTTTGATAGAGTCAATCACGAGTACCTGTATTTGCTACTTGGTAGATACGGCCTGCAGGGGAGGTTTATAGATTGGCTGAAGACATTATATAGAGGGGCTGAGAGCTTCCCACTGGTTAATGGTTGGGTTGGACAGCCTTTTGAGGTTGGCTCTGGTGTGCGCCAGGGATGTCCTCTGAGCCCCCTGTTATATGTATTCGCAATCGACCCCTTCATAAGAAGGCTAGAGAGTGGATCTTTGTGCGGGGTGCCTTTGGGCATTGCTGGTGTGCCGCCTCTGAAGGTCGTGGCCTATGCCGATGATGTGTCTGTTATTGTCTCTGGGACAGAGGAGGCGCAGGAGGTGGTCTCTATGATAGAGCAGTACACGGAGGCTTCTGGTTCTAAAGTCAACCATGAAAAGAGTGAAGTTTTCTGGATGGGTGAGGAGGGTGAAAGCTTCGAACTTCCGGATGCCTTCCCAGAGCCCCAGCAGGAAATTAAAGTGTTGGGCATCAAATTTGGTCCTGGTGACTATGGTCATCGAAATTGGGAAAGCAGGTTGGTGTGTGCCAATGCCAAAGTAGCAAGCTGGAAGAAATGGAAGCTTTCCTTGAGGGAGAGGGTTGACTTGATCAAAACGTACCTGGTCCCAATCTTTTTATATGTCAGCTTCGTCTGTATCTTGCCAGCATCTCTCTATGCAAGGGTGTACAGCTGTTTTTTCCAACTGTTATGGGGAAGTAGGCTGAACCTGATCAAACGCAATGTAACTTACCTGTCTAGGCGGGAGGGTGGCCTAGGAATGGTCAACCCAATAGTTTTCTTTTCTCTGCTCTTTTTAAAGTACAATCTTGGTAACATGCTAGCAGAGAACCCGCCGGGATGGGTGGGCATTTTTCAGTCTTGTTTTAGGCCTTTTTTGCGATGCTGGGAAGATGGCGGGCCAGTGAAAAGTCTGAGAGTCCGACATGGCAAGCTCCCGGCTTATGTTGCCCCGTGTCTGAAAATACTTCGGCAGTGGCAGGTGACAGTGGAGGATATCAAGTCCCTCCCCAGGAAGCTTCTGGAGAAGAGGATTTTGAGCTCTGCTTTCAGTGTGTCACTGGCCTTAAGGGATTGCCCAGGCTCTGTAATGAGGGAGGGGTTGCGTTTAATCAATTTAGAAAGAATCCCCTTGAAGTTTAGGGATCAAGCCTGGCTCGATTTCCATGGAAGGCTCTATGTCAGAGGGAACTTGAAGCATCGCCCTGTGGATGATCGGGATTGTCCTAGAGCGGAGTGTGTTGGTAAAGTGGAGTCTATGGACCACTTTTTGCTGCAGTGTCCCTTTAACATAGAGGTGTATAAAAGGGTGGGGAGGGCTCTAGGTATCCCCTTTTTCTATCGCATGAGTTATGCGGAGTGGGTGTACGGGGCATTCCCGACTTGCTGGGATTTTGATTTGGATACACTGTTTTTAGTTAGTATAGTTGTCCGTTACTTCACATGGAATGCACGGTGCCAGATTACCCTGCGGAAAAAAGTCCTCTCTGTTGAGGTGGTGGTGCACGATATTCTGGGTGAGGTTGGGAAAATTCGGGGTCTTGAGAGGGGCAGGGAGCCTCGGGCGGTCTGGAAAAAGGCGTGGAGGAATATCAGACCTGCCTTTGGTGAACTGCCCATCTCTGGGTGAGGTGCTCCTTTTCTTTTTCTGTTTCTTTCACTCCCTTAGCTTTTGTTGGTTAGTATCTTCTTTTTGAAGAAGGGCTGCATGCATAATGGGTGCGGGTTTGTTTCTTGACCTCACAGTTTGGATGTCTGGTGTATTGGTGTGAGTTGTAGTGAGATTATCCCCAATAATGACATGTTCATGATGAGTTTTGTTTTTGCTGTAAAGTCTTTTTTTGTTTGAGAGCAGATTTGCTATATTTATTTTCATTTATGTAAATATGTATATATTTATGTATATTATATATAGTGATTTTATGCTTATTGATTGCAAGACTTTTAATAAAGAAAAATTGGGAAGAATGCTCCTTACATTGGTGATCAGTGGGAAGAATGTTCCTTACATTGGTGATCAGTGGGAAAAATGTCCCTTACATTGGTGATCAGTGAGAAGAATGTTCCTTACATTGGTGATTAGTGGGAAGAATGTCCCTTACATTGGTGATCAGTGAGAAGAATGTTCCTTACATTGGTGATCAGTGGGAAAAATGTCCCTTACATTGGTGATCAGTGAGAAGAATGTTCCTTACATTGGTGATCAGTGGGAAGAATGCTCCTTACATTGGTGATCAGTGGGAAGAATGTTCCTTACATTGGTGGTCAGTGGGAAGAATGTTCCTTACATTGGTGATCAGTGAGAAGAATGTTCCTTACATTGGTGATCAGTGAGAAGAATGTTCCTTACATTAGTGATCAGTGGGAAGAATGCTCCTTACATTGGTGATCAGTGGGAAAAATGTCCCTTACATTGGTGATCAGTGAGAAGAATGTTCCTTACATTGGTGATCAGTGGGAAAAATGTCCCTTACATTGGTGATCAGTGGGAAGAATGTTCCTTACATTGGTGATCAGTGGGAAAAATGTCCCTTACATTGGTGATCAGTGAGAAGAATGTTCCTTACATTGGTGATTAGTGGGAAGAATGTCCCTTACATTGGTGATCAGTGAGAAGAATGTTCCTTACATTGGTGATCAGTGGGAAAAATGTCCCTTACATTGGTGATCAGTGAGAAGAATGTTCCTTACATTGGTGGTCAGTGAGAAGAATGCTCCTTACATTGGTGATCAGTGGGAAGAATGCTCCTTACATTGGTGATCAGTGGGAAGAATGTTCCTTACATTGGTGATCAGTGAGAAGAATGTTCCTTACATTGGTGATCAGTGAGAAGAATGTCCCTTACATTGGTAATCAGTGAGAAGAATGTTCCTTACATTGGTGATCAGTGAAAATTATATAAAGTTAAGAAAAATAATAAAAAAAAAATGTAAAGCACCCCCATGATCCCCGCACATGCTCTATATGAAAAGCTTTATGTAGGATAAGCACATGTATGTAAACATGTGTCTATAGACGCAAATGCTGGACACGGGAGCCCACCTGCAAGGTAACCCCCCCCCCCCCGGGAGAGCGCTTCTCCTAGGGAGTTATCTGATGTGGGGAGGAGCCGCGGGAGCCACCCCCAGATGTTCGAGGTTCGGGGCCACTCTGTGCGAAACGAGCTGCACAGTGAAGGTAAGTATGATATGTTTGTTATTTTAAAAAAAACAAAAAACGAGCCTTTACAATCACTTTAATTTTAGAAAGGTACCGTTGTTGCACTTTCTTTTATGTAATTCTGTGACGAACGCATGTAGTGTGGGCAGTGCAAAATGTAGGTGGGGATTTGTGTGGGTGTGGCTTGAGTGTGGGTGGGAACACATGAGCGGGGACAGGGGGCCCCAGGATCTCCTATTGCCCGGGGGCCCCATGAGTTGTCAGTCCGCCCCTGAAACCCACACAATATCAACCAACAGCAATCTTGATGCCCTTGCTCTATTGTTCAGAGCATATGCAATAGCATGCGGTTAAAACACTCAAAGGCCCCATTACATTGAGCATGGTATGGTGTAGTGTGGGACTTATGGATTCCACACAGGTGGCATAGTTCCAAAAACACCTGAGACTCAAAGTTGGAGCCTTGAACAGGATTCATTTGGCACAAGCTCAGGGTTGTACCAGATGGTTAAAAAAAAGCCTAGCTGTTGTAACAGCAGTTTGATCCCTGGTAGGCACAACAACAGAAAATTTGGAAAAGTGGTCCATAAACACAAGAGCATAGCAGATTCCAGAAGAGGAATCTGTCACTTTCGGGAAATCAATTATAAGTAGTCATGGGTGTAGTTTGTTCCGGGGGTTGCCTTTTGCATGGAGCAGGTACTATGCAAACATACAGACTTGCTCTACCCAATCTGATAATCCTGGCCAATAAAAGTGGAAGGTATATAGGGTGCTTCTGTGTGAGTGGAATCTTTGGATATCCTGGTTAGGGATGAGCCGAACACCCCCAGTTCGGTTCGCACCAGAACCTGTGAACGGACTGAAAATTTGCACGAACGTTAGAACCCCATTGACGTCTATGGAACACGAACGTTCGAAATCAAAAGTGCTCATTTTAAAGGCTAATTTGCATGGTATTGTCCTAAAAAGGGTTTGGGGACCCGGGTCCTGCCCCAGGGGACATGTATCAATGCAAAAAAAAGTTTTAAAAACGTCCGTTTTTTCGGGAGCAGTGATTTTAATGATGCTTAAAGTAAAAAAAAAAAAAAAATTAAATATTCCTTTAAATATCATACCTGGGGGGTGTCTATAGTATGCCTTTAAAGTGGTGCGTGTTTCCTGTGCTTAGAACAGTCCCTGCACAAAATGACATTTTTAAAGGAATAAAAGTCATTTAAAACTGCTTGCGGCTTTAATGTAATGTCGGGTCCTAGCAATATGGATGAAAATCAGTGAAACAAACGACATGGGTACCCCCAGTCCATTACCAGGCCCTTTGGGTCTTGTATGGATATTAAGGGGAACCCTGCACCCAAATTAAAAAAGGAAAGGTGTGGGGCCCCCAGGCCCTATATACTCTGAACAGCAGTATACAGATGGTGCAAACAAGACAGGGACTGTAGGTTTGTTGTTAAGTAGAATCTGTTTGTAATTTTGAACTGGTACATTTTTAACGTGTTTAGCTCCAGCCAAAAAATTTATTTTAAGCTTTTTGGAAACATAGGGAAGGGTTATCACCCCTGTGACATTTGTTTTGCTGTCTGTGCTCCTCTTCAGAAGATTTCATCTCACTTTTTGTCCCAATGACAAATGTTTTTCGAAAATTTGGGGGTTTTAATGAAGCAGGGATTGGTGATAAAGCATCAGTGTAAAGGAGAAAAGTTTTTCCCATAATAAATCTTACAGGAGAAAATTTCCCTTCCTAGGGGTAGATTTCATCTCACTTCCTGTTGTCTCCTTCTGTTTGCAAGTAGGAGTCGTTTGTAAGTTGGATGTTTGAAAGTAGGGGCCTGCCCTATATACGCAGCAGAAATTTGGGCCTTAGGCCTTATGGCCACAACACTGTAAGCCCTCCCACGGCCCTGCTGTGAAATATTAGATCAAGAATTGTAATTACATGCCCCTGTTGAACAGGGGCAGAAAAATTGGGCCTTTGGTGGTGGTGGTGGTGCTGGTGCCACTGTAAGTCCTCACAGATACTCTTGGTGGGCGCAGAAACGGGCCCTGCTGTGAAATATTAGATCAAGAAAGTCCCTGTTGAACAGGGGCTGAAAAATTGGGCTTTAGGCACTGGTGCTGGTGCCACAACACTGCAACCCCTCACAGATACTCTAGTTGGAGCGCAGGAACTAGCCCTGCTGCAAAGAATTGCATCAAAAATTGTAATTACACACCCCTGTTAAACAGGGGCTGAAAAATTGGGCCTTAGGCACTGGTGCTGGTGCCAAAACACTGAAACCCCTCACAGATACTCTAGTCGGAGCGCAGTAACTAGCCCTGCTGCAAAGAATTGCATCAAAAATTTTAATTACACGCCCCTGTTAAACAGGGGCTGAAAAATTGGGCCTTAGGCACTGGTGCCACAACACTGCAACCCCTCACAGATACTCTAGTTGGAGCGCAGGAATTAGCCCTGCTGCAAAGAATTGCATTCAAAATTGTAATTACATGCCTCTGTTAAACAGGGGCTGAAAAATTGGGCCTTAGGCACTGGTGCTGGTGCCACAACACTGCAACCCCTCAAAGATACTCTAGTTGGAGCGCAGGAACTAGAATATAAACAAAAAAGTCAGTGCTACTACCCATACATCACATAGAAAGCAGAGATCCCAGGTGCTCGACTCACAGTCGCTGGCTGAGTAGGTAAATGGGGAAAAGATGATCCGCACTCCGGTGATTGCTCTTAAGAAATATAATATTTATAGACAAGCCACAGTGGCCAAACGCAAATAAGAACAGTTGACGCGTTTCAGCCTATAAGGCCTTAGTCATAACCACATTACAGACATGAAACTTTGAAAATAAATAGTAGCTCCAAGGATCACCTGCTCCACCCATTAATTGTCTTAATTGACTACAGGCAATTATCCAAAAAAGGGGAATCAGCTAGACTGCATATTGGGTGATCCATATGTATGCCACTATTTGTCACACACCTTAGAGTGATAATAAGTACATGTGTGCACACACTCATGCATGCACTCATGCACATATACATGATTAAAACACACCATGAAATACAAAAAACATTAGATACAAAAAGTAAAAAATAAAATAAAAATAATAATTCAGGTATGTGAAAAAGACACCAGAGGAGGAAAAGAGAAAAATAGAGAGGAGTCTCTCTCTCTCTCTGCTTAATATAAGTGCAAATCCAGATCCCACCTCAGGTTTAACCCCTGAGGCGATCTAGTTTTTAATCAAAAAATCCACCATGCTTCTCTCCCCAGTAGCCTTCTCTCCCTATCACCTCCTCTGAGCGAGTGAGATAGTCGTTCTATCCCTCTAAAGCAGAAAGAGGAGAGATCGCCCTGGTGACATTCCCTAAAATGACGTGTTGCATTCGAAATATTTCTAGCATTTGGGTTAATTGTGTCACAGTTATGTTCCCCTATACGGGCTCTCAGTGGACGTGTGGTACAGCCTACATATTGGAGGCTGCATGAAATACAGGTGATCAGGTATATTACATAGTTTGTGCCACAGTTCATGTATTGCTGTATAGTAAACTCTTCACCTGTAGCAATGGCAACAAATGATTTAGCCAGATCACACAAGTAATGCCCCGTACACACGGTCGGACATTGATCAGACATTACGACAACAAGATCCTAGGATTTTTTCCGACGGATGTTGGCTCAACCTTGTTTTGCGTACACACGGTTGCACAAAGTTGTCGGAATTTCCGATCGACAAGAACGCGGTGACGTAAACCACGTACGATGAGACTAGAAAAGACCAGTTCAGAACCAATCGTGGCACCCTTTGGGGTCCTTTTGCTAATCTCGTGTTAGTAAAAGTTTGGTGAGAGACGATTCGCGCCTTTTCAGACTCGTGGTTTTCAGATCTTTTTCTGCTGTTCAGTTTGTGCTTGTGGGTTTGTATCTGCTCTTCAGTGCGTGCAAGCAAGCTACGCGTGACTTTGTCATTGTGTTCTTGTTCGTTCGTTACTGTTTTTCAGGTCGCTCTTCACAGGCCTTGCTGTTCTTCAGTGCGTTCTGTTATTGTGTTCTGAGCAGCCGACCGTTTTCTAGCCATGTTGCGTATACGTACACCTCGTACAGTTCGTGCTGTGTGGAGGCTTGGTGTTGGGGTCCTGACCTTGACACAAGTCCAGTCCATGAACAGGGTGGGGAGGAGTTTATGGACCAAGAATTGGTTGTTCCAGCATGACCAGTTCTGTCATATGCTTTTGCTCCGTGAGATCCATGAGAATAATCCTGATGGTTGCAGGAACTTTCTCCGGATGACAGACCCCGTTTTTCACAGTTTGTTGGCTTTGCTGACCCTGTATATCAGCAGGCAGGATACCTGCATGAGGCAAGCCATCACTCCGGAGCAGAGGCTAGTCGCCACCCTATGGTACTTGGCGATGGGGAGAAGCCTGCAGGACTTGAAGTTCTCGACAGGCATCTCCCCCCAGGCTCTGGGGATCATTATTCCAGAGACCTGTTCTGCCATCATACAGGTCCTGTAGAAGGAGTATATGAAGGTAAGATTTTTATCCTTTAACATCACATTTTATTGTATTTAATGTTTGCTAATATATTGTATTTCTTTCCTCATTCCCTAATTACCATGATTGTAATATGCTGTGAATGACCCCTTTGTCCTCATTCATGCTAGATTTTTATGTAATTATTTTTTTTCTCCTTCATACATATTTGCCTTCACTTACCTCCCCAGCATGGCCTCCTGATCCTATATTCACCTCATGTAGTCACCTAACAATGTATTTTATCAGCTCCATAGTAGTGCTTTACCCCAAACACCCCCTAAAATGTTTTTAAATGTGATTTGTGCTTTAAATTCAGGCAGAGTGCCAGAGGTTTTTTTTGGGGGTCCCCAAATCATTTGGAACCCTCCCTCCCTCCAACTGCTAAGTCAGCTTATAACAATTCTCTATCTATCCTCAATCATCTATCTGCTGACTTTGCCAAACCCATACACACTATACCCATCTCTTTAGTGGTCAGATTTATGGATGAATTCCCCAAAGCATGTAGTGCAAGGGCCTGCCTGTATACTTTCAAATGGTACTGTTTAAAGTTTTTTTATCCTGTTATTATCTTGATAGGTAATAGCAGAATGTCCAAATGTGCTCAAATGTGTACAGTGTGTATTTATATCTTTGTATTATGACACTTCTTACCTGTCCAGTGGGCTGCCAATAGTGTAACTAAGTAGGGGCTGTTCAAAGCAATACCCATTATTTAGGCATTTATCTCTCAATGAAGTGGAGAGGTTTACCTGTCCAAGAGCTCCACGCCTATAATGTTAGAAATGGCCAAGGAGAGGGGGGGGAATATAATAGGTGTACCTTATACTTTGGTGTTTAAAAATTCCCATAAATAAATGTTATCTTGATGTTGGCCAAGAATGTTTGTGTCCAATCTGCTTTCCATGTTTATGTGCAAAAAAGACTATTTTTTTTTTGTTTTTCTCAACAGTTTCCTTCCACGCCACAGGAATGGCAGACTGTGGCCTCCCACTTTGCCCAATGGTGGGACTTTCCTAACTGCGGAGGGGCAATTGATGGGAAACACGTCCACATCATCCCACCACCCAACTCTGGGTCATACTATTATAATTACAAGGGGTTCAATAGTATTGTGATGTTGGCGGTGGTATCGGCTACTTAAGAGTTCCTGTATGTGGACGTGGGGAAGAATGGCCGGGTGTCAGATGGTGGAGTCATCGCCCAGACCGAGTTCTACAGGCGTCTCCAGAATGGCAGCTTGGACTTGCCACCTCCAGAAGACAATGTGGAAGGACTCCCATTCGTCTTCATTGCGGATGAAGACTTTGCGCTGGGGGATCCTCTTATGCGGCCATTCCCGATGAGGACCCTAACCCCGGACCAGAGGGTTTTTAATTACCGGCTGGCCAGAGGCAGAAGAGTGGTGGAAAACACGTTTGGAATCATGGCCAGCCGGTTCTGCCTATTTCTTACACCCATACACATGGCGGAGTACAAACTGAATCATATTATCCTGGCGTGCTGTGTTCTACACAACTTTTTATGGCAACATTCTGCCAACTATGCTGGCTCAGTTGGGCCTGAGGCCGGAATTCAAAATGAACCAACCCTGACGGCGCTTGAAAGTGGCCGTCCTGGCTTGCCCTCCCTGAGTGCCCGTGATGTCCGGCTAAGATACCTTGAATTCTTTGCGGGTAGGGGGGCTATCAATATGCCAGACAATGTGTGAGTCCTGAAAATGGCGCGATTGTGTAACCTTATGCACAGCATTGTTGGGTGTTATTTACTAAAGGCAAAGACACTTTGCACTCCAAGTGCACTTGAAACTGCACTTGGAGTGCAAAGTGGATTTGCCCTTAGGAAATAACCCCCATTGTCACTGAAAACACCAATTAGAGCACAACAAAAGTTTTGGAGCGTTGAAACAATAATCCACACATTCTTGATTAACAATCTTTTTAATACCTGCACAATCACATGTGCATTTAGAAAAGGTTTTTAAAACAAACCAACATGTTTGTTGTATAACAATTTTTGGGGTCACATTAGAAAAAGTAGAAATGTCCATTTAAGATAAAACAGGCATGTTTAAAACCAACAAGAAAGACACAAATCTTGAACTTACAAAGTTCACATTTGGTAGAACTTGAAGGCAATATCAGACATGAGTATTTAGGAACTGTGTTTGATATTGCGTTCAGATGGGGTGAAGTCACCCCTGGAAAAGCCAAATTTTGAAGATGCACACAAATAGCCGAATGTCAACATGTGCTAGCTGCCATCATGGGGGATCAAGGGACGTGTTTTGGGGGAGCAACCCCTTCCTCTCAGCTACTTTATTATTGAGGAAGGGGTTGCACCCCCAAAACGCGTCCATTGATCTCCCGTGATGGCAGATAGCACATGTTGACACATTGTGTGCATCCTCAAAATTTGGCTTTTCTCCAATTAGACAAAAAATATTAAAATTGTAGAACACCATAAAAGAAAGGGCTTTGGAGGGGTTTTAAACTCTCCCCAAAACATCAATGATGTTCTTATTTTTTTGAAGAACATCATTGATGCTTTTCTTGATGTTTCCCAAGTCCCTCTTACCCCCCATGATCCCCCCAATCAGGATCTGTGCACTTTCCAAGGTGAAATGCCCTGGATCCACAACATCACGATCACCTAAAAAGATATAAACCAAAAAAAAAAACATGTATTATAAATATGCAGGCATCCCTCTCTTACCTGAGCCTGCGGTCGCAGACACTCACCTGTTGTGGTGCCAATTTCCACCACGTCTTCTTCCAGAGGTGGGGGGTCTCTGGTCTCCTCGGATGAGGGGTGTCCACCGAGTCTTTTCTCCCCTATGTAATAAAAAAATGGTATACTTAGCACACAGATATTTGATGGCAGAACTATAAATATGAAACTTGGAAGTGGGGTACAATTGTCTGTTTTGGGAGAGTTCCAAGATGTAGAATTTTTAGTGTCCTTTTTCAAGCTTCAATACTTTACCTGTTTTGTACAAGCTTCACAGATGGAGACACCCCTATAGTATACACTGGAGCACCTGTGTGGGCCCGCTAATAAAAAGGGTGTTCTTGTGTCCCACACTACTGCTCCAGCGTCCAGATGTCTAAACAGCTGCTGAGTGTCCTCTACTTACACAGAATCTAGTTTGCATTTCATTCTATTAACAAACACATCTACACAACCAAATTAAATTCAGACAAGTAGGCCCTAAAAAATGTTGGCAAATGCATATGGCCCAAACAATGGTGTTTTATAGGTCAAAAGAAAAATGTTTGATACGAACGAATAATATGCCCATGAACATGAAAGTTGACATTTTAAACTGGATTAACAGTTAAGAAAAGCACATGGAGCAGCACGAACGTAATAAAGACAAAAAGACTAGGAACACAGGACAACTACTTACTTTTTTGCAGCACTCTCTGGATTTTTCTGTACTGCTCATGTTCTCGTAATTTCAGGTCCGACCACCGCTTCCAGAGCTGATCTTTCGATCGTCGTACCCCGAAATTCCGGTGCAGACTTTTGACCACTTTCGCCATGATCTTGGCCTTTCTGACATTGGGGTTGGGGTAAGGTCCATACGGTCAAAGAAGGGAAAGTGGGACTTTAAATGAGATGGATGACTTTGTGGAAGCCAGTTGAAATGATTACATGCAGATTTTTATTAGTAAACATATTGGATGCAATAAATATATCAATACGTGTCAAATCCACCCACACAAGACATACAGGTGCGGAATGGATAAAAATTACAAGAGTATAAAGATTCAAAACAATTCATGGTTACATTGCATGGAATGGGTTCATATAAGTACATATCACACAAAAAATAGCACTAGCAGCGACATGTGAATATAAAAAGAGAATGTTTTATGGACTATAAATAGATATATAAAAATGTCAAAAAAGTTAATCCACTGCAGACCAAGGTAAATATGTCCATTACAGACATAAAACAGCATCACATGTGCCCGACGCGTTTCGTGTATAAACACTCTTCAGGGGCGGATGCTCAGATATGTCTGCAGAGTATAAAATTGATAAATTGTATTAGTCTATTTGTAGGGTAATATAAAGGAATGGCAGATTTGCTAAACCAAAGTACTCACAAAAAGTCCAATGCGATGAGGTGCTGCGATCATGCGATCAGGGTCCCCAAAGTAGTCCCCCCCGGGAGCTGAGGTACTCAAGGCCGTGTGCAGCAAAGCACCCATGACGGAAACTCCCGATGGTCCATGACACAATGGCTGGTGCATGAGTGAAGAACCAGGGTAACCCAAAGTGGTAACCTGGGGTGATCTGAAAGGAGTGTAGATGGGAATGTGTGAATGCTCTTGTAATTTTTATCCATTCCGCACCTGTATGTCTTGTGTGGGTGGATTTGACACGTATTGATATATTTATTGCATCCAATATGTTTACTAATAAAAATCTGCATGTAATCATTTCAACTGGCTTCCACAAAGTCATCCATCTCATTTAAAGTCCCACTTTCCCTTCTTTGACCATATACTACAGGGATGGAGGCACACCGCATATGTGCCTCACTTAAAGTCCCACCTTCCCCTCCATGTGGGGTAAGGTCCATACTTCCCGTCATAGTCGGCCCTTTTCATTATGTCGACCATCTCCAACTTCTCCCCAAAGGACATATTTGATGCCTTAAATCGTCTCCTTCTGGATCGGGACGTTTCTGGCTCCGGGCTTTCCTCCTCCTCATTGGTGTAAATATCAGACACCTGCTCTGACTCCGCCATGTGCTCTTCCCCACTGCGACAAACGAGAAGGGGCGGGGAATAGATTAGAAAGAACGTCAGGGGCGGGCAGAGTTTCACGCATGTGCAGTGTCTATAAAGCGTAACACGCATGCGTAGTACGTACGATCTGTGAGCGGAGGAAGGCGTAACGGAGGCGCCGATCGTGATAACAAAGGTAAGATTTAACATTTGGCCTATACTGCTTCTAGATTGAGGTCTGTATTTGCACAAGCTTAGAAGACTTTAGGCTGACATTAGGGTTTGTCTTGTGTTGTGTCTTGCAGTGAAAATGGATCTATTTAAAGCGAGGTTCCACTCAAATTTTTAACTTAATATTACCCCCTTCAGTTAATTGCATAGATGTTCAAATGCCGCACGAAAATTTTTTTTATCGCTGTAATTACCTTTATATTGTACTTTATTGGGGCACTTCCTGTCTCTCCTCCCATGGGAGTAGGCGTGTTTATTGCCTTTCCCCAGTGCCGCACTGTCTCCTGGGAGCTTAGTGTCAGGCTTCCCAAGATAGAGTGCGGGAACAATGATCATGCTTGTGAACAAGCTGTGAATGAACAGCATTCACCGCATCCAGGAAATCAATGCTTGTGGGCTTCACATGCCCACAAGCAAGATGGAAACAGCCAGCATCACATTTTTAAAGTTATTCTTCAGTACGAAAACAGACAGAGGGGGAAATATTACACCCAAACTGTGAGTATTATTTTGGGATTAGCAAAGTGTCTCAATGACCTAAAAAAAAGAAAAAGATTGGTCGTCGGACTCCCACTTTAAAGATGAGGAATTTATGCCCATATTCATTGATATGTTCAGGGAGCTGCCTTGTCTTTGGGAGATAAACCACCCTGAATATAAGAACCAAACAAAGAGGAAGGCAGCGCTTGATCAATTGCTGGAATTTGTGAAGACGGTGATCCCCACGGCAGACAACACCTATTTGAAGATCCTAATTGGTGGCCTGAGGGGCACTTATCTAAGGGAGCACAAGAAGGTCCAGGATTCCCAGAGATCAGGAGCTGTAGATGAAATTTATGTCCCCAGGCTGTGGTACTATGACAGGCTGCATTTTCTGGCAGGTCAGACTGAATCCAGGCAGGCACTCTCCAATCTTCCTTCCACGCTTTCTTCCCCCCCAGCTGGGGCTTCTGACGCCCAACCTGGGCCTTCCAGGCAGCAACATGTAGAGGAGCCCAGCTTGAGCCAGGTATAGCATTCTTCTAAATATTTCTGCTTGTCCAATCAATGATGTTAACTAGATGTTAGTTTGGAGTACTAATTTATGATTGTGATTGATGATGCAAAAACTACAACCACGTCCCTTTTTCATACACAGGGAAGTCTCAGCCAGGAGGTGGCTGGGCCAAGCAGGCTGCCTGATATCCAGGTCCCTCCCCTCCACCCTCAAAGACAAAGTGGCAGGGAGAGGAGTAACCTGGAGGAGGCTGCCATAGGCCTCTTTTGGAAGGCTACAGAGGCCCTGAGAACCCCCCACGGTGTGGAGGAGGACTTTGCTTGCATAACTGCCTGCAAAATGCTGCAGATGGAGGAGGGCCAACGACTCCTGTGTGAGTCCTTAATTTTGGAAGCTCTCAATAAGGGGTTGAGGGGCCAAATAACATCTTCTACCCACATTTGTGACCTCACACATAGTCCTCCTCCTCCTCCAGGTCCTACTACTCCTCCTCCTCCTCCTCCTCCTCCAGGTCCTACTACTCCTCCTCCTCCAGGTCCTACTCCTCCTCCTGCCACATCTCCAACACCAGAGCCACAGTCAGGAAGAAAGCGTGGAAAGAAGACCAGAAAGTGATGACCCTGGGTCCAGTCTGGCCTGGCAAAAGATGCAGCCTCTTGTAGTACCACAGCTTGGGGACACAGATGTCATCTGCTGCTTTCCGGATCTCTGGGACTTTTGGACCAGACTGCACTCCCTTAGATATGGACTCCTCAGGCCACCAATTTTGATGTTAAATAATTGATATCTGCTCTGGGGGTCCAAGGCTTTGCCAATTTCTGCTGTTTATCCAGCGTTCCCTCCCTCTTTGGCTCTGAACCCTTAATAAAGGATTTTTTGTTTCAATTATACTTGCCTATGTGTGTTTTCCTTAAAAAAGGACAGTTTGTTTGTGAGGATTCAGGTACATTTCAAAAATACAATGTGAAATTAACAAGGGACACCAACTCCAAGCAACCTTCTTGAGATTAAATAATATAAGAAAATTTGTCAGATGTGACAAATCAAAATATATTGAGGGAATCCTGCTAAATAATAAAGAAAGAAGTTTGTGAGAAGTCTGTGTGAATATGAGCAGCAAAACTACTTCATTCTTCTCACATTATAAAGAAGAAGAGAGTGCGCTGTATTAAACCATTTTTTACATTGCAGCGTGACGAAAGTGCTGTATCCATTGCGAACGCTAATTTTACCAGACAGAGCTGTTCCGTCTCGGAATTTCTTCTGAGCATGCGTGGCACTTTGTGCGTCGGAACTGGCCACACACGATCGGAATTGACGCGATCAGATTTTGTTGTCGGAAAATTTTATAGCCTGCTCTCAAACTTTGTTGTCGGAAAATCCGATGGAAAATGTCCGATGGAGCCCACACACGGTCGGAATGTCCGACAACACGCTCCGATCGGACATTTTCCATCAGAAAATCCGACCATGTGTACGGGGCATAACAGTACCTACAGGTTTTTATATTACAAGGTTAACTGCCAGGATGGGAGAGCCAGGTGGGTTGGCATTGTTTGGATGAAAATAGACTAGGTGATAGTGCAGTCCCCAGTGTGGGCGCACGTCGGCTAGAAAAAAGGCAACCTGCTTGCAGAATTTCATTTAAATCTTTATCTGTATGTAATATTGGCAGATTCTTTTTTATTATTCTGACTATTTGATTATATTCTTGGGAAAATGTGGTTACGAATGTGATAGGTTTACCCGTTTTTCTATTCCTAGAGTTGTAAAATTGATGAGGTTTGTTATTATTTTTATTTTTATGCTCTCTCTCAGTTTTAGGCTTATCTGACAGTAATTCCTCTCTGTCCATCATCAAAACCCTTTCTAGTCCTTGGTGTATAACAGATTCGTTATATCCTCGGTCCAATAAGCGCTGATGGATGACCTTACATTCTAGTTCAAGGGTTGAGTTTGTTGAACAGTTACGTTTAGCTCGAATAAACTCCCCATAAGGAATGGCATTGATGGTGTGGGATGGATGACAACTGGTTGCAAAAAGCATAGTGTTACCAGGGCAAGTTTTCCTATAGGTGCATGTTGAAACATCACCTGTGGTTGGATCACCCTTTAGGGTGATGTCTAAAAAGTTGATACTGGAAACATCATGCTCAATTGAAAAATGTAGATTTAACTGATTATCATTCAGAAATTTCAAAAATTCATGCAATCCCATAATGTCATCATCCCACACCATCACGAGGTCATCAATGAAACGACCATACCAAACAATCTGCTTAGCAAAAGGGTTGCTGGGAGAGAACAAAACTTGTTCCTCCCACCAACCCATATAGAGGTTCGCCATGGACAGTGAGAATCTAGCACCCATCGACGCCCCGCAGCGCTGGACATAATATGTGCCATCAAATAAAAAATAATTATGCTTTAATAAAAGCTCAACACTTAACAGAATAATCTCCTGTAGCTCCTGAGAGTAGGAGCTGTAGCGTTGAAGATGATATTGGATATTGGATGGCCTGCAATCCAGCGTTGTGGGGGATTGACGAATAGAGTGCCCTCATGTCTGATGTAGCCGGGCAATCTGTATACCAAAGGCTGTAGGTGCTGGTCTACCCATTCTCCCAAACGCTCAAATAAAGAGCCAATTCCAGCCACAATTGGCCGTCCCTGGATGGGACGGTCAAGTTTATGAATTTTAGGGAGATGATGGAATACCGGCACCACAGGTTTATCCACATGGAGATACTCAGCAGTTTTGGATGACAGAACTCTCATACTAAAGCCCAACTGTAAATGTTTCAAAAGAGTTGATCGAAAAACAATAGTGGGGTTGTTAGACAGGGGTAGATATGTGTCACTGTCACTGAGCTGTCTAATGGCTTCAGATCTATATTGTTCCCTAGTCATCACCACCACTGCTCCTCCCTTATCTGCTTCCTTTTTCACTAACCCTTTATTGTCTTTTAATTGCTGCAGAGCCTCTTTCTCTTGCTTTGAGATATTAGTCTTTCTAGATGTTGAGCTATGTTGTTTTAGTTGTATCAATTCCCCCTCTATTACAGCCTGAAAAGTGTCTATAGTAGAGTTTCTTGCATTCACAGGGTAAAAAAACGTATCCCCATATTGTGATGTAAGGCATGAAGCTCCATAGGAGCCCATATACGATTCTGAATACAGCTGTTCTAAAGTTAATGATGCAAATAAATCCTAAAACATAAAAGAAACATGCGGGCAAACATCTTGTTCTGCAATTGATTGGTTTTGGTCAGATTCACTCACCATCTCTGATGTCAGTGGGTCATCCACCTGTTCGTCAATTCTGACAAATGTTGAAAATGTTTCCGCAGTAAGAGGTTCCTGACAAACCTGTTGGTGTTCAAAATGGTATTAAAAATATCAAAGTGATAGGTGGGTGAAAAAGATAGACCCCGTGACAATAGAGATAATTCAGAATCGGTCAAAAACCTCATCCGTTAAATTAACTACTGAGGTAATGGTTGATAATTCACTATTTATTTCTTTTTTCTCTGTGGATATCGCCAATCTCCGTCTTTTCCCCCCTTGCCTTTGCCTTTTCTTGCAGTGTCCTGTTTTCTGGTTGTTTGTTTTTTCTTCGGCTGCTGGTAGTATGTTGCAGACATGGCATTTTTTGACCCCTCGGGTTAACACTTCCACCTGAAAAAACCATGTCTGAAGAGATTCAGGGAGTAGATGTTCTCAGAGCTGCAGTAGTATCAGACAGGGACAGACCATCCCCCTCAGCTGTATCTTCAGATAAGGAATCCAATGCCTCTGGTGAGCTGAAGCCCACTTTCTTAATTATACTAGCAGATCTGTGTTTTCTCCTGAAAATAGATTGTGGTGTAGAGCTGAAGCTTCTACTCCTCCTCCCCCACTCATAAACTGTATTGCTCTGGTAATCATCCACATCATGGAGGTATTTAGTCCTTTTGATCTGTGTAATCTGTGTTTCTAACTCCTCTATTGTCTGTTGCAGTTTGTTCTCTGAATCTGTGAATTTGGATAAATGTGCAAACTTATTTACTGCTTCTTTTTGGTCTTTGATGTTTGAGGAACTAGCCCCGCTGCAAAGAATTGCATCAAAAATTGTAATTACACGCCCCTGTTAAACAGGGGCTGAAAAATTGGGCCTTAGGCACTGGTGCCACAATTGCAACCCCTCACAGATACTCTAGTTGGAGCACAGGAACTAGCCCTGCTGCAAAGAATTGCATTAAAAATTGTAATTACACGCCCCACCTTAGGCACATGGCTGTGAAACACCTAATTCTACACCTTCATTCCTCTCAGTGCAGGTCTCAGAGAGGACTGAAGGTATAGTGGGGTTGGAGATCCCAGCTGATGAGGAGTAAGGAGAAGTCTTCCGCATGTTCCGGCTCAACATGTACAGCTGCCGAAAAAAAGGCCAAGCGTGTCCCATGGCCACGTGCTGATGAGGATGCACCATGTCCACGACCAGCACTGTTGCCTCCAGACACAAAGCCTGCTTGACCTCTTTTATTGGCTTGTGACTATCTGCCTCTCCTTGTTGGTCTTCCATACATACTAATGGTCTGCAGTGAGATGTAGCTGCACTAAGCTGGGATATATATATATATATATATATATATATATATATATATATATATATATATATATATATATATATATATAAATATATAAATATATAAATATATATATACTGATACTGCAGCTAGCAAAATCAACTGCCTGCCTGTAGTATTATTAGTATGAGAACACCACCAATCTTATACAGGTAGCTTTAGCTGAACACTGTGCAGAGGTCGCACTACAGTAACTTGTAGCTTTCGCTGAACACTGTGCAGAGGACGCACTACACTAACGTTTAAATAATGTAGCTGCCTGCGGTAGTGATAGGATCAGGAAAACACCACCAACCTTTTACAGGTAGCTTTAGCAGAACACTGTGCAGAGGTCGCACTACACTAGCGTGTAAATAATGTAGCTGTCTGCGGTAGTGATAGGATCAGGAAAACAACACCAACCTTCTACAGGTAGCTTTAGCTGAACACTGTGCAGAGGTCGCACTACACTAACTTGTAGCTTTAGCTGAACACTGTGCAGAGGTCGCACTACACTAACGTGTAAATAATGTAGCGGCCTGCGGTAGTGATAGGATCAGGACAACACCACCAACCTTCTACAGGTAGCTTTAGCTGAACACTGTGCAGAGGTCGCACTACACTAACGTGTAAATAATATAGCTGCCTGCGGTAGTGATAGGATCAGGAAAACACCACCAGCCTTCTACAGGTAGCTTTAGCTGAACACTGTGCAGAGGTCGCAATACACTAACGTGTAAATAATGTAGCTGCCTGCGGTAGTGATAGGATCAGGAAAACAACACCAACCTTCTACAGGTAGCTTTAGCTGAACACTGTGCAGAGGTCGCACTACACTAACGTGTACATAATGTAGCTGCCTGCGGTAGTGATAGGATCAGGAAAACACCACCAAACTTCTAGAGGTAGCTTTAGGTGAACACTGTGCAGAGGTCGCACTACACTAAAGTGTAAATAATGTAGCTGCCTGCGATAGTGATAGGATCAGGAAAACACCACCAACTTTCTACAGGTAGCTTTAGCTGAACACTGTGCAGAGGTCGCACTACACTAGCGTGTAAATAATGTAGCTGCCTGCGGTAGTGATAGGATCAGGAAAACACCACCAACCTTCTACAGGTAGCTTTAGGTGAACACTGTGCAGAGGTCGCACTACACTAAAGTGTAAATAATGTAGCTGCCTGCGGTAGTGATAGGATCAGGAAAACACCACCAACCTTCTACAGATAGCTTTAGTTGAACACTGTACAGAGGTCGCACTACACTAACGTGTAAATAATATAGCTGCCTGCGGTAGTGATAGGATCAGGAAAACACCACCAGCCTTCTACAGGTAGCTTTAGCTGAACACTGTGCAGAGGTCGCAATACACTAACGTGTAAATAATGTAGCTGCCTGCGGTAGTGATAGGATCAGGAAAACACCACCAACCTTCTACAGGTAGCTTTAGCTGAACACTGTGCAGAGGTCGCACTACATTAACGTGTAAATAATGTAGCTTCCTGCAGTAGTGATAGGATCAGGAAAACACCACCAACCTTCTACAGGTAGTTTTAGCTGAACACTGTGCAGAGGTCGCACTACACAAATGTGTAAATAATGTAGCTGCTTGCGGTAGTGATAGGATCAGGAAAACACCACCAACCTTCTACAGGTAGCTTTAGCTGAACACCATGCAGAGGTCGCACTACACTAACGTGTAAATAATGTAGCTGCCTGCAGTAGTGAAAGGATCAGGAAAACTACACCAACCTTCTACAGGTAGCTTTAGCTGAACACTGTGCAGAGGTAGCACTACACTAACTTGTAGCTTTAGCTGAACACTGTGCAGAGGTCGCACTACACTAACGTGTAAATAATGTAGCTGCCTGCGGTAGTGATACGATCAGAAAATCAACACCAACCTTCTACAGGTAGCTTTAGCTGAGCACTGAGAACGTGTAAATAATGTAGCTGCCTGCAGTAGTGATAGGATCAGGAAAACACCACCAACCCTCTACAGGTACCTCTAGTTGAACACTGTACAGAGGTCGCAATACACAAACGTGTAAATAATGTAGCTGCTTGCGGTAGTGATAGGATCAGGAAAACACCACCAACCTTCTACAGGTAGCTTTTGCTGAACACTGTGCAGAGGTCGCACTACACTAACTTGTAGCTTTAGCTGAACACTGTGCAGAGGTCGCACTACACTAACGTGTAAATAATGTAGCTGCCTGCGGTAGTGATACGATCAGGAAATCAACACCAACCTTCTACAGGTAGCTTTAGCTGAACACTGTGCAGAGGTTGCACTACACTAACGTGTAAATAATGTAGCTGCCTGCGGTAGTGATAGGATCAGGAAAACACCACCAACCTTCTACAGGTAGCTTTAGCTGAACACTGTGCAGAGGTCGCACTACACTAACGTGTAAATAATGTAGCTGCCTGCGGTAGTGATAGGATCAGGAAAACACCACCAACCTTCTACAGGTAGCTTTAGTTGAACACTGTACAGAGGTCGCAATACACTAAAGTGTAAATAATGTAGCTGCCTGCGGTAGTGATAGGATCAGGAAAACACCACCAACCTTCTACAGGTAGCTTTAGCTGAACACTGTGCAGAGGTCGCACTACACTAACATGTAAATAATGTAGCTTCCTGCAGTAGTGATAGGATCAGGAAAACACCACCAACCTTCTACAGGTAGTTTTAGCTGAACACTGTGCAGAGGTCGCACTACACTAACGTGTAAATAATGTAGCTGCCTGCAGTAGGGATAGGATCAGGAAAACACCACCAACCCTCTACAGGTACCTCTAGTTGAACACTGTACAGAGGTCGCAATACACAAACGTGTAAATAATGTAGCTGCTTGCGGTAGTGATAGGATCAGGAAAACACCACCAACCTTCTACAGGTAGCTTTTGCTGAACACTGTGCAGAGGTCGCACTACACTAACGTGTAAATAATGTAGCTGCCTGCAGTAGTGAAAGGATCAGGAAAACAACACCAACCTTCTACAGGTAGCTTTAGCTGAACACTGTGCAGAGGTCGCACTACACTAACTTGTAGCTTTAGCTGAACACTGTGCAGAGGTCACACTACACTAATGTGTAAATAATGTAGCTGCCTGCGGTAATGATAGGATCAGGAAAACACCACCAACCTTCTACAGGTAGCTTTAGTTGCACACTGTACAGAGGTCGCAATACACTAACGTGTAAATAATGTAGCTGCCTGCGGTAGTGATAGGATCAGGAAAACACCACCAACCTTCTACAGGTAGCTTTAGCTGAACACTGGGCAGAGGTCACACTACACTAATGTGTAAATAATGTAGCTGCCTGCGGTAGTGATAGAATCAGGAAAACACCACCAACCTTCTACAGGTAGCTTTAGCTGAACAGTGTGCAGAGGTCGCACTACACTAACGTGTAAATAATGTAGCTGCCTGCGGTAGTGATAGGATCAGGAAAACACCACCAACCTTCTACAGGTAGCTTTAGCTGAACACTGTGCAGAGGTCGCACTACACTAACGTGTAAATAATGTAGCTGCCTGCGGTAGTGATAGGATCAGGAAAACACCACCAACCTTCTACAGGTAGCTTCAGCTGAACACTGTGCAGAGGTCGCACTACACTAACGTGTAAATAATGTAGTTGCCCGTGGTAGTGATAGGATCAGGAAAACACCACCAACCTTCTACAGGTAGCTTTAGCTGAACACTGAGCAGAGGTCACACTACATTAATGTGTAAATAATGTGGCTGCCTGCGGTAGTGATAGGATCAGGAAAACACCACCAACCTTTTACAGGTAGCTTTAGCTGAACAGTGTGCAGAGGTCGCACTACACTAACGTGTAAATAATGTAGCTGCCTGCGGTAGTGATAGGATCAGGAAAACACCACCAACCTTCTACAGGTAGCTTTAGCTGAACACTGTGCAGAGGTCGCACTACACTAATGTGTAAATAATGTAGCTGCCTGCGGTAGTGATAGGATCAGGAAAACACCACCAACCTTCTACAGGTACCTCTAGTTGAACACTGTACAGAGGTCGCAATACACTAACGTGTAAATATTGTAGCTGCCTGCGGTAGTGGTAGGATCAGGAAAACACCACCAACCTTCTACAGGTAGATTTAGCTGAACACCGTGCAAAGGTCGCACTACACTAACTTTTAGCTTTAGCTGAACACTGTGTAGAGGTCGCACTACACTAACTTGTAGCTTTAGCTGAACACTGTGCAGAGGTCGCGCTACACTAACGTGTAAATATTTTAGCTGCCTGCGGTAGTGATAGGATCAGGAAAACAACACCAACCTTCTACAGGTAGCTTTAGCTGAATACTGTGCAGAGGTCGCACTACACTAACGTGTAAATAATGTAGCTGCCTGCGGTAGTGATAGGATCAGGAAAACACCACCAACCTTCTACAAGTAGCTTTAGCTGAACACTGAGCAGAGGTCTCACTACACTAATGTGTAAATAATGTAGCTGCCTGCGGTAGTGATAGGATCAGGAAAACACCACCAACCTTCTACAGGTAGCTTTAGTTGAACACTGTACAGAGGTCGCAATACACTAAAGTGTAAATAATGTAGCTGCCTGCGGTAGTGATAGGATCAGGAAAACACCACCAACCTTCTACAGGTAGCTTTAGCTGAACACTGTGCAGAGGTCGCACTACACTAACGTGTAAATAATGTAGCTGCCTGCGGTAGTGATAGGATCAGGAAAACACCACCAACCTTCTACAGGTAGCTTTAGCTGAATACTGTGCAGAGGTCGCACTACACTAACGTGTAAATAATGTAGCTGCCCCCTGGTGTTCCAATTCATTAAATCTCACAACCCACATATATGTGTGCTCCAGGAAACCCACCTAACAGGACGCAGGGTTCTGGCCCTTAAAAAACCATGGGTGGGACACCACTACCACTCCACGCACTCCACATTCTCTAGGGGTGTAACTATACTGGTATTGAAGTCACTTCCTTTTCGGCTCTTGGATTTGGCCCTGGACCCTGACGGACGGTACGTTATTATTCATGCTAAGATATATTCTCTAACGTGGACTATTGTGGGCTTATATTTGCCTCCCCCGGCTTCCTTGCTGGTGCTCAATCAAATCACCGGTAAGATGGCCGAGTTTGCCTCTGATAACAATGTCATTTTGGGGGATTTTAACCTGGTCCCTGACCCGGATTTAGACAGACTAACTCCTGTAGGATATCATTGCCCTGGGTTGGCTGAGTGGGCAGATACCTATGGCCTGACTGATGTCTGGAGGTGGCGTCACCCCCAATCTAGGGCATACACATGCCACTCGGCCTCTCACAGAACGTTTTCCCGCATAGACTTGGTCTTTGCGGGAAGCCAGGTCCTCCCACGGGTCACAGACATACAAATATTGCCTAGGGGAATTTCCGATCATGCACCTTTATTGTTGTCTTTGGATCTCTCCCTAGGCTCAGTAGATAGGATATGGAGGCTCTCCAGATTTTGGATTTCAGACACCGCAGTGGACTCCCAATTTAGAACGGAAATGCTTGACTTTTGGGCTGTAAATGTGGGCTCGGCTGAATCCGCAGTGGTGTGGGATGCCTTTAAAGCCACGACGAGGGGACACTACCAGGCCATCATTGCCAGAGTCCGACGGGAGCGTAGGGCAGATTTGGTGAAGGCTGAGCGAGAGGCGAGTAGTGCGGAGGCTCTTTTCGTTCGTACCCGAGATCCTGCGCACTATTCGCACCTACAACTAATGACGAAGGAGGTGGTTCGTCTTCGTACTTCTCTTACCCAGAAGAAAATGTTGGCTCAATCCCAACGGATTTTTGAGCAGGGAGAGCGGTCAGGCCGTTTGTTGGCCTGGCTCTCTAGGGAACAGGCGGGCGGGATGAGCATCTCACATATTAGGGACTCCTCGGGCCGGCTGATCCACACACCGGAGGGGATCAATTGTTGCTTCGCGGAGTTCTACGAATCTCTCTATAGGTCCAGGGTAGACTATGGAGGGGAGGATCTGAGGGCATACCTAGACGATATTGACATCCCAACCCTTACGGTAACGTATCGCGACAAGCTTGACGCTCCAATTACATCCCTGGAGATACTCCGGGCACTTAAATCAATGCAGACAGGGAAAACTCCGGGACCCGATGGCATCCCTGTAGAGTTTTATAAACAATATGCTACAGAACTAGTAGACAAACTACAGGTCCTCTTCTCTGAGTCATCGCGCCTTGGGAAGCTCCCGGACACGATGAGCGAGGCGATCATTGTAGTGATCCCCAAGCCAGGAAAAGACCCCACGTTGTGCTCCTCGTACCGCCCTATATCCCTTCTGAACGTGGATGCAAAAGTACTGGCAAAAGTATTGGCCAATAGGCTTAACCTGGTAATTACCGCTCTCATCCACAGGGATCAAACAGGCTTTATGCCCGGCAGAGGAACTGACATTAATATCAGACGCCTCCATACTCACATAGACAGGGCGGACGAGGTGACTAACGGGACGGTAGCCTCGCTCGACGCGGAGAAGGCTTTTGACTCCGTCGAGTGGGGCTACCTATGGGAAGTGCTCTCGCGATTCGGGTTCGGCCCGGGTTTCACAAACTGGCTCCGCATGCTGTACCATGGCCCCTCAGCTAGAATACGTACCAATGGATGCCTCTCGGGGAAGTTCCAATTGTCTCGTGGCACGCGACAGGGATGTCCCCTTTCCCCGGGTCTATTCGCTCTGGCGATGGAGCCCCTGGCTATACTGTTGAGGGCCGACCCTGGGGTAAGGGGACTTCAGGTAGGACCCATTGAGGAGAAGTTATCGCTGTATGCGGACGATGCTCTCCTTTATTTAGCGGACGCATCGTCCTCTTTGCGGACTGCACTCACTCTGATTAATCGATTTGGTGGGTATTCGGGGATTCGCATTAATTGGGACAAGTCGGTCCTATTCCCGCTCCATCCCTCGACCCCTAGGATACCACATCCGCAGCTTAAATGGGTAGATGATTTCAAATACCTGGGGATAAAAATTAGCGGTAAAATTCAAGACTACATGGACAACAATCTGCGTCCACTTATGACACAGCTTACGGCTAGGTGCACTGCTTGGCGTTCCCTCCCATTGACTCCTGTTGGCAGAGTCAACTTGCTAAAAATGATTTACCTTCCCAAATATCTATATTTCTTTCGCAATACGCCCATACCCATCCCTAGAACCTTTTTCCGGAGGCTGGAGAGCCTGCTGATACATTTTGTCTGGGCTGGGAGGCCACCCAGGGTGGCCAAGCAGATCTTATATCTCCCACTTTCGGGGGGGGGATTGGCACTACCAAATTTTCAAATCTACTACTGGGCTGCAGTTCTGGTCACGATTCGGTGGTGGTTCTCCCAGCCCACGCAGAACCCGGCGGTCACCCTGGAGGCAGCCATTCTGGGTTCCTTCGCTGCCTTGAGCAATCTCCCGTTTCGGGGTCTCAGGGCCAGTTTGTCCATGACAACCCTAATGCGAACCACTGTAAGGGTTTGGCAGGAGGCTAGGAAAATATATGGGAAGCCCAATCACATTTCACCTCACATGCCCCTGTGGGGTAACCCTATGCTCCCTCATTTTTACACTTTACCGGACCCCTCTCTCTGGGCAAAAAAGGGAATTCTTACATTAAAGCATATAGTTAAGGATGGCAGGCTCATGACTTTCCAAACCCTTAGACAATCCTTTGCTATTCCGGCCTCCTTCCAATTCAGATACTGGCAGCTGAAGCACGCCTTTGAGGCTCAGTTTCCTACTCCCCCTGTTCTGGAACCAGACTCTATTGAAAGGCTCTTGACTTCCAGCATGATGGGGAAGCCCCTCTCCACACTATACCTATACCTGACAGTGGAGCACGATGCCAAACTAACTAAAACCTGGGAAAAGTGGAGGGTTGATATTCCCTCTTTGGAAGAGGAGGAATGGAAGGAGTGTTTAATATCCTATATTCCTTCCATGATAGCTGCAAAGGATAGGTTCATACAATTCAAGTTCCTACACAGGGCGTATTTTACCCCACAGAGGTTGGCACGCATCTACCCTCAGAGGGATCCCAATTGTCAGAGATGCAGACAGGAATTGGGTACTTTCTGGCATATGGTCTGGTCTTGTCCCAGTCTCAGACTCTTTTGGTCTGCAGTAGCATCCACACTGAGCAATGTCATAGGATCAGACATACAGGTGGACCCCCAAATACTATTGCTCAGTCATCTGGAGGATGTTGAGGGTGATAGGTATAGCAAATTGTGTCTAACCTTCGCATTGTACTATGCTAGGCGGGAAATTCTACTGCGGTGGAAAATGGTAGAGCCTCCTACCCTGGCCTCGTGGATAAGGTCGGTGAATAAGGTACTCCCTCTGTATAGATTGACGTATGAGAGTAGGCAATGTCCGGGGAAGTTTGATAAAATCTGGTCGTCCTGGGTCGATGCCTCCGGAGACCCTGAACCCCCTACCCCATAAGCAGGACATGAAACATAATGGAGAACATCCTACATCTCACGTCTATTCTTCTCATGCCCATTTCCCTTCATCCCATTCCTTCTCCTCCCCCCTGCCCCCTCCCCTTCCCCCCCCCCCCTTTTTTTTTTTTTTTTCCCCTCCCCTTCTCCCTCCTTCCCTTTTCCTTTCTTCTCTCTTCCTCTGCTCGCCCCCCCCCCCCCCCCCCGCTGTCCTTACCAGGTCTGGTCGAATATTGGGCTATTCACTTCATAATATCTAAATATGAATGATGATTTGAGCCTTGAGAGGTATGGTTAAGTGTAACTTCTGACGTTTGCACATCTGGATTATCTGATAAATAATGGCTATTGTTTAATTGTTCAAGGGTAAATCTAACTGTCTTTATTCTCATCGCAATGACTGTACTAAATTCTTGTATTGTAATGCTGATTTGTTAAATAAAATTTTCTGTTAAAAAAAAAATAATGTAGCTGCCTGCGGTAGTGATAGGATCAGGAAAACACCACCAACCTTCTACAAGTAGCTTTAGCTGAACACTGAGCAGAGGTCTCACTACACTAATGTGTAAATAATGTAGCTGCCTGCGGTAGTGATAGGATCAGGAAAACACCACCAACCTTCTACAGGTAGCTTTAGTTGAACACTGTACAGAGGTCGCAATACACTAAAGTGTAAATAATGTAGCTGCCTGCGGTAGTGATAGGATCAGGAAAACACCACCAACCTTCTACAGGTAGCTTTAGCTGAACACTGTGCAGAGGTCGCACTACACTAACGTGTAAATAATGTAGCTGCCTGCGGTAGTGATAGGATCAGGAAAACACCACCAACCTTCTACAGGTAGCTTTAGCTGAACACTGTGCAGAGGTCGCAGTACACTAACGTGTAAATAATGTAGCTGCCTGCGGTAGTGATAGGATCAGGAAAACACCACCAACCTTCTACAGGTAGCTTCAGCTGAACACTGTACAGAGGTCGCACTACACTAACGTGTAAATAATGTAGTTGCCCGTGGTAGTGATAGGATCAGGAAAACACCACCAACCTTCTACAGGTAGCTTTAGCTGAACACTGAGCAGAGGTCACACTACATTAATGTGTAAATAATGTGGCTGCCTGCGGTAGTGATAGGATCAGGAAAACACCACCAACCTTTTACAGGTAGCTTTAGCTGAACAGTGTGCAGAGGTCGCACTACACTAACGTGTAAATAATGTAGCTGCCTGCGGTAGTGATAGGATCAGGAAAACACCACCAACCTTCTACAGGTAGCTTTAGCTGAACACTGTGCAGAGGTCACACTACACTAATGTGTAAATAATGTAGCTGCCTGCGGTAGTGATAGAATCAGGAAAACACCACCAACCTTCTACAGGTAGCTTTAGCTGAACAGTGTGCAGAGGTCGCACTACACTAACGTGTAAATAATGTAGCTGCCTGCGGTAGTGATAGGATCAGGAAAACACCACCAATCTTCTACATATAGCTTTAGGTGCACACTGTGCAGAGGACTCACTACACTAACTGTAAATACTGTAGCTAATAGGACTAATAGGATCAGAAGAATACCAGCAGTTTTCTTCAAATACTGTAACAACACCTGCCTGCCTGTCAGTAGGAAGATAATAACAGGAACGGATGTAGCTAAACTGAATACAGTGTATATATATATATATATATATATATATATATATATATATATATATATATATACACACACAACACCTGGGATGCATATATATACACAATACACTGTAAGTGCAGCTAACTGATTGACTGTCCTGCCTAATCTATCTAACGTGTAAATAATGTAGTTGCCCGTGGTAGTGATAGGATCAGGAAAACACCACCAACCTTCTACAGGTAGCTTTAGCTGAACACTGAGCAGAGGTCACACTACATTAATGTGTAAATAATGTGGCTGCCTGCGGTAGTGATAGGATCAGGAAAACACCACCAACCTTTTACAGGTAGCTTTAGCTGAACAGTGTGCAGAGGTCGCACTACACTAACATGTAAATAATGTAGCTGCCTGCGGTAGTGATAGGATCAGGAAAACACCACCAACCTTCTACAGGTAGCTTTAGCTGAACACTGAGCAGAGGTCACACTACATTAATGTGTAAATAATGTGGCTGCCTGCGGTAGTGATAGGATCAGGAAAACACCACCAACCTTCTTCAGGTAGCTTTAGCTGAACACTGTGCAGAGGTCGCACTACACTAATGTGTAAATAATGTAGCTGCCTGCGGTAGTGATAGGATCAGGAAAACACCACCAACCTTCTACAGGTACCTCTAGTTGAACACTGTACAGAGGTCGCAATACACTAACGTGTAAATATTGTAGCTGCCTGCGGTAGTGGTAGGATCAGGAAAACACCACCAACCTTCTACAGGTAGATTTAGCTGAACACCGTGCAAAGGTCGCACTACACTAACTTTTAGCTTTAGCTGAACACTGTGTAGAGGTCGCACTACACTAACTTGTAGCTTTAGCTGAACACTGTGCAGAGGTCGCGCTACACTAACGTGTAAATATTTTAGCTGCCTGCGGTAGTGATAGGATCAGGAAAACAACACCAACCTTCTACAGGTAGCTTTAGCTGAATACTGTGCAGAGGTCGCACTACACTAACGTGTAAATAATGTAGCTGCCTGCGGTAGTGATAGGATCAGGAAAACACCACCAACCTTCTACAAGTAGCTTTAGCTGAACACTGAGCAGAGGTCACACTACACTAATGTGTAAATAATGTAGCTGCCTGCGGTAGTGATAGGATCAGGAAAACAACACCAACCTTCTACAGGTAGCTTTAGCTGAACACTGTGCAGAGGTCGCACTACACTAACGTGTAAATAATGTAGCTGCCTGCGGTAGTGATAGGATCAGGAAAACACCACCAACCTTCTACAGATAGCTTTAGCTGAACACTGTGCAGAGGTCGCACTACACTAATGTGTAAATAATGTAGCTGCCTGCGGTAGTGATAGGATCAGGAAAACACCACCAAACTTCTACAGGTAGCTTTAGCTGAACACTGTGCAGAGGTCGCACTACACTAATGTGTAAATAATGTAGCTGCCTGCGGTAGTGATAGGATCAGGAAAACACCACCAACCTTCTACAGGTAGCTTTAGCTGAACACTGTGCAGAGGTCGCACTACACTAACGTGTAAATAATGTAGCTGCCTGCGGTAGTGATAGGATCAGGAAAACACCACCAACCTTCTACAGGTAGCTTTAGCTGAACTCTGTGCAGAGGTCGCACTACACTAACTTGTAGCTTTAGCTGAACACTCTGCAGAGGTCACACTACACTAACTTGTAGCTTTAGCTGAACACTGGGTAGAGGTCGCACTACACTAACTTGTAGCTTTAGCTGAACACTGCGCAGAGGTCGCACTACACTAACTTGTAGCTTTAGCTGAAAACTGCAGAGGTCGCACTACACTAAAAAATAATGCAGCTGCCTGCTGTAGTGATAGGATCAGAAAAACATCACCAATCTTCTACATATAGCTTTAGGTGCACACTGTGCAGAGGACTCACTACACTAACTGTAAATACTGTAGCTAATAGGACTAATAGGATCAGAAGAATACCAGCAGTTTTCTTCAAATACTGTAACAACACCTGCCTGCCTGTCAGTAGGAAGATAATAACAGGAACGGATGTAGCTAAACTGAATACAGTGTATATATATATATATATATATATATATATATACACACACAACACCTGGGATGCATATATATACACAATACACTGTAAGTGCAGCTAACTGATTGACTGTCCTGCCTAATCTATCTAACTTAAATCAAATGACACTATCTCTCTGTCTCTCAATGCCGGAACACACTACACAGTGCCGACGTGCAGGCAACCTTATATAGGGTGGGGCGTGTACTAAACCCCCTGAGCCATAATTGGCCAAAGCCACCCTGGCTTTGGCCAATTACAGCTCTCTGTACAGACGGCGCTGTGATTGGCCAAGCATGCGGGTCATAGTGCATGCTTGGCCAATCATCAGCCAGCAATGCACTGCGATGCCGCAGTGAATTATGGGCCGTGACACACCAATCGAATTTGGCGCGAACGGCCCATATCCATATCCAATTCGTTGAACGATCGAACAGACGATGTTCGAGTCGAACATGGGTTCGACTCGAACAAGAAGCTCATCCCTAATCCTGGTTCTTTGGGCTCCCATCTAAATGGATTAGAACAACTGGAGGATGCACAGAGGGCACTTGAGCAGCACTCTAAGCGGTAGAAGCAAACTCTACAAAAATAGAAAGAGAGACGCTTCTAAGCGCAGTAACACCAGTATGTTTTAAAGAAATGCGGTTAAAAACACTCACAGAAAGGTAGTGTAAAACAAGCTCATCATCCCACACAGACATGGCGGAATGCCTCCTGTTACGGCTTTCCTGGATCCTCACTAGCTGACCAGCAGCAGAGGGAAAGAAAGATGCCAGAAGCCTCTGACCATGCTCCGAAACATGTAACCGCCCCTTCTGATGTCACTTCCAGTGCATGTTCTCCAAGCTGGTCCTGGAAGTCAGCTCCTGGCATCTGCCTTTCCCTCTGTTGCTTGTTGGCTAGTGAGGATCCAGGAGAGCCGTGACAGGAGACCTACCATCATGTCTGTGTGGGATGATGAGCTTGTTTTACACCGCATTTGTTTAATACTGGTGTTACTGCCCAGAGAAATATAAATAGAAAGACAGGCACTTCTATTTCTCTGGGCAATAAAAGTACCTCCTGACATAGGCTTCTGTGCAGTTCACTCCAAAATGCCCTATAGATGCATGCATTAAATGTCAAATCTCATGTCATCCTAAATCTCCAACCGATCCCACTGCCTCTGACCACAGTGGGCAATTCCCAACATTCTCAAGAGGTAGCCCTTTGCTACCTAGAGAGAAACGGTTGTACAGGCGGTCCCCTAGTTACAAACATCCGACTTACAAATGACTCCTACTTACAAATGGAGGGAGACAACAGGAAGTGAGAGGAAATTACCCCTAGGAAGGGAAATTCACTCCTGTAAGAGTTATTATGGGAAAAAGATGTCTCCACTGAAGCTTTATCACCAATCCTTGTTTCCACAACAACCCAAAATTTTAAAAATGCAATTGTCATTGAGACAGAAAGTGAGGTGAAATCTTCTGAACAGGGGCACAGACAGCAAAACAAACGTTACAGGGGTGTTAACCCTTCCCTATGCTATCCAAAAAGATTAAAAATATTTTCTTTTGGCTGGAGCTACACTTAAAAAATTTACCTGTTCTGACTTACAAAAAGATTCAACTTAAGAACAAACCTACAGACCCTATCTTGTTTGTAACCCAGGGGCCGCCTGTATATGGGAGATGTCCTGCTGCAGGGTGGCCCATTCCGAAAGGATGTACACTTCAGCCACTTCTGAATGCTGGTTTGCAGACTACACCTTGGAATCACACATAAATGAGGCTCCATGAGTTAGGACAGAGGCCACTTCCAAATCCTCCTGACCCTGATCTAAATCTTCTAGTGCTGCTCCACAGGGACCTGAGATAGGGTGTCAATAATGCTCTTAGTGTATTTTGTAATTGAAGCGAGCCAGTCAATCAACCCATTAATATTTCAACTCCCCTCATTTAGCTGAGTCCAGGTATGTTAGAGGATTATTGTCAGTGCAAACATCGTTCTGAGCCCCTGTGAGGTATTCAGAAAATTTTTTGGTGATAGCCCACACAAAGGCCTGGATCTCAAACTTGAATGAGCTGTAGTTTTGGGCATTCCACTCCAAGGATCAGAGGCTGCGACTCACATATAGTAACATAGTAGGTGAGGTTGAAAAAAGACACAAGTCCATCAAGTCCAACCTGTGTGTGTTTTTTTGTCAGTATTACATTGTATATCCCTGTATGTTATGGTCGTTCAGGTGCCTATCGAATAGTTTTTTTGAAATTATCTATGCTCCCTGCTGAAACCACTGCCTGTGGAAGAGAATTCCACATCCTTACCGCTTTTACAGTAAAGAACCCTCTACGCAGTTTAAGGTTAAACCACTTCTCTTCTAATTTTAGTGAATGGCCGTGTGTCTTTTTAAATCACCTTTCGCTGAGAGTTTTGTCCCTATTGTGGGGTCATCAGTATGGTATTTGTACACTGAGATCATATCCCCTCTCAAGCATCTCATCTCTAGAGAGAATAGGTTCAGTGCTTGCAGTCTTTCCCCGAAGCTGAGATCCTCCAGTCCCTTATTTAGCTTTGTTGCCCTTCTCTGGACTCTCTTCAGTTCCAGCACATCCTTCCTGAGGACTGGACTGCATACTCCAGGTGTGGCCGGACCAGAGCCAGTGGGAGAATTATTGTTTTATCTCTGGAGTTAATCCCCTTTTTAATGCATGCTAAAATTCTGTTGGCTTTGCTTGCAGCAACTTGGCATTGCATGCCATTGTTGAGCCTGTCATCTACTAGGACCCCCAGATCCTTTTCCATCCTAGATTCCCCCAGAGGTTCAAATATATGCAAATACTCATTCGTACCCATCCTGTTCTTCAGCCAATACAGCCCCCAACCCTTGCAAACTCCCTTCCCTATAGACCCGGAAGGGCTTACTATAGTCTGTGAAAGCTAGAACAGGGGCTGAAGTCACTTCAAGGGTTGTTGCTGTGATTGGTGCCAATGAGCCAGCTCAACAACTGGGTAGTGATTTGGGCGAATTTAGGGATAAAATGACTAGTACCCCACCAGCCCCAAGAAGAAATTAAGTTCAGTCGGTGTCTTAGGGCCATTCCAATTTTCACAGCTTGAATCTTAGTGGGGTCAGGAGACACCCCACTGGCCTCAACGACATGTCTCAAATGCTGAATTCTCTTTCACATCAAGTGGCACTTACTAGTCTTCAGCTTCAATCTGTACTGTGAAAGGCAAGTGAACACCCAGTCTAGATACTGAATGTGGTCTTCAAAGGTTTTAGAAAAAGATTATATCTTCCAGGTAGATTAGTACCATTTCAAACCTGTAATCCCCCAGACATCACTCCATCAGCCTTTGGAAGGTACTGGGGCTTTAGACAGCCCAAAAGGAATGCAGCTGAATTTATATAATCCTAGCTGTGTTTTAAAAGCAGTCTTTTCTTGATCTTGTTTTCTTACTGAGAACTGCCAGTAGCCACTAGCCAGGTCCAACATAGAGAAATAATAGTTTCAATGTTTTTGAATGATGTTCCTAATCGCATGGTGCTGTTTAGAGAATCGAAGGATGATCCTGGTAGGATCCATACCACGATCATCCACCGTCCTCATTTTGGATAACAGATCGCATCGAGATTGTGCGGCTGTTCTATTGTAGGCCTTACGTAGACAAGAACGACTGTAGCCACGTGCTAACAGTCTAGTTTGAAGGTTGTACGCTTCCTGTTTAAAAAGGGTATTATCTGAACAGTTCCTGCGTAGTCGCAGGTATTGTCCATACGGAATGGACTTTTTTAGTACTATGGGGTGAAAGCTATCCGCACGGAGCACTGTGTTTCCTGCGGTGCCTTTTCGAAACAGAGTGCTGGAGATTTTACCCGAGTTCATAGGGAGGGTTATCTCCTTGACTGATTGTAGCAGATGTATCGTGTCCTTCAAAAAGGAAGGCATACACAGGACGAACGGTTGTAGAAAGGAGTCGATAACCTTGCTCAAGTTTTCAGATATTCCTCCATTTCCTGGAGATGATTGGTCGCCCGGGAGGTTTTATCTGACATTTATGGATTTTGGGTAGACTATAAAACGTAGCCACCCGTGGATGTTTAATCCCAATAAACTCATATTGGTCTTTGGTAATAACCCCTCTTTCAAAAGCTGACTGAATCAATGCATAAAATTTGGTGTGGGAGGCTTGTATAAATTTAATAGGGATGGTTTCATACCACTCCCCATTGTCTAGAATGTCTTGAGTACGTAATCCTGATTATCCATCAGGCCTGCGTTGTCTCCCTTATCCGATGGTTTTATTGTAATTTTGGCATTGTTACATAGGGGATCGACGGCCTTTGCTACATCAACAGTTAAATTTTGAGGAGATGTTTTTTTACGTGGAAGTTTAGAGATATCTCTGAGTGTTTGTTTAACAAAGATCTCTATACTTGGATTCAAACTAAGGAAATTTAGCCGAGGGTTTTTTAAAACTTGTTGCAGGATTCTGTGTGGGTTCATTGGCATTCTCAAGCAGAGTTTCCAGATAAATTTGATCTATCAAATCTAAGGTATTATTTTCCTGAAATAAGAGTGTCAGATCACGTAGAGCCTTGAATTCCTTCATACGAAAACTGGCCCAGTCGGTCGTATCAATATTCGTGTCTGTTTTTGCATGAAGGCTGTTGAGTAATAGCCGACGTGCAAAAAGCTGCAAATCGGTAACCACTTCAAATATGTCAAAGTTTTCCTGTGGGCAGAAGGTCAGTCCGTGTGACAGTACATCAATTTCCACTGGTGATAGGGGATAGGACGACAGATTAATCACGCTAAGGGATTCTGTTGAATCTGCGTGATGTAGGCGTCCAAATTCCCTACTCCCCTGTTTGTTTGGGGTGAGGGGGATCCCCGTATCGGGTTTAAAGGACTCTGAAGCCCGGGTTTTGAACGCCCTATTATTTGACTTGTATGAATCATGTTTGTTGAAATGTTAGAAGATGAGGGGTCTGTTTCACTAATACCCATATTTGATGTATCGTTTTTAGAACCGGAGGGTATTATGTGCTCACAAGTGGGAGCACCCTGATCCCCCTCCACAGTGGTCTCAACAGTGCGCTTTTTTCTATCTTGCTCTGTATATACACACAATGTAGTTAGTGTAGTGTAGACTATATATACAGGTGCAGGCAGTGTGTGTGTATTATATATATATATATTAGCTGGAACACAGGGATCAGCTGATCCACCAACAGGACGCTGAACAAACCAGAAGTGAAGTCGGTTTACCCTTTGTCAAATCCTAGCTTGGCAACCGACAGAGGCATTATATAGGCATGTTAATAAAAAGCTTGTTTAAAAAAAAAAAAGACATGTTGAAAAAAATGGCACCCACTCTGCTGGAACACAGGTTCTGACAACCGTTGGAATTCAACATGCAAACAAGCAATGATGATCGAAAAAACAGCATATAATTACAGTATATACACATGGGTGGCAGCATATACAGTGGGGATGGAAAGTATTCAGACCCCCTTAAATTTTGCAGCTGAAAAACACCCCCACAGCATGATGCTGCCACCACCATGCTTCACTGTTGTGACTGTATTGGACAGGTGATGAGCAGTGCCTGGTTTTCACCATACCGCTTAGAATTAAGGCCAAAAAGTTCTATCTTGGTCTCATTAGACCAGAGATTCTTATTTCTCACCATCTTGGAGTCCTTCAGGTGTTTTTTTAGCAAACTCCATGTGGGCTTTCATGTGTCTTGCACTGAGTAGAGGCTTCCATCGGGCCACTCTGCCATAAAGCCCCGACTGGTGGAGGGCTGCAGTGATGGTTGACTTTCTACAACTTTCTCCCATCTCCCGACTGCATCTCTGGAGCTCAGCCACAGTGATCTTTGGGTTCTTCTTTACCTCACTCACCAAGGCTCTTCTCCCCCGATAGCTCAGTTTGGCCTGACGGCCAGCTCTAGGAAGGGTTCTGGTCGTCCCAAACATCTTCCATTTAAGGATTAGGGAGGCCACTGTGCTCTTAGGAACCTTAAAGCGGTTGTAAAGATGTTTTTTTTTTTTTTTTAAAATAACAAACATGTTATACTTACCTTCACTGTGCAGCTCGTTCTGCACAGAGTGGCCCCGAACCTGGTCTTCTGGGGTCCCTCGGCGGCTGTTTCAGCTCCTCCCCGCAAGCATTTACCACCTTCATGCGAGCTCCCTCGCACGGTGGTGAGTGCTTGCGGGCGCGCTCCCGTGATACAGCCGGCGGCTATAGCCACTCGCTGTATCACTCGGCCCCGCCCCCCTTGCGCGCCGCGTCATCGGATGTGATTGACAGCAGCGCGAGCCAATGGCTGCGCTGCTTTCAATCCATCCACTGCAGCCAATCAGCGACCAGGCTGAGCTGCAATGAAGCTGACGAGGACGCGGACCGAAGATTCGAGGCGTCAGGTAAGTAAAACGGGGGGGGCTGGGGGCGGCGGTACTGTCAAAAGTTTTTTCACCTTAATGCATAGAATGCATTAAGGTGAAAAATTTTTTACCTTTACAACCCCTTTAAGTGCAGCAGAAAATTTTTTGTAACCTTGGCCAGATCTGTGCCTTGCCACAATTCTGTCTCTGAGCTCTTCAGGCAGTTCCTTTGACCTCATGATTCTCATTTGCTCTGACATGCACTGTGAGCTGTAAGGTCTTATATAGACAGGTGTGCGGCTTTCCTAATCAAGTCCAATCAGTATAATCAAAAACAGCTGGACTCGAATGAAGGTGTAAGAACCATCAGCACCTGAGTTAAATATATGAGTGTCACAGCAAAGGGTCTGAATACTTAGGACCAAGTGATATTTCAGTTTTTCTTTTTTAATAAATCTGCAAAAATGTCAACAATTCTGTGTTTTTCTGTCAATATGGGGTGCTGTGTGTACATTAATGAGGAAAAAATGAACGTAAAAGATTTTAGCAAATGGCTGCAATATAACAAGTGAGAGTGAAAAATGTAAGGGGGTCTGAATACTTTCAGTCCCCACTATATATTGTAGGAAAATAATATTATTATTATAATAATATTATATATATATATATATATATATATATATATATATATATTTATATATATATATATTTTTTTATATATATATATATATATAAATAATATATATATATTATATATATATTTATTATATATATATATGTATATATAAAATAAAATAAAATAATAATAATCTAAAAAAATGTATACAATATGCAGTTGTGCTCAAAAATTTGCATACCCTGGCAGAAATTGTGAAATGTTGGCATTAATATTGAAAATATGACTAATCATGCCATGTCTTTTTTTTTAAGGATAGCAATCACATGAAGCCATTTATTATCACATTTTTTGGATCCTTTTAAAATCATAATGATAACAGAAATCACCCAAATGGCTCTTGGTACAGACACAGACGGTGGCACACAAAGGTTAAACTGGCAATTAAAGGTTAATTTCCCACATTTGTGGCTTTTTAAATCACAATTGTCCGTGTATAAATAGTAGAGCTGCAAGATTCTGGGCAAAATGAGAATCACGATTTTTTTGCTTAGAATAAAAAGATCATGATTCTCTCATGATTCTCGCGACGTAAGATCTTTCACATTATACAAAAAAAATGGGCTAACTTTACTGATTAGTTTTTTGGGTTTTTTTATTCATTAAGTAATTTTTTCCAAAAAATTTCATTTGAAAGACCGCTGTGCAAATACAGTGACATTAAAATATTGCAACAACTACCATTTTATTCTCTAGGGTGTCCACTAAATATATATATATGTATATATAATGTTTGGGGGTTCTAAGTAATTTTCTAGCAAAAAAAAAATGATTTTAACTTGAAACCAACAAATGTCAGAAAAAGGTTTAGTGTTTAAGTGGTTAAACTTTATTCACTTACACACAAAGTCTATTCCGTTGACAAATTGTTACAATGTTTATACTTAAGTTCAACTGATAAAGAATGTTTTGATTCTTGGCAGACTGACCGTTTTTTTCCTTCCTCTTTTTTGAGGGCTGTGGCTTCAGAAGAGCGGAGAGAATTCTTTGCATAGAAAGAATCGGGAAACACTTTAGTTAAAGCGGGGGTCCACATATCTATGGATTTTTTTTTTTGGAGTTCATTCACAAACTTTTCTTCTCATGATTATCTACTCACATGTTCTGTGTAATAAGTCCACTTGTGTCCAATTTCGTTGTAAAGAATAACTTATAAAATTCACTGAAGGCGGTTTCCATCTTCATTGTGGGCATTTGAAGCCCACAAGCATGTATTTCCTGGATGCGGTGAATGCTGTGCTCCCAGCATTCACTGAGATGTTGTGATGACGCTGTTGCACAATGCATGCTGGGAAGCCTGAGACTAGCTCCCAGGGGACTGTGGGAGGTCTGGGAGAGGCTAGAAACACGCCTACTCCCATGGGAGGAAAACCAGGAAGTGCTAAGATGATTAGAAAATAAAAGGTAATTACGGCGATTTAAATTTTTTTACACAGCATGTCAGCATCTAGGCAAGGAAAAGAATGCATAGAGATAATGTTCAACATTTGGGTGGAACCCCGCTTTAAGATCGTGATAACGATTCTTGGCGATTAATTGTGCAGCTCTAATAAATAGTGTAGCGCTGGTTTTTTTCTTTGAAATGTTTTTATTGATTTTTATACGTAGTACAGATTATAAGCACAGATACATTCACAGATAGTGTATCGATGACATTAATATCCATTATATCAACTTGAATCTCTATTAAGGAGTGATAAGACACAACAAAAAGGAAAGGCAGCAATTAAAACACCTTCTTAAAAATTTAGCTTTTTGTTTGTTACCCAAGAGGGCCTCTATCAATGCCCAGACCGTCAGGACGCCCATGGCTTCCCCCAGACTAGAAAACATGGACCGGACTAGGAGTCCCGCACAACCTTCCCCAATGGGATCTTCCTGAAGGCGTGTGCAGAGACTCCCCCAATCTGTCTCCAAACCCCTAAGGGCAGTCGCAGGGGAAAAAAATAGGCTAAAGCCATATTTTTCTCCATGTCACCATACAACCATACAACTATAGGGTTGATGAAGAACTAAATAGCTAAGGAGGAGCAAGGGCCTCCCGGCTGTCCTGGTGCTGACGTGAGCTGGGCCAGGAAAGTAATTTTTGTCAGTTGTTAAAAAAAAAAACTTCTGCCTTTAGAACCAGTTTATCTTAATGCATTTTGTGCATTAAGATAAAAAAAAACCTTCTGTATACAGCAGCCCCCCTCATACTTACCTGAGCCCCATCTCAATCCAGCAATGTTGCGCTAGAGCCACAAAGTTCGGGGACTCTCCCTCCTCATTGGTTGAGACAGCAGCGGGTGCCATGAGAAGAATGAATGAATGAGTCTAAATGAACACACAGAGCAGCGGCTCGGCTCAGGTGCACCCATAGCAAGCTGCTTTTTGTGGGGCACTTGGCAGGAGGGAGGGGCCAGGAGCGCCAGCGAGGGACCCCAGAAGAGGAGGATCTGGGCTGCTCTCTGCAAAACCACTGCACAGAGCAGATAAATATAACTTTTTTTGTTTAAAAATAATAAACAACAAGACTTTAATATCACTTTAAAAAGAGATGTTATCAAAGCACAGAACTGTACAGAATAGTGAGCAGTACAGTTACTGTGACAACTGTTAACATTCCACCTCATCACTAGCACATAAAAAGAAAATGCTATGCTGTGAAAACAATTATTGCCCAGGGAACATTTGCATATTGTAGCATTATCATGATTTTAATTGTGCAGAGACCATTTTTATTGTTACAATTATTGTCACATCAGACAAAAACTTGTCTGTGTTTTTCAGTGATAGGTAGAGAATAAAATTCTACAGCTGGTTGAACCAGTCTGACAAGAAGAGGGAGGAGTACGTTGCATTGCATTAACAGTTCTGCAATAATGACAGGTAACTCTTTAAATACTAAGCAAGGCCACATACCTGGCATTCCAATCAAGTCCTGCCCTATGAGGCATTCTTTTTGCATGCTGAAGAATATCTCATGACTTACACAAAACCAAGACACCAAGCTGCTATGATAAATCAAGTTATGCATCCTAGATGTGGGAGAAAGACAAAAATATAACCAGTAGGTAACTGGGCACATCACAAGGCAACGTATAATGTGTTCTAAGCACAGATTTCTAGCACAGTAATGTACTCAATAGGACAACTGCTGTCTTCCCACCTAAACAAAACAAAAAAAATAAAACAATTGTGTCCATACAAATATACTGTATGTATCGATGACAAAATAAAACAATTGTGTCCATACAAATATACTGTAACTATAGATTATTAAACAAAAAATACTATGTTAAAACCGTAGGTAATAACTGTTTTGCGTAAAGGATTCAATTGTGAATAATAATGCATATAGTAAAAGGCAAAATAATAGTTCTAAAGGCAGAAGGTTTTTTTATCGTAATGCATTCTACGCATTAAGATAAAAACCTTCTGTGTGCAGCAGCCCCCCTAATACTTCCCTGAGCCCCATCTCGATCCAATGATGTTGCATGAGAGCCTCAGCTGTCTGCGACTCTCCCTCCACATTGGCTGAGACAGCAGCAGGTGCCAATGGCTCCCGCTGCTCAAAATCAAAGTCAGTGAGCCAATGAGGAGAGAGAAGGGGCAGGGCTGAGCCGCGGTTCAATGGACGGTCTGAATAGACACAGAGCAGCAGCTCGGCTCAGGTGCCCCCATAGCAAGCTGCTTGCTATGGGGGCACTTGGCAGGAGGGTGGGGCCAGGAGCCTAGGCGAGGGACCCAAGAAGAGGATCTGGGCTGCTCTGTGCAAAACCACTGCACAGTGTAGGGAAGGATAACATGGTTGTTTTTTGAAGAAAAAAAGAACGACTTTAATCATTTCAATACAGGGCACTTATACACCCTTCCTGCCCAGACCAATTTTTAGCTTTCAGTGCTCTCACACTTTGAATGACAATTACTCAGTCATGGTACACTGTACCCAAACAACATTTTTTGTCATATTTTTTCTCACAAATATAACTTTCTTTTGGGGGTAATTAATCACCGCTGGGTTTTTTTTAATTTGTGTGATATAAGCGAAAATTTTGAAAAAAATAAACATTTTTTTTAGTTTCTATTGTAGAATTTTGTAAATAAGGGCTCTTTCACACATATGTCAGTTTTTATGGACACCACTTGCTCAGCAGGGATCGATCAGTTGATCCCTGCTGAGCTGGCGGATGAAAGGTCCGTCTCTCCTCTCTGTGGAGAGACAGATCTGTAGGAGCATAAATTACACATCTAATTTCATTCCTACCGATCACAATTTTGAAGGCCCTGGAGCACCAGGACAGTGGAATTACCCACAAAATGACCCCATTTTGGAAAGCATACACCCCAAGGTATATTCTATGAGGCATTATAAGTCTTTTGAACATGTCATTTTTTTCCAGAAGGTTTTGGAAAATGTGGAAAAAATGAAAATGCATTTTTTTTTACACAAAGTTGTCCATTTATAAGATATTTCTAACACACAGCATGTACATACCAAAAATGACACCTACAAAATACATTCTTCCACTCCTCCTGAGTATGGAAATACCACATGTGTGAGACTTTTACACAGCCTGGCCACATACAGGTGCCCAACATCCAAGTAGCACCTCCAGGTGTTCTAGGAGCATAAATACACATAAAATTTTATGACTACCTATGACTCTTTTGAAGGCCCTGGAGCACCAGTACAATGGAAACACCCGCAAAATGAGCCCATTTTGGAAAGAAAATACCCCAAGGTATATTCAATGAGGCATTATGAGTCTTTTGAACAGGTCATTTTTTTCCACAAGTTTTCGAAAAATGTGGGGAAAAAAATACAAACATATTTTTTTTACACAAAGGTTGACAATTTATAAGATATTTCTAATACATAGTATGTACATAGCAAAAATTACACCCCAAAATGCATTCTGCTACTCCTTCTGAGTATGGCAATACCACAGGTGTGAGACTTTTACACAGACTAACCACATAGAGAGGCTCAACATCCAAGTAGCACCTCCAGGTGTTCTAGGGACATAAATTACACACATAAATTCCTGCCAACCTATCACATTGTTGAAGGCCCTTCATATTTCTAACACATAGCATGTAATGTACATACCAATTACAAACCAAAATACATTCTGCTGAGCAAAGGGTAAAAAATTACCTGTGATTTTAGTAGTGCAGTGGTCCACAGAGGAGAGCATTGGTACAGGCAGCAGGCAGGAACGTGGACAACGACAGCAAAACAGGCAGCAGGCAGAAATACTGTCCATAGTCAGTACAGGTAGAGATATTGCCAGCACAGCCAAAGAATTGGTCCAGGTAGCAGGCAGGGATGTGGTCAGCAGCAGCAAACGGATTGTCCATGCAGCAATACTGTCCATAGTTAGCACAGGCAGCAGGCAGAGATATGGTCAGTAAAGCCAAAGTATTGGTCCAGGCAACAGGCACATGGTCCATAAAAAGTCCTGGGTCAGTGCAGGCAGAGATATTGTCAGCACAGCCAAACTATTGGTCCAGGCAGCAGGCAGGACCATCAAGCTTAAGGCCTTGGTCAGGAAAGAATAGAGACAGGGGTAGAGGCTTGTCCCACCCAAATCGCTTTGAAGCCTCCAGACTCCAGACCCTGTTCTGAGAAAAACAAAACAAAGAAAACCAAAAACAGTTTTTTTCAACTCAGAACACTATTCTGAAACCCCTCACATATGCAAGACCCCTGTGTAGCAGGGTGAAAGATCAGTCTAAGTGGCAGGCAAAAACATGGTCAACAGGCCGAGGTCAGTGCAGGTAAAAGGCAGAAATAGACGGTAGGCAGAGGCATAGTCAATACAGTCCAGGGTCAGTTCACGTGAAAGGCAGATACATGGCGGATAAACAATGCAGATGGCAGGCAGAGGCACAGGCCAGAGATAAACAGGCCAGGGTCAGTTCACATGGAATGTGATATGGTTGGTTGTGGCACCAGGGAAATAATCAGCACAGAAATTGAAAACGGGGAAATGGCAGTCCATTAGAAATATGGGCTAACAGTTTATGAAAGTGTGATAGCATCTGAAGCATTCTCCGATGCAAAGACCAGGTTGGAAAGGACACTGGGGATAGTGGAAAGTTGTGTCTTTCCTAACTCCTCTTTTGCTGCACACTTGACATTTGTTTGGCGCCTTCTTCTGGTTTCTGATGGTGGAATATTGTCAGGGAAATGCGTTCATGCAGTCTGCTGACACAATCTGAGTGAATGCTTTCTGGGGGGATCCCTGCTGATAGATCAGGGCAGTGACAGAATCTTCGATAAATTTGAGAAAGATGTTGGGTATTTCCGTTTGTTAGAATATCAGAATTTATGAATGGATGAGATCTTGCATAATAAATTGAATTGTATATAGAAAAAAAAAATCTCTCTCTCTCTCTCGCTCTCTCTCTCATATATATATATATATCTTCTATGTATGGAAATTATATAAGTTTTTATACTTGTGAAAGTATATACATGGTTATAAGCTCATAAGCAGTTCTATGTAGAACTCAAATATGGCAGTAATTAAGATTGAGCTGACCTCTCACCTCCTCCATCTGTGAGAAGGTAGGATTCACATTTAGATGTAAGAGTTTCATAGTTTTAGTTAAAGAACATACCGTATTTATCGGCGTATAACACGCACTTTTTTCCCCTGAAAATCAGGGGAAAATCGTGGGTGCGTGTTATACGCCGATCCCCCGCCGATTGTGAGCTCTTCGGCCACTCTCAACGGTTTCTGGCTCTTCTCGGCGGCTTTGAAAATGGCGCCACCGTTCTCGCCCGCTTTCGACCATTCTCGGCGGCTCTCGCCCGCCTTCGGCCATTCTCGGCGGCTCTCGCCCATCTTCGGCCATTCTCGGCGGCTCTCGGCCGCTTTCGGCAATTCTCTGCGGCTCTCGGCCGCTTTCGGCGCCTCTCGCAGTCTCGCGGGAGCCGCCGAAAGCCGAGTGCGACCGAGAGCCACCGAGAATGGCCGAAAGCGCCCGAGAGCCGCCGAGAATGGCCGAAGGTGGGCGGGAGCCACCGAGAATGGCCGAAGGTGGCCGAGAACGGCGGCGCCATTTTCAAAGATGATGCAAATGACACAGGCTACAGAGTAACACTGACAAGGCTGCAATCGGGACAAGGCTGCAATCGGGACAAGGCTGCAATGGGGGACAAGGCTGCAATGGGGACAAGGCTGCAATGGGGGACAAGGCTGCAATGGGGGACAAGGCTGCAAGGGGGGACAAGGCTGCATTGGGGGACAAGGCTGCAATGGGGACAAGGCTGCAGATGGACACTGATGAGGCTGCATTGATGGGCATTTAAATGTAAGTTTTTTCCTTAAACTTTCCTCCTAAAAGTTTTTTTCCTTAAAATTCCCTCCTAAACTGTGGGTGCGTGTTATACGCCGGCGCGTGTTATACGCCGATAAATACGGTAATTTCTTTATATTACAATATTTCTTCATTAGGATATTAATAAGAACATTGCGTATTCAGTGAAATTATTTTGTATACATACTGATATATATGTAGTATGATTTAGAAGAAAGAAAACTTATATTGTATGGTCAGCCTTAGTTAAAAGGCTTTACACATGGCTACTCTTAGTCCACACCTCGGGAAGGTCTATTCCCACCCTTGTGTAAGTTACCGGGTTTTCTGTGGAACAATAAGACTCAGTGGAACCTTTAAGCCAGCTTTTATGAGAAAAGGTGGGGGTTAATTGTAGGAGTAGGAAGTTAGTAAAAAGTACAGACAGGCTGCGGCAGACATGCACTTCAGCAGACACGAGGGACATTGAAGGAGGCTAACAAACCTCACACACACACACACAAAGATACATTTATACAGTCTTCATTTCAAGAATAAGAAACTTATTGATGCTATTTTTATATTCTACATTTTGACATTGTTTTTGTATTATATTGCTATTTTCTTTATTAAATTAATTTTTGAGTTTTTACACGAGAACTGAACGGATTTTCTTGGAACTTTCCTCATCAATATGAATTATTGATATTATCGTTATTATTTCTGTAAAAACGATAGATATAACATTGGCGAGCCTTTGCCACCTTAATTTTGTCCGAATATCGAACTTTTTTGAATTTTTTCTCTTTCCGCTTGGCGAGAGGGAATACAAGCACAAACATTGACTATTCAGTCAAGCTTCAGGAGAAATCAAAAAAGCTAATTTTTGGCATCATTGAATTGAACTTGGAAGAAAACATCAAAATTGGTGAGACGTTTGTGCACGTGCAAGAAAATCCTATTTCTTGATGACGTAATTTCCCGCCAAGAGAGGGAATGCGTGTTACATGAAGGAAGTCAGCTCTACATTGGTAAGTTATGTATTTTATTGATGAATTGTCTAGTGAGAATAAATTAGAATTCAAAATGCTGTCAAAGATTATTAAAGATGACGAATTATAGTGTTACATGTTCAATGAATGCTTACAGGCTAATATCAAAATACAAAAGTCAAAATTTACTTTTAAGAAATTCAACAAACAGGTTATTAACTTGATTAAGTTAAAGTTTATGACACAATAATATCAGGAGTTCCTGAAAAGAAAGTTGCTGGTACAAAAGGGAAAACAGAGACTCAGGTATGTTTGTCTGAGCCAATAGATGATTTGCAGAGTGCAATTCAAATAAAAGATATTCAGTTGTCTGAATTACAGAATAAAGTAGAGAGTTATAGTGTAGACTCTAAACAGAAGTCTTTTGTACAAGATATGTGGTCTATCCAGATTGATGACCAAGAACGGAAAGGTTTGTTTAAACCAAAATTATCTTTTGTACAAGATATGCGGTCCACTGAGATTGATGACCAAGAACAAAAAGGTTTGTTTAAACCAAAACTAATGAATAAAGCTACAGTATGCACACAAAGTCTAGACAGACAAAAGGAAAATGGCGATCAGAGAGTTGCCACGTGTATGGCCCCTCCCAGAGATGGTGAGATACACGTCACAGGCGGAACTAAAGTTTCAGAGCAGACAGGAAATCTTACTTGCCTAAATAGTAAAAAATGTGGTCATGTACTGAAAGAACGTTTAAAATATAAAGTAGATACGCAAAGAAAAACTTTGAAAGTAGAAAATACAGAGAACATTTCTGAGCAATTTATTCCTTCTTCTCCAAACAATAGGTTGATTGATTTGTCTTATGCCTCATAAGTCAAACAGATCAGTACACTGACTGTTAATGACAGTTCAATCAAACTATGATGAAAATGAAAGAAATGGATTACTTCCATCACCATCAGGATTTAGGAAAAAAGTTTCTGAGATCTCTACAATATTAAATTATGTGGCTTCAATTGTATTAGATGAAAGTGGAAGGCCATGAGTACATGGTTTATTAAATGGTAAGAATACTAAATGGTTAATAGATTTGGAATCTGAACTCAGTTTAACTAAACACAAATTACCTGTAAATATTGATTCTCCAAAATGTAATTTAATTGGTTTCGGTGGAAAAGAAAATACAGTTGCAACTAAAGTTTCTGATGTGACTTTTGAGATTCCAGGACTTTTGAAAACGAATATAGACATCTGGTGTTGCCAAAATACAGAGAATATTTTAGGCATGGATGTGATTAGTAAATTAGATTGGATTATTGATTTAAGTAATTCTACTGTATGGAAAGATTCATCTAGGCTCAAATCTATGTTAATAGATTCTTCAATGTACAGTAATATTGGAAGTATTTCTACAGCAGTCACTGACATGTCTTCAGATTTTAATTGGCCACATACAGGAACCAATCTCGTATTGGGTCAATCGGTTAGAGCACATAAAATTCTTTGGAGTCAGACCAAAATGGATACAGGTTTGTTTAAAGATATTGAAATAGAAATTAAAGGAAGAGATCCTAAACCCCAAATTCAAAATAAGTTGCCACAACAATCAATATGTCCAGTTTCTGACATTGTACAATCATTTTTACAACAAGGAATATTAAAGAAGGCACAATCAGTGGTAAATAATTGTATTTGGCCTATCAAGAATGCTGATGATTCGTATTCTTTATCAGTTGATTTAAAATCACTGAATAAATGCATTACAAATAACAAACCTATTGTTCCTAATTTAAATTTAATGTCACGTCTCGGAGGATGAGGGCTGTCTCCACCTGCACATAATCTATTTTCACCGTAAGTGTGAACTGACAGGTAGTGATAGCTAGCATCAAGGCATCAAAGGCTGCGGAGCCGGCCTGGATGGTGCCGTCAGACAAGGACGGAGTCTGTGTCTCCATGTGGCAAGCCAAGGCCAAGTTTCGGCGGGGTATTCACTGCCTTGATACGCTTCTTCTGGAACCCCTTCTTGTTCTTTTTCACCCCCCGTGCTCGTGGAGGTAGTCGGAGGAGATTGAGGCAGCTTTTGACCAGTTTTCATGCTAGGATATGAGCAGGATGTAAGTCCAGAGCGGGAGCTACTTTACAGCACGTCTGCTCCCAGCACCATCTTGGACACGCCCCCAAAATTTAATGTCACACATGGATGCCAAGGCCAAAGTATTTTCAGTACTGGAAATCTCCAATAGTCATTTTTCAGTACCATTAACGAACAGCTGTCAATATAAACTTGCCTTCAGCTTGGATAAAAAACTTATGCATTCATGGGAATAATTCCAGGATTGGATATTAGTGATGGTATAGTGCATGAGTGTTTGGAGAAAGTATTATCAAAATTTTCTAGACCAAAATGTATTTTCCAGCATGTGGACAAAATTTTGTTGTCTACACAAAATACAGTGGAACATGTCACTCTTTTGACGGAGTTATTTACTCTGTTACAAACAGCAGGGCTGAAATTGAACACAGAGTCAGTTCAGTTAATGAACAATAAAGTTACATTTCTTCACATGCAAATTAGTCATGGACAGAGACAGTTATCACAGGAAAAAGTTAGAAACATTACTGCTATTCCAGTTCCAACATCTTACAAGGCATTATATCAAATTTTGAGTGAAGTAAATTGTTGTAAAGTGCTTTTACAGGAATATGATGATAAAGTTAAACCATTATTTGATTTCAAACAATGAGATGTTGTGTGTTGATCAATGGAATCAAACCCAAATAGATGCCTTTGAAATGTTAAAAAAAGACTTGCAGAAAGCGCTCTCATTGAATACAATCGAAATTGGAATATCAATGCCTGTTTTATTGTCTACTGATATATCTGAGAATTCCATCTAAGTAATTTTGTCTCAGGTAAAAGATGGTGAACCAGAAATAATAGTTTTTTTCTCCAGAGGTTTGACATATATGGAAAAGACTTTTGACACAAATATGAAGCAATTGTTAAGTGTTTTTTTTGCAGTCAAAGTAACAGAAAAGATTGTAAGATCTAGTAGGATCATATTACAGACACCTTATCTGTCATTAAAAATTATTTTAACGAAAATTAATTCAGGAGAATTATATGACAAATATTGCCCAATTTTTAAAACTTTACAATTGAAACCTATACAGGTAAATTTGGTAACAGAACATTCTCAGTTAAATGTATTCAGAAAGCCTGTAAATGGTATTGTTAGAAGTGCTGATAGAGGCTTTGAGCCAGTGTTTCTTAATGCTATTAAGAATTGTTCAACAGGTCTTCCTATGTGTTACCCAAAGAATGGTTATGCTATTCAGCAAAAATTCTACAGAAAATGCTGATTTGAAAAATGTTAGAAGTACAGTACAGCACGCATTACTCTGAAATCTTGTAGAGGAGAAATTAATGGATATAGTTTGCTTCAGTCTTCTGGGGTTGATTTGAAACCTTTCTTTGTTTGTGAAAACAAGGTTTTGAATCATGACAAAAAAGGAGGAATTGTGCCCTGTTATAGTTTAAATACACAGAATAATAAATTAGGAGTATAGGTCAGTTTAGGAAAAATAGAGCAAAGTAAGGTAATTAGAAATGTTATTATTAATAAAATGTCTTTTATGTCATAATAAAATATTAGAATTGTGGTATGTAAAATGAATAAGTAAATGAAGGTATTTATTGCATTAGTAAATTCTTAATAATGATACTGCATTCTATTTTAGGAGCTGACTTGTAATGCTGCCTACACACGATCTGAAATTCCGCCAGCAAAAGTCCGATGTGAGCTTTTGGTCGGAAATTCTGACCGTGTGTACGCTCCATTGGACTTTTGCTGGCGGAATTACCGCCAGCAAAAGATTGAGAGCAGGTTCTCTATTTTTCCGTTGGAAAAAATTCTTATCGGAAATTCTGTTCATCTGTATGCAATTCCGATGCGCAAAAAACCACGCACGCTCAGAATCAAGTACGAGACGGAAGCGCTCAGTCTGGTAAAACTAGCGTTCATAATGGAGATAGCACATTTGTCACGCTGTAAATTTTTGGATCTTTTAATACAGCACATTCTTTTGTTCTTTATAATGCTAGAAGAATGAAATTGTTTTGCTGCTGATATTCACGCAGAGTTCTGACAAACTTATGTCTTTATTATTTCTTGTGATCTCCTTAATAATATTTATAGTTTTTAAAGCCAGATCTCCATAATAATGTTTAGAATTATTTTTTATAGTGATTTTTTTCCTTTTTTTATTTAAATCAAGATCTCCTTTTTTTGATTATTTTAAAATTATTTTCTAGTGATCTCCATATTTTTTTTTGTGTGTCAAGTTATCACAACAACATTAATATCTTGTATTTTTTAACCTCCAGGAGGTTGGCGTCCCTTGTTAATTTGACATTGTATTTTTTAAATGTACCTACCTATTCACAAACAAACTGTCCTTTTTTAATAAAAACACATAGGCAAGTATTTGCTGAAAACAAAATTACCATTTATTCTGGGTCATAACAAAAGAAAGAGGGAAGGCAACGCTGGAGAAACTGCAGAAATTTGCGAAGCCTTTGGACCCCAGGGCAGACATCAACTATTTGAAAAAGAAAACTGTTAGCCTGAGGAGTCCATACAATAGTGAGCACAATCTGGTCCTGGACTTCGAGAGATCAAGAACAGCAGCAGATCACATATATGTCCCCAAGCTGTGGTACTACAACAGCCTGCGTCTTCTGTCAGACCAGTCTGAACCCAGGCCATCGCTCTCTTGTCTTACTTGCACACTTCCCTGCACGTTGTGGCTTTGTTCATCGAGTTGTGGCAGGAGGTGAAATATTCCTTTAAGTTTCGTACCTGGGGAGTGTCTATAGTGGGGGTCTCAAACTGGTGGCCCTCCAGCTGTTGCAAAACTACAAGTCCCATCATGGTTCTGCCTGTGGGAGTCATGCTTGTAACTGTCAGCCTTGCAATGCCTCATGGGACTTGTAGTTTTGCATCAGCTGGAGGGCCGCCAGTTTGAGACTGGTCTATAGTATACCTGTAAAGTGGCGCAGGTTTCCCGTGTTTACAACAGTCCAAGAGCAAAATGACATTTCTAAAGGAAAAAAAGTAATTTAAAAGTACTCGCGGCTGTAATGAATTGTCGGGTCTCTGCAATACACAAAAAAGTCATTGGGATTCCCCCACAGACCATTACCAGGCCCTTCAGGTCTGGTATGGATTTTAAGGGGAACCCAGCGCCAAGATAAAAAGAAATGGCGTGGGGGTCCCCCTCAAAATCTATACCAGACACTTCAGGTCTGGTATGGATTTTAAGGGGAACCCTGCGCCAAAATTGTTTAAAAAATGGCGTGGGGGTCCCCCTAAAAATCCATACCAGACCCTTATCTGAGCACGCAACCTGGCAGGCCGCAGAATGAGTAGGGACGAGAGAGCGCCCCCCCCTCCTGAACTGTACCAGGCCACATGCCCTTAACATGGGGAGGCTGTCCCCATGTTGATGGGGACAAGGGCCTCATCCCCACAACCCTTGCTCGGTGGTTGTAGGGGTATGCGGGTGGGGGGTTTATCGGAATCTGGAAGCCCCCTTACTTAATGGGTGACCCTGACCCCTCTGACACTACACGGGGAAAGCCATAGGGAAGTCCCCGTGCATCAGAGGGGGCGAGGTCACCGGAGGAGAAGATCGGAGGAAGATGCCGGAGTAGAAGACCGAAGGAAGAAGCAGAGGAAGATAGAGGAAGAAGCGGGGGAAGAACAAGATGGAGGAAGAAGAAGAAAACCGAAGGAAGACCAGAAGAGGATGGAAGAAGAAGCGGGGAAAGAGGAAGACATTAATAAAGGAATTGTCAAAAACCGGCTATTGTCTTTTTTAACATTTTTGACACTTTTTTTGTGAAATGGTAGGGGTACATTTGTACCCCATTACCAATTTACACGAGGGGGCTGGGATCTGGGGGTCCCTTTGTTAAAGGGGGCTTCCAGATTCTGATAAGCCCCCTGCCTGCAGACCCCTACAACCACTGGGCAAGGGTTGTGGGGATGAGGCCCTCCCCATGTTGAGGGCATGTGGCCTGGTACGGTTCAGGAGGGGGGCGCTCTCTTGTCCCCCCTCTTTTTCTGCGGCCTGCCAGGTTGCATGCTCGGATAAGGGTCTGGTATGGATTTTTAGGGGGACCCCCACGCCATTTTAAAAAAAAATTTTGGTTCGGGGTTCCCCTTAATATTCATACCAGACCCAAAGGGCCTGGTAATGGACTGTGGGGGAATCCCATGCCATTTTTTTCAATGACTTTTATGTGTATTGCAGAGACTCGACAATTCATCAATAGCCGCGAGTACTTTTAAATGACTTTTTTTTCCTTTAGAAATGTCATTTTGCTCTCGGACTGTTATAAATACGGGAAACATGCGCCACTTTACAGGCATACTATAGACACCCCCAGGTACAAAATTTAAAGGAATATTTTACTTTTATTATTTCACTTTAAGCATTATTAAAATCACTGCTCCCGAAAAAACGGCCGTTTTAAAAACTTTTTTTTGCATTGATACATGTCCCCTGGGGCAGGACCCAGGTCCCCAAACACTTTTTATGACAATAACTGGCATATTAACCTTTAAAATCAGCACTTTTGATTTCTCCCATAGACTTTTAAAGGGTGTTCCACAGATTTTGAATTTGCCACGAACACCCTAAATTGTTCACTACTCGGTGAATGGGCGAACAGCCAATGTTCGAGTTGAACTCATGTTCTACCCGAACATAAAGCCCATCCCTACTTGCCACAAACTGGGCAGCTCCCTGTACCTATCGATAAACTGGCTCATAAACTCAGGCTTTTTGAACGGATTCATTATTTTTGCAAGACAAAAAACAAGACAAAAATTTCAGGCTAAACTCTCATAATCTTAGCACAATATAGGCCTCAATCTAGAAGCAGTATAGGCCACTGATGCCCCAAGTTAAAAATGTTACCTTCGTTCTCACGATCGGCACTTCCTCCACTCACAGATCGTACGTCTGACGCACGCGCGTTGCGCTTTATATACACTGCGCATGCATGAAACTCCGCCTGCCCCTGACGTTCTTTCTAGAATATTCCCCGCCCCTTTCTCGTTTGGCACAGTGGGAGAGGACATGGCGGAGACACAGAAGGTGCATAATTCCAGTAACGATGAGGAAAGCCCAGAGCCAGAAGTGTCCTGATCCCGGAGGAGATATAAGGCCTCAAATATGTCCTTTGTAGAGATGGTGGACTTCTTGAAGAGGCCCGACTATGATGGGAAGTATGGACCTTACCCAAACCCTAATGTGAGAAAGGCCAAGATCATGTCTAAAGTTGTTAGAAGTCTGTACAGGAATTTTGGGGTATGACGATCCAAGGAGCAATTGAGGAAACGCTGGTCAGACCTGAAATTGAGGGAGCAGGATCAGTACAGAAGGATAAAGAAACTGCTTCTAAAAAGTAAGTAATTGTCCTGTGTTCCTATTATTATTATTATTACTTGCATGCTGCTCCATGTACTTTTCTTTACTGTTGTACAGTTTTAAATGGCAACTTTCAGGCTCGTGGGCACAGTAATCAGTCGTAGCAAAAATCATTCATTCGCCCACTAATAATACAATGTTTTTTGCAGATACAGGGTTAACTACATTTGGTCATGCCTATTTGTATTAAAATAAGTTTAGCACATTGTTGTCTAGATGTGTTTGTAACTAGAATGAAATGCAAACTTGATTCAGTGTTTTGTAAGTAGAGGACACTCAGCAGCTGTTTACACATCAGCACTAGTGTGGGACACCAGAACAAACTTTTTAGGATGTCCCACACAGGTGCTCCAGGGGTTACTAGGGGTGTCTCCATGTGTGAATATTGTCCAAACAAAGGTAAGTATTCCAACTTTGGCAAGGGAAAAAATCATGTATTCAGCTTGGAACTCTGCCAAAACAGACAATTGTACCACACTGGAAGTGTATGTTTCATATTTCTATTTCTGGCCTCAAATATGTGTGCTAAGTATACCTTTCGTTTAATTCTCATAGGGGAGAAAAGACTGTGGATGTGGAGGAAGGAGAGGTGGATGACGTGGTTGAAATAGTGACCACAACAGGTCAGTGTCTGAGACCACAGCTTCAAGTAATAGATGTATGCCTGCATATTTATAATACATGGTGTGTTTTTTGATTTTAGGTGATGTGCATGTTGTGGAAGAACAATCTCCTCATTTCACCAGTGCAAGTGCACAAATCCTAATCCAGGACATAATGGTGTGTGGTCAGGATTTAGACATCATAAAGCAAAAAAACCAATGATGTTGAACAAAAAATGAAGAACACGATTGATGTATTAGGGAGAATCTAAATAACAACAAAATGACACGATTTTAGAATTTTTTGGAGAAATTTCCTAAAGTTTTAATACATTTTAAAAGCCAAATTTTGAAGATGCTCACAGTGTGTCAACATGTGCTATCTGCCATCATGGGATATCAATGTACGCGTTTTGTGGGTGCAACCCCTTCCTCGCAACTCAAGTAGGTGAGAGGAAGGGGTTGCACCCCCAAAACACGTCCTTTGATCCCCCATGATGGGAGCTAGCACATGTTGACATTAGGCATGGGATCAGGAGGGAAATCCCCATTTTGAATCCTAATTTTTGTGCATCTTCAAAATGTGGCTTTTACAGGGGTGACATCACCCCATCTGATGAAGGCAAGATCAACAAAGTTTTGACATACTCATGTCTGATATTGCCTTAACTTTTTGTATGTTGAACTTTGTAAGTTCCAGAGTTGTGTATGTTATGGTTTGAAACATGCCTGTTAAAGCAAAATATAAAGCTAAAAATGTCAAACTTAATTAAACAAAGATTTATTTTTGGTGGAAAAATGTTTTACAACGCACATATGAATGTGCACGGAGCAGGGGCATCGTTAGGGGGTGGCTATTGGGGCTATAGCCCTGAATCTGGGGGCCATAGCCCCGAGTCTCCTACCACAGGGGTCCCTGCCTAACCACCGGGCCGCGAGTGCGGTGGACGGGCTGCATGACGGAGCCGAGCAGGCAGGTGAAAGAAGCGAGCGAGCGAACGAGTGGGCGGGCGGGCAAGCAGAGATTACATCATCTCTCTCCGCCCACCCGCCCCGCATCAGTACACTTCCGCCTTGCGAAGTGACTATGTATACGATGGGAGACAAGCAGCGCTGCGCTGTATTATTTCCCGGCTAGCAGGGAGCAGGTGGGGCCAGGAGCTCCACTGCTGCTCTGACCCCGCCCAATGTAGACCGCACGTTCGGGACTCGGGAGGCCGCAGGATATGAGCTGAGATCGGAGCGGGAGGGAGCGGCAGTGGTGGTGAGAGCCAGAGGCTTTGGAGCCGGGAACCGAGTGGGAGAGAGCAGGTGCCCACTGTGCTGAAAGCCAGCGGATGGTGAGCCCAGCTGGGCAGGACCAGGTAGGTCCTTCTCCCCAAATACTCTGCCTGTGAGTGTGGACTAAATCCTGATCTGGCTGTGGCTGAACTGTTCACCAATTAGAGAACTAGCATGCACCACCACCACTGGTACTGGCACATCTTCCACACAGACATGGTGAAATGCACCACTGCTTGATGGGCTTCCTTTAGGCCTAGTTCCCATCTATGCGGGTTTGTGGCCTGTTTTTGCGCTGGGATGGCAGCACATTTATTTAATCGGGCTGCCATGCCTGAATTTCCTGCAGAGAAAAGGTGCATGCAGCATTTTAAGCGGCCTTGAAATCGCATGGTGCTTTTTGCATTGTGCAATTTCCCTGTAGGTCCTGTACCCACAATCGCGCTGCATTTTTAGATGCGTGGGGGTGCCATTAGGAATTTATTTCTTAAACAGCAGCGTGTGCAGGAATCTCAGCAATTCCAGCACCCAGAGTCAAAAAATGCTGCTGTTTAAAAACACACGAGGCTGCCATTCATTCTTAATGGCACCCCCACACATCTAAAATTGAACTGCAGGGAAATCGCAAAGTGTAAAAGCTGCTGCGTTTTTCTAAAAATGCAGGCACAGCAGCCCATTCAAAGGAATGGTCTGCCATGCCTGCGCAAACATGCACTGTAAACCCAAATAGATGTGACCTAGGCCTAAAGCGTTAGTAAAGTCATTTTTTTTTAAATGAAAAAGCTGGACCCCCTGCAGGTTTAACCGCTTGCCTACTGCCCACTTTTTTCAGTGTGAGGAAAGGAATGCTGATAACCGGCAAGTGTGTTTACATCACGATCAGTTGTGATTGGACACAGCTGGTCACGTGGTAAAGAGCTGCTGTTATTGGATCTTTACCCCAATCTGTGATCAGCTGTGTTATAGAGTGAGCAGGGTGTGCACCACAGTGAGCACGGTTTTGGGAGGATGTCAATAGACGCCCTCCCAGAACTGGATCGCACTGTTGAACCACTTAATTATATATTACAATATAACAATAGAAACAATAGAAATAATGCACTTCAATCACCCTGACACCATATCAACCATGGTGCCATGATGATTGAAGCGCCAACACCAGCCACTGCACAAATTGCCCCGTGAAAAATTTCTTAACCCCCCCCCCGTGCCTGCAAAAAGGTTGGTGACCGCTGCTATGGGCTCTAGCCCCAGATCTTTTGCAGACCTAGCAACGCCCCTGGCACGGAGTAAAAAATGTTATACTCAACAATGTGTGGCTTCTTCTTTCAATGCTCAATACCAGTTTTTGTATTAAGTTGGTGTTTACAGTGACAATGGGGGTTATTTAATAAAGCAGAATCCACTTGGCACTACAAGTGCAATAGGAGAACCTAGGAGACAGCTTAAATCAAATTCAAGATGATTTCAGATCAAAATAATTTTAAATTTTAGAAAAGAATCAAAAATTTGCTGGCATAGCAATGGCCCTTGTACCCGTAAAATAGTCCAAATACTTTTGCCGCACATCACGGGCGCTTTGGGGGGCCAAGCCAGGACGGCCAGCTTCCAGGGCCGTCATTGGATTTATATCCTGAATTGCGGCCTCAGGCCCAACTGAGGGCACATAATTTGGAGCATTTCTCCTTAAATAATTATGTAGAATACAGCATGCTAGCACTATGTGATTCAGTTTATACTCCGCCATATTGATTGCTGTAAGGAATAGGCGAAACTGGCTGGCCATTATCCCAAATGCATTCTCCACTACTCTTCTGGCTCTGGACAGTCTGTGAAATGTCTTGGATTTACAGATTAAGAACTTACGCCCCCTTTGGGTTAAACGTAGATACAGACGTCAATGCATTTATCAACAATTCTTAATGCTTTTAGACATCTGTATCCACAGGGCCCTAGTGTTCGTTATATACACACAACCATTTGCTGTACATCTTTCGTATGGCACTGATAGTTCTGACTATTCATTTTTTACATTACATTTTTTTGACTTGTATTAGTCAAATTTTATTTTCAAAGATTTATTGGTTATTGCATTTTGTTTACTTGTCTAATTTTTTGTTTTTATATATTTTTCTGTTATCCCCATAACATCCAACTGATGTTATTTAATGGGGAGATGTTGGCAATCTAGTCCATAATACAGGTATTTGTAGCACTTTTTGATACATCCACTAGATGGCGCTACTAAGTAATGGTGGGGGATTGTCGGTTGGAGACCACAATCGGCATATTACCCCACTTCCGGTTTTTGCAACTTCGAAGTTTAAGGTGGGGATTAATATCTAATTTTTAGAGCAACTGGATAGAGGTCCCTTTGGGGACCCCTTTCCCCATAGCTCCAACCCACCCACCAGAAGCCATTTTCAACTTTATTACAACTTTTGATTGTTCTCTAAAACGATGCATGTCTCCCAATGGGTCTTTAGGATTCAATCACTAGGTGGCGCTGCTGTACCCTTGTGGGAGAGGCAGATTAGAGACCACTGTTTATTGATTATGGCTTTTCCGGTCTCCAAAATCTAGATCTAGATGCAAGGATGGAGGAATATGGATATGTATATCCCCAATTCCTCCTTTAATAGTCCTTTTCTATTGTCATATAGATCCCGTTGGTTCCCATGACTGATTGGTTCAAACTACTCAACTTAGAGTTTCTGTTATTAACCAGAGATTTAATACTGTTAAGATATGTAAGAATGGTTTATCCTATTCTGTTCATTTCATGCCTAGTTTTATATATGTATTAGGTATGGTGTGCATTTGCACAGTGTTCATGTCCGGATATGCTGTTCGAATGTATAGGGCTTTTATGAACACGTATTGGTCCACATGGACTGCCCGAACTACACAGCCTCTGCTGATCGCTCGCGCTGTGGAGCGCATCCGGATGCCGGAAGTGTCTGTGGTGGTTTGGGTGACCCACAGTGTGTAGCGATCCATAGCGAGGCTTGGTTTGGTTCCGGGATTATTTAAGGGAGGTGACGCAGCGCGCAGCCTGTGCCCCTGGAAGACGTGATGATGTCACGAACGCGTAGGGTGGAGCCAGACGACGCGCTGACGTCACCCCCAAGCAAGTCGTATTCCAGCAGGACGGTGGCCACGGAGCCGGACTTAAGGCTGTTTTATTTCATCACGCTTTGTAAGTGTGCATTTTGTACTTGATTTTACTTAAATAAATCTTATCGGTTTTACACTATGTGAGCTCCTTCTATATTTTATGGTATCCCTGCTATGGGTTCGTTGGTGTGGCTGATGATGAGATGACCTCTGGTGGATACCGCTGGCAGTTCCTTTTTCTGGCTTAAAAAGATTTCTGCTTGCTGTGATCCTCTGTGGTGGGGGGTCATGGCCATCTGGTAAGGAGCAACCCCTTCCATTTTCTGGTGGTGGACCCTCCCTTGCTGTCACGGATTAACACCAATCATCACTTGGACTTTTGTTGTCTTTTTGTTGGTGATTTGGATTCACTAAGATATCTTATTGATGTTTCACCTAATGGGACTTCTTTAGATCACTATCAAATGTTTTGCACATTATTTCTGTTTTATTCATGATTATTATATAAATATCTTTTCACTGTAGATTTTATATTTTGGTACATAGGTATTAGCGCAATCCCTTATTTTTTTCTATGTTTATCCACAATTGATGTTTTTTGTGGGGATTGCAGCTTCTCATATTAATTGTATTTTTATTTGGTTTATAGCACAGTTTCTCTCAATTTTCTATACTCACTATAATAATACGCACTGAAACCCAAATGCGAACTGACTACACGCACTGAAGAACAGATACGAACCCACAAGCTTCCCTTCCTTCCCTTCTCTAGTGCTGTCGTATGTGTTGTACGTCACCGCGTTCTTGACGGTCAAAAGTTCCGAGAACTTTTGCGTGACCATGTGTATGTAAGCCAAGCTTGAGCGGAATTCTGATCCTGTGTACGCGGCATAAGTCTCCAAAAGAAAAAATTGAATATTTCTAGACTTTCAAGATGAAAACAAAACCTTGAAGTTTAATAGCGTCAGTTCTGGGAGAAGAGTTGACAGAAGAGATTCATTCGTTATAATTATTGTTGTCGTTTTAATGTTCAATAAAGTTTTTCCAACTTTACAGAGTGCAGGAAGAAGAAGAAGAAAACCCTCAAGAGAACCTCTGATAAAAAAAAGAAACTTTTAAAAACAATTGACTTTTAATTTTTGACTACTGATGAAATCATTTATCCAACAGATATATTGCAGTTATAAATATAGATATATATATATCTATCTATCTATCTATATCTATCTATCTATATATATATATATATATATATATATATATATATAAAATCATTTTTATGTGACAGGACATGTTTATCATATCAAGATGAGATATTTTTTACACATCAATTTTTACAATCATATATAGTGTATTTTCAGAGTTGAAAGGGTTAAACATCCTTACAATAGAGACATTCTAGTTAGAGGGAACATCTGGTGCTAATTAAGATAACAGTACATTTTTAAAAGTAATATAGACAAGTTATGCCCGGTACACACGACCTGATTATCGGACAAATGATCGTCTGTTTTTTTTTTGCATGCTAATCTCACGTCGAATCTGATGAGTTTACTAAAGTCACGAAAATTTCCATACGACAGAATAAAAATTAGGAAGTGATGTCATGTGTTCTGATGCATTGGTATTGCATTTTCGAACGATAGCTGTACTGATTAAACGAAAATCGTACGATCTGGCATCGTACGAAAAAAATTTCCGTGCAAGTCCGATAGAATAATATCAGATGAACTGTCCTGATCGGCTCTCGAAAGCTCTGTACTAACGATCCGATTATCGTACGATCGATTCGAATGTGGCATTTTTCGTACGATTTTCAGATCGTGTGTACTGAGCATTAGGACTTACTTTTACATTGTAATATGTAATTATTTTTAACCACTTGAGCCCCGGACCATTATGCTGCCTAAGGACCAGAGGTCTTTTTCCAATTTGGCACTGCGTCGCTTTAACTGCTAATTGCGCGGTCATGCAATGCTGTACCCAAACGAAATTTGCGTCCTTTTCTTCCCACAAATAGAGCTTTCTTTTGATGGTATTTGATCACCTCTGCGGTTTTTATTTTTTGCGCTATAAACGGAAAAAGACCGAAAATTTTGAAAAAAAATGATATTTTCTACTTTTTGTTATAAAAAAAATCCAATAAACTAAATTTTAGTCATACATTTAGGCCAAAATGTATTCGGCCACATGTCTTTGGTAAAAAAAATGTCAATAAGCGTATATTTATTGGTTTGCGCAAAAGTTATAGCGTCTACAAACTAGGGTACATTTTCTGGAATTTACACAGCTTTTAGTTTATGACTGCCTATGTCATTTCTTGAGGTGCTAAAATGGCAGGGCAGTACAAAACCCCCCCAAATGACCCCATTTTGGAAAGTAGACACCCCAAGGAAATTGCTGAGAGGCATGTTGAACCCATTGAATATTTATTTTTTTTGTCCCAAGTGATTGAAAAATGACAAAAAAAAAAAAAATATTTACAAAAAGTCGTCACTAAATGATATATTGCTCACACAGGCCATGGGCCTATGTGGAATTGCACCCCAAAATACATTCTGCTGCTTCTCCTGAGTATGGGGATACCACATGTGTGGGACTTTTTGGGAGCCTAGCCGCGTACGGGGCCCCGAAAACCAATCACCGCCTTCAGGATTTCTAAGGGTGTAAATTTTTGCTTTCACTCTTCACTGCCTATCACAGTTTCGGAGGCCATGGAATGCCAAGATGGCACAAAACCCCCCAAAATGACCCCATTTTGGAAAGTAGACACCCCAAGCTATTTGCTGAGAGGCATATTGAGTCCATGGAATATTTTATATTTTGACACAAGTTGCGGGAAAGTGACACTTTTTTTTTTTTTTTTTTCATAAAGTTGTCACTAAATGATATATTGCTCACACAGGCCATGGGCATATGTGGAATTGCACCCCAAAATACATTTAGCTGCTTCTCCTGAGTATGGGGATACCACATGTGTGGGACTTTTTGGGAGCCTAGCCGCGTACTGGACCCCGAAAACCAATCACTGCCTTCAGGATTTCTAAGGGTAAAAATTTTTGATTTCACTCTTTACTGCCTATCACAGTTTCGGAGGCCATGGAATGCCCAGGTGGCACAAAACCCCCCCAAATGACCCCATTTTGGAAAGTAGACACCCCAAGCTATTTGCTGAGAGGCATGGTGAGTATTTTGCAGCTCTCATTTGTTTTTGAAAATGAAGAAAGACAAGAAAAAACATTTTTTTTTTCTTTTTTCAATTTTCAAAACTTTGTGACAAAAAGTGAGGTCTGCAAAATACTCACTATACCTCTCAGCAAATAGCTTGGGGTGTCTACTTTCCAAAATGGGGTCATTTGGGGGGGTTTTGTGCCACCTGGGCATTCCATGGCCTCCGAAACTGTGATAGGCAGTGAAGAGTGAAATCAAAAATTCACGCCCTTAGAAAGCCTGAAGGCGGTGCTTGGTTTTCGGGGTCCCGTACGCGGCTAGGCTCCCAAAAAGTCTCACACATGTGGTATCCCCGTACTCAGGAGAAGCAGCAGAATGTATTTTGGGGTGTAATTTCACATATTTCCATGGCATGTTTGAGCAATATATCATTTAGTGACAACTTTGTGCAAAAAAAAAAAAAAAAAATTTGTCTCTTTCCCGCAACTTGTGTCGCAATATAAAATATTCCATGGACTCGACATGCCTCTCAGCAAATAGCTTGGGGTGTCTACTTTCCAAAATGGGGTCATTTGGGGGGTTTTTGAACTGTCCTGGCATTTTATGCACAACATTTAGAAGCTTATGTCACACATCACCCACTCTTCTAACCACTTGAAGACAAAGCCCTTTCTGACACTTATTGTTTACATGAAAAAGTTTTTTTTTTTTGCAAAAAAATTACTTTGAACCCCCAAACATTATATATTTTTTTAAAGCAAATGCCCTACAGATTAAAATGGTGGGTGTTTCATTTTTTTGTTTCGCACAGTAATTGCGCAGCGATTTTTCAAACGCATTTTTTGGGGAAAAAACACACTTTTTTTAATTTTAATGCACTAAAACACGCTATATTGCCCAAATGTTTGATGAAATAAAAAAGATGATCTTAGGCCGAGTACATGGATACCAAACATGACATGCTTTAAAATTGCGCACAAACGTGCAGTGGCAACAAAATAAATACATGTTTAAAAGCCTTCAAAAGCCTTTACAGGTTACCACTTTAGATTTACAGAGGAGGTCTACTGGAAAAATTACTGCACTCGATCTGGCCTTCGCGGTGATACCTCACATGCATGGTGCAATTGCTGTTTACGTTTGACGACAGACCGCCGCTTGCGTTTGCCTTAGCGCGAGAGCAGGGGGCGACAGGGGTGTTTTGTTTTTTTTGTTTTTTTTTCTTTATTATTTTTTTGCTTTTTTAATCTTACTTTTAAACTGTTCCTTTCATTTTTATTGTTATCTCGGGGAATGTAAATATCCCCTATGATAGCAATAGGTAGTGACAGGTACTCTTTTTTGAAAAAATTGTGGTCTATTAGACCCTAGATCTCTCCTCTGCCCTCAAAGCATCTGACCACACCAAGATCGGTGTGATAAAATGCTTCCCCAATTTCCCAATGGCGCTATTTACATCCGGCGAAATCTAAGTCATGAAATACTCGTAGCTTCCGGTTTCTTAGGCCATAGAGATGTTTGGAGCCACTCTGGTCTCTGATCAGCTCTATGGTCAGCTGGCTGAATCACCGGCTGCATTCTCAGGTTCCCTGTTGAGACAGGAGAGCCAGAGAAAAACACGGAAGACGGCGGGGGGGGGGGCATTCCCTCCCACGGCTTGTAAAAGCAGTCTAGAGGCTAATTAGCCGCTAGGATTGCTTTTACATGAAAGCCGACCGCTGGCTGAAAAGAATGATACCAAGATGATACCTAAACCTGCAGGCATCATTCTGGTATAACCACTCAAAGTCGTGAATGGCGTACCTGAAGACAAAAAAATGGTTAACAATGGTTAACAATAAAGCACAGTAAAGTGTAAATAATTACACACCTGAAAAACAAACATGATAAAACATAATAACAATAACAATAACAATAACAATAACAATAAAACATTGCAGAATAGAATACAGTAAAAAAGAGCAGAACAATAGAGAGAGAGAATAGAGAGAGAGAGAACAATAAAACAACAACTATTTTTTTTTATTTCATATTTTTTTTTTTTTTACACTTTTTTTGTAACTAACTTTTATAACGGTAACCGGTTCCAGGTTCGGGTCTCTCAAAATGCGCTGGCATCTTGGGAGACCCTGTGAAATGGCGCCTAGTCTGTGCAATGCTGTACCCTACGCTAATACTCAACTAGTGAATGGTAGCGTTCAAAACATTCACCAATGCAAAGACCAGGATTGTCAGGACAGGAGGGACAATAATAGTGGGCGTCACGCCTATATCCGCGCTTGCTGCAGACACGACATCTTTTTTGGGGGGTTCGTTGGGTAGGGGTACTCGGGAGGACATAAAAATGCCTCTCATGCAGCCGACTGCATTTGGTTGGGGATGTGAATGGGGGAAGTACGGGCGCTGCAGAAGCGGTGGGTTCCCAATTAGGATTGGCGAATGCAGCAGGAAGGGCACTATGGGCACGACGGGCCTGTGTTTGTCTTTTTGGTGGCAGCGGGACACTACTTGTGCTTGCCACCTCACCAGCTTCAACTGCACTTATGGGACTCGCCACGTCACCACGTGTTACTGCAGTGCTGGTATGACTATGACCGGGGTGTACTAGGCCGCTGGCGCTTGCCAGTTCACCAAAACGCTACCAAAAAACTGTTAGCGATCGCAGGGATCAGGCCTGACTCTGCGAACGCTGCAGTTATGCGTTTAGTGTTTTGTAAGTGACAGTGATCGATCGATACTGCACTTGGGTGGGCTGGGCTGGGCTGGGCGGAGGGGCAAAACGCAGGTGCTAGCAGGTATCTGGGCTGATCTCGCTAACACTGCGTTTTTGGGAACCCTAAACTGCTGGTGACGCTAGTATAGATATGATCGGATCAGATATTGATGCGATCAGATACTATACCACTAAGGGAGGTGTACGGTGTGTGCGTGGGTGTTAGCGGTACTGGCGCTAATCTGACGCTGCCTGGGGCTGGTGCTTGCCAGTTCACCAAAATACTACCAAAAAAACTGTTAGCGATCGCAGGGATCAGGCCTGACTCTGCGAACGCTGCAGTTATGCGTTTAGTGTTTTGTAAGTGTCAGTGATCGATCGATACTGCACTTGGGTGGGCTGGGCTGGGCCGGGCGGAGGGGCAAAACGCAGGTGCTAGCAGGTATCTGGGCTGATTCCGCTAACACTGCGTTTTTGGGAACCCTAAACTGCTGGGGACGCTAGTATAGATCTGATCGGATCAGATATTGATCCGTTCAGATACTATACCACTAAGAGAGGCGTATGCTGCGTGCGTGGGTGTTAGCGGTACTGGCGCTAATCTGACGCTGCCTGGGGCGACGCATATCACCGCCGGGCGATCGGGGGGCTAAACCTTTATTCGGTAATAAACGGCGGGTGCCCTGACACTATAAAAAATAAACAAACTAACCAGCGTCAACCGTAACGGTTATACGGTGATCAGTGGTGAAAGGGTTAACTAGGGGGCAATCAAGGGGTTAAAACATTTATTAGATAGTATATGGGGGTCCCTGACGCTATAAAACGCTGACGGCGAACCTAAATATTTACCTCACTAACTAGCGTCACCAGCGACACTAATACAGCGATCAGAAAAATGATCGCTTAGTGAAACTGGCGACAGGGGGTGATCAAGGGGTTAAAACTTTATTAGGGGGGGTTAGGGGGGTACCCTAGACCTAAAGGGGGGTAATACTAACTGCCCTAACACACTTACTGTCACAAACTGACACTATGCAGTAATCAGAAAAAAAAAAAAAAAACTGCTGGTGTCAGTTTGTGACAGGGGGGGGGGGGTGATTGGGGGGGGATCGGGGGGCGATCGGGGGGGGGATCGGGGTGTTTTGTGTGCCTGGCATGTTCTACTGTGTGTGTGTGTGTTTGTGCACTCACATTGATGTCTTCTCTCCTCGGGCCGGAACGGAAATTACCGAGCCGAGGAGAGATGACATCATTTCCTTTGCTGCTGTTTAGCATACAGCAGCAAAGGAAGATTCTCATTGGCCGGCGGCGATCGCGAGGGGGGGGGCCACGAACGGATGGTCTCCCCCTCATCACCGATCGCCGCTGGACAAACGACGACCGCCTCGGGCACCGGGGGGGGGGGTCCGATCGGACCCCCCACCCGCGGAAGGCAAATCACGTACCCTGTACGTGATTTTGCCTGTCCGTGCCACTTTGCCGACGTACATCGGCGTGAGGCGGTCGTCAAGTGGTTAAAATCACCTCACATATATGAATGAATTGAAGTTAAGAAACATATTTTAAGTTCAAATTGTGACAAAGATTATTTGAAAGGTTTATGGATTACAGGTTTATGCTAAACACAATTTGGAGGGAAAATTTGAAACATACATTTCTGAAGTGATATCTATATTTCAAAGTATTGTACAACAATGATACATTTATGAATTATGAAATTAAGGGTATTGATTTATTTGGTAAAAGAAAATAATAAGGGTAAAAATATTTTTATGGTATATGAAGTATATATATATATATATATATATATATATATATATATATATATATATATGTATATATATATATATATATATATATATATATATATATGTATATATATATATATATATATATATATATATATACATACACACACATATACACATATACATACGTACACTCTTTTCCTTTATCTTTTCCTTATATAGAATCAAATTTGAAAATATATTCAAGTCAATTATCTTAAGATCTAGGAGTATGTGTCGATACGAATGTGATGCATTTGAGGTATAAATGGATTTAGATAAGAAAATGATAAGATTATTAAATCAATCATTTTGAGAGGGAAATGTTAGAATATCAGAATTTATGAATGGATGAGATCTTGCATAATAATTGAATTGTATATATATATATATATATATATATATATATATATATATATATATATATATATATATATATATATATATATATATATTTAAAAAAAAAAATATATATATATATATATATATATATATATATAGCGCACTACCCCCGAAGGAGCTGCTGTTTGTTTGTTCTATCCGTAAATCACATTCACCACATAGCACATCGCAGCCCATAGAAATAGAAACAGTCCATATTGTACTTTTTCTCTTGCTTTATTTGCATAACATGAACTGGGACAGGGAAAGGGGTTTTCTGAGATGCTCTTTTGCTGCTTCATAATCTTTCCCTTGACTTCTTATGCAAAGACTTAGAACAATGCGGATAATGAAAAGTCACCTTGAATAACTTTTCCATGGGAAAACTGGAGTAGTATGGTCTTTGAGAACAATTAAAGTGAACAGCAAAGAGCCACTCTGAATAACTCTTTGCATATAGACGTTGGTAGATTTTTTAGAGAATACATAGGCTGTTGTAGTAAAGAATTACTCTGAATAACCTCTTCACCCGTAGACCTTTTTGGAACAATCTGTATCTCTATTTGTGCTCGAAGCTATACCTCTGCCTTTTGACCACTACTTCCATTTGTACAGTACTTCCAAGTTAAGCTAAAGAAGAGATTACGCTGAATAATTCCTCCCACATGACTGATTGGAATCCCGGGGCATTGTTGAACCCAAACTCACAGGCCATCGTCACCTGTCTCACTGACTTGCGTACCAACATCCCTCAGCCTCTGTTAGTACCGCTTCCCTGGGCTTTCACTCACTTGATCAACAGTCCATGTGCCACTCACAAACAGTCGATCGCCCAGTCTCCTTTCGCTTAGTTGCTACTTCTTCTGGATGGCTCCTCCATCCCTCCTCTCCGGTCTGGCACGCTCCCCTCCCCGCAGGGGGCGTCCAGGGACACCAGTGAATACATGCTGTGCGGTGTCTCCAACTTCTTCACTCTCCTTGGCAATGGTCGCCCCCTCCCCGCAGAGGGGCTCACCTTTGCTCCTTCCCGGCAGGGGGCTCTCTCTCCTCTGCTCTCTTCTCCTCCCCTTAGCATGTGACCCCAGCTTATATGGGAGTCCCGCCTCCTGCCAAACAAATTAATGATTGGCCAGAACTCCACACATGAGCTGCCTGCAGATCCCAAGTCCAACCTCTCTTCCAGAACCATTTCCGCTGTAAGCATGAGGAGGCATCTCTGGGTCCAAGCACAGGTGGCCACACCCTGTGCTACACTGACACTCCCAGTTCCCAGAATAAACAACCAGGCCTAAAATAGAAATACAAGCCTGACTAAATTTACCTGAAACTGAGTCCTGTTATTTAAACACTGAAAGATCACCTACCTTCAGGTAGTGACCGCTACATATATATGTAGCCCACTACCCCCGTAGGAGCTGCTGGGCAGTTCATTCTTTCCTGAAGTGTGTTCCCGTTACCCTCTTTCCCCTCAAAGATCGACACGGCAGACAGTCCATGAACATTTAAACCTTGACTTTATTTCTCTTCTGGCACTCGTTGCGGTACTGCATTAAAGAGCCACTCTGAATAACTCCCAAAGATTTATGCAATAAACACCACAACACACAATCCAGAACATGTAAAGCCACTGTGAATAACTTCCATCTTGCACTGGTTTCCAATTGTGTAATGCAGCTTTTCTTCCTCCTGTTCGTTACTACTTCCTGACTGTACAGAACGTCCAAGCTAAGCTCAAAGGACGATACTCTGAATAAAGTCCTAAGAAATGACTGATTGGATTCCTCCAGGGTGTTAGTTCTTTAAGGCCCACTTCTGTACCTTTTTCCTCCTGGACCCGCACTCTAACCCCTTTAAAAGTCTCTCAGAAGCACTGTTCCCCTGGGTTTACACTCACGTGTGCTCCCGAGCGACTGTCCATGCTTGCCACAGAGGGTCCTCTCCCAGTCCTTGTTTCTGTCAGTAGAAGCAACCTCCTCCTGAATTCTCCTCCTGAATTCTCCTCCTGAATTCTTCTCTCCACATGGTATACTCTCCTCCCCCAAATGGGAGAGCACACGAGCTGTACCAGCCTCTACATCCTTCTAGTGATTCTCCAAAACTCCAACCTCCAGAAGCATGTGACCTTGTCTTTTATAGAAGCCCCGCCTCTGCCCAAACAAAACAATGATTGGCTCAGAGGGGTCTCCAAAAGACTACCTGCCACTCTATTCCTTTATTCCTCCCACTTTCCAGAACATTTCATAGAAAGGGATGGAAATTACACAGGCAGAGTGTAGGTGGCCACACCTTCCTCTACTCTAACTAACCTCCCAACCAAATTAAACCCACCAGCTTACACCACAGGGTAAAACACTGGCAATTTGGCCTAACTTTAATCCTAACTGTCTAATCTAGCACACACCTAAGTAGGTGGGCGCTACATACACCCCCTCCTGAAATCACAACTGTACCCAGTTGTGGAAAAAAAAAGGGGATTCCACAGATCAGGGAACAGTCCTACTTACCTAACATTGCTCTACTTTGAGGTGATGTGCTAAACATAAAGAAAATAAACATAAGTGTACTCACAAAAATCACAATTACAATATTATGCAATTTCCTGACTATGAGTCCCTATCACTACAGGTAATCCAAAAAAAATAATAATCATTATTCTGCTCGCGAAGAAGAAATGTCTTAATGACTTTAGATCTTCATCTGTACCATCACAGACAGCCGTCTTTTCCCGAAAATACCTGCAGAAGAGAAAACATATGCACACATCCTAATCTACATTCTACCTTCACATCCATAATTCCCATTGGCATGTATGACACTACCAGGACTGCTGCCCCCTAAAAAGGAGTCTGCGGACTCCTGCAGGACAAAGCCTGAGTAGACACGCCAGGTATACACACTTAAGTCCATGAGCACAAACACTTTCTGAATGACTGAAAACAGGAGTTCATAACATTTTACTTGAACAACTAACAAAGGGACAGACAGGGACAGCAGCAGAATAGTGTCCTTACTAATCAGGTAGGCACTGAGACTGTTGCCCTGTGTAGGTAGTCACTGGGAAAACCCACCCTAGCCCAGCTACACACTTGTAGTCAATAGGTAAAGACTTTAAACATATTTTGTGGCAGCTCTTACACCAGAGTCCTGCTCACAGATAATAGCGAGGATCGGGTAGTCTTTTGCGAGAATCCCCTGCTTCTTTCACAGATATGGAATAACTGCGGGTGTGTTGTCCAGCCTTAAGGACCAAAACTCTGTCCTTATAAATAGCCCTCCCCAGTTTCTATTCTTTATAAATGTCTTGAAATCTGATCCACACTTCACTATCTGGGGTGCGTTGAGGCTTAGGCCCATGCAAATAGTCCCACACCAAATCTCCTTCCCATTGTTCTTGAGAAGCTTCCACAATATCCAATTTTTGTTCAGGAACATAGGGGTAATCAAATCCCCACTCTTGTGCTACCCTCTTCTGGACATCTCTCTGTAATCTGGATAAACGTGGCAGTTCTTTTGGCCTTCCCCGCCCGGGCAGAACATACGAATCCGGGGCCTTGGTAGCCTTTTGCTGATATGAGGATAATCCAGAAGAGAGGGTCTATGTGAATTTAGATGAAAGTCTGATGGGGGTACGGAAGGTTTTATGAAGATAGATGTGTTCTCTGTAGCTCCTGTGGAAGCCTCCATTGACGTAGAGCTTTCTAAGAACAGTTCATCATCCTCACTAGAGTTACCTTCCTCTGGGGATGACCACTCAAAAAGGTGTTCAATGCACCCATACTTGTCCAGCATTTCTGGTGATCCCCAGTCCACAACCCGGCCCTTATTTGTCCCGTCTGGCTCACCCGAGGGATCCCCCTCTATTGACTGCGGCTCCTTCCAAACGGGTTTAACAAGGGGCTTATTTAAACTGACCGGTTCTTCATGGGATGCTTCCGAGGATATCCCAATCACACTCTCAGTCCCCGGGTCCCTGGCCAAGTCACAGGCTTCCCCAACAGGTCCTACCTGAACCTCTGGCACCTCCGATTCCCTTGAACCAGACAGGAACTCCTCTGTTGCAGGTACAGGTGACACTTGGCCCTCTCCGGCCCCTCCGGTCATCTGTACTTGAGGCAGACAAAGTCCGGTTGTAGAACTAGCAAAGTAGTACTGGACCTCCTGCTGTACAGGTCCCAGGCGTGTTAACTGTGATCCGCAATGTCCACAGCGGGCCCAGGCGCAGACTCCTATAGTAGGCCTCTGACATCTAGGGCACAGCATGCAAAGCCTCTCCACGCCCTCTACCACTCCAAGCGCCAGTCCTCCGGTGAGTTCCAGGCGAATGCCAGTGTCCACTAGGACTTGGTCCTGCTGATCATTTGATCGCTACTTAGCAGGTGTGCTCTGAACACGCGCTGCCATTTTCCTCCGCCTTGTGTATGACGCGTGGCACGCTGAACGCTGACACTCTCTCCTCCTGGGCGTGGATCCGCCCCTCAACTTGTTGGCTCAGCGCGCAAGGAACTGTAACACAACATTTGTTTGACGCGCCATAGCGACCCCTGGTGGCAGGCACTGTAGAACTGCAGGTTACAGCAGCAATAACTATCGTCACAGTGGAAATGTTACTTGTGATGCCCCAACTGTAAGAGAAATGGTCCCTGCATAATCTCCGGCACCACACCACCCTCTGTGTCCATGTTTCCAAGGGCAACAGCGGCACCCACAACTCCCATCACATTCCCAACTGTGTAGCAGGACAAATTTTTACCAACAGTGTCGATGCTGGTGCTGTACCCACGCCAGGCATCTCTGTACTATGGCAAAGGGTGGCCTGCAATGGTCCCTTGGGACTATCCGGGATACAGTCACTGTATTGCTGGTACTGTCTGCGAGGTTGCTAGGGGTAACGGACTTGCAGAAAAGTAAAATCTCGATGGGAAACCTCCATGTAGCGCACTACACCCCATAGGAGCTGCTGGGTAGTTCATTCTTTCTTGAAGTGTGTTCCCGTTACCCCCTTTCCCCTCAAAGATCGACACGGCAGACAGTCCATGAACACTTAAACGTTGACTTTATTTCTCTTCTGGCACTCGTTGCGGTATTGCATTAAAGAGCCACTCTGAATAACTCCCAAAGATTTATGCAATAAACAACACAACACACAATCCAGAACATGTAAAGCCACTGTGAATAACTTCCATCTTGCACTGGTTTCCAATTGTGTAATGCAGCTTTTCTTCCTCCTGTTTGTTACTACTTCCTGACTGTACAGAACGTCCAAGCTAAGCTCAAAGGATGATACTCTGAATAAAGTCCTAAGAGATGACTGATTGGATTCCTCCAGGGTGTTAGTTCTTTAAGGCCCACTTCTGTACCTTTTTCCTCCTGGACCCGCACTCTAACCCCTTTAAAAGTCTCTTAGAAGCACTGTTCCCCTGGGTTTACACTCACGTGTGTTCCCGAGTGACCGTCCATGCTTGCCACAGAGGGTCCTCTCCCAGCCCTTGTTTCTGTCAGTAGAAGCAACCTCCTCCTGAATTATCCTCCTGAATTCTTCTCTCCACATGGCATACTCCCCTCCCCTGAAGGGGAGAGCACCCGAGCTGTACCAGCCCCTACATCCTTCTTCTCTTGATTCTCCAAAACTCCAACCTCCTGAAGCATGTGACCTTGTCTTTTATAGAAGTCCCGCCTTTGCCCAAACAAAACAATGATTGGCTCAGAGGGGTCTCCAAAAGATTACCTGCCGCTCTATTCCTTTATTCCTCCCACTTTCTAGAACATTTCATAGAAAGGGATGGAAATTACACAGGCAGAGTGTAGGTGGCCACATCTTCCTCTACTCTAACTAACCAACCAAATTAAACCCACCAGCTTACACCACAGGGTAAAACAACCAGGCCTAAAATAGAAATACAAGCCTGACTAAATTTACCTGAAACTGAGTCCTGTTATTTAAACACTGAAAGATCACCTACCTTCAGGTAGTGACCGCTACATATATATGTAGCGCACTACCCCCGTAGGAGCTGCTGGGTAGTTCATTCTTTCCTGAAGTGTGTTCCTGTTACCCCCTTTCCCCTCAAAGATCGACATGGCAGACTGTCCATGAACATTTAAACCTTGACTTTATTTCTCTTCTGGCACTCGTTGCGGTATTGCATTAAAGAGCCACTCTGGATAACTCCCAAAGATTTATGCAATAAAGACCATAACACACAATCCAGAACATGTAAAGCCACTGTGAATAACTTCCATCTTGCACTGGTTTCCAATTGTGTAATGCAGCTTTTCTTCCTCCTGTTCGTTACTACTTCCTGACTGTACAGAACGTCCAAGCTAAGCTCAAAGGACCATACTCTGAATAAAGTCCTAAGAGATGACTGATTGGATTCCTCCAGGGTGTTAGTTCTTTAAGGCCCACTTCTGTACCTTTTTCCTCCTGGACCCGCACTCTAACCCCTTTAAAAGTCTCTCAGAAGCACTGTTCCCCTGGGTTTACACTCACGTGTGCTCCTGAGCGACTGTCCATGCTTGCCACAGAGGGTCCCCTCCCAGTCCTTGTTTCTGTCAGTAGAAGCAACCTCCTCCTGAATTCTCCTCCTGAATTCTTCCCTCCACATGGTATACTCTCCTCCCCCAAATGGGAGAGCACCCGAGCTGTACCAGCCTCTACATCCTTCTAGTGATTCTCCAAAACTCCAACCTCCAGAAGCAAGTACCTTGTCTTTTATAGAAGCCCCGCCTCTGCCCAAACAAAACAATGATTGGCTCAGAGGGGTCTCCAAAAGACTACCTGCCACTCTATTCCTTTATTCCTCCCACTTTCCAGAACATTTCATAGAAAGGGATGGAAATTACACAGGCAGAGTGTAGGTGGCCACACCTTCCTCTACTCTAACTAACCTCCCAACCAAATTAAACCCACCAGCTTACACCACAGGGTAAAACACTGGCAATTTGGCCTAACTTTAATCCTGTCTAATCTAGCACACACCTAAGTAGGTGGGCGCTACATATACATATATATATCTTCTATGTATGGAAAAGGTGAAATTATATAAGGTTTTTATACTTGTGGAAGTATATACATGGTTATAAGATTATAAGCAGTTCTATGTAGAACTCACATATGGCAGTAATTAAGATTGAGCTGACCTTCTCCATCTATGAGAAGGTAGGATTCACATTTAGATGTAAGAGTTTCAAAGTTTTAGTTAAAGAACATAATTTCTTTATATTACAATATTTCTTGATTAGGATATTAACAAGAACATTGCGTATTCAATGAAATAATTTGTATACATACTGATATAGATGTAGTATGATTTAGAAGAAAGAAAAGTTATATTGTATGGTCAGCCTTAGTTAAAAGGTTTCACACATGGCTCTTTTTAGCCCACACCTCGGGAATGTCTACTCCCACCCTTGTGTAAGTTCCCCGGTTTTCTGTGGAACAATAACACTCAGCGGAACCTTTAAGCCAGCCTTTATGGAAAAAGGAATTGTAGGAGTAGGAAGTTAGCAAAAAGTACAGACAGGCTATTTCTGCGGCAGACATGCACTTCAGCAGACACAAGGGACATTGAAGCAGGCTGACAAACCTTCTCACACACACACACAAAGATACATTTGTACAATCTTCATTTCAAGAATAAGAAACTTATTGATGCTATTTTTATATTCTACATTTTGACATTGTTTTTGTAATATTTTGCTATTTTCATTATTATATCAATTTTTGTGTTTTTACTTGAGAACTGAATGGATTTTCTTGGAACTTTCCTCATCAATATGAATTATTGATATTCTCGTTTTTATTACCGTAAAAACGATAGATTTAACACCGTTGATTTTTGATAGGTAACGTATGCATTATAAATGCCCAAATGGAAAAAGTAAATTGCGACTTAGTATTTTTATACCAGACGAGGGACTTTTGTGTTGATAGATAGGGCTGCAGCATTTGATTGTTTAAATCCACCCCCCTGTGAACATATTGTACTCGTGGATACAGCAAGACTTTTGAATGAGACCGTATCTTCTGCAAAGTTCCACTGAGGTGTCATCGTGGATGGTGGACATGATATATACATCTTGTCTATCCTTCCACTTAAAGGCCAACACTTCCTCATTCCTCAGGCTTGCCGATTCCCCCTTTGTAGCCTTGTGGTGACTATACGCTGTGGGAAGCCCTTCCTGCAGGCCAAAGGTATAGGTGGCGGAAAAAGGGCAAACTGGTATAGTAATTGTCCATGTAAATGTGATACCCTTTTGGAAGAGTGGGAATGCCAACTCCCAGACAATTCTCCTGCTTAATCCCATGTACGTTGGACACTCAGGTAGCTGAAGCTGGAAGTCTTTGCCTTTGTACACGCAAAAGGCATGCACATATCCAGTGGAGCTTTTACAGAGCTTGTTGAGCTTCAATCCATACCTGGACCTCTTACTAGGGATATACTGCTTGAAGCCCAGCTGGCATGTGACATGGGACCAGGGATTCGTCCACAGAGATGTTATGGTCAGGGATATAAAGTTTGGCAAACCTCTTTCGGAGGGGGGGGACACTGCGAGTTATCAATGAAATGCAGGAATCTCTTTATCATGTCAAAGCTCATAGCGGGACCTGGACATGACAGATGAAAACATTGGCCTGTGGTGGATGGGGTTGGTAGACCAATATGCATGCACTTTTTTTTGTAATGTTGATCGTGAGGCCTAAAAACAATCTAAGCTCCTCCTCCTCCGCTGTTAGGGGTCTCCTTTCGAAACGGTGAGCATAGCTTGAGTTGGGGTTGTTCTCTATATATTGAAGGCAAAAAGATTTGTTTGGTCCACGATGCTTTGAACTAACTCATCAGGGAAAAATAAATGTAAAAAATCTATTTCAGAAAAACTTTCGGTGTTGACCTGGCTGTGCTGTGAAAGGGGGGATCAGGACTGATCCTGTGCTAGAAGGCAGCCACAATGGGTTTGCTATAGCATCCAGAAGATGGGTTTGGGCCCTAATTCTTTGGGTCTGGCATGAAATTCCAGCGCTTGTACTGGGCCCTACCTCCTGGGGTTTAGCGCTGTTGGCATTTGCCAATTGGCCATTGGTGTGTCTGTTGCTGCTGGTAGCTGCCTGGTTTTCAGACCGTCTTCTTTTAGGACAAACTGCTTCCTCCTCCAGTTCGGACGTTGATGTACTGCCTTCGACTGGCTCATGTTCTGAACCTGAATCGCAACTGTACTGGGGTGGTGATGGCTCCCTGCTGCTCTCATCGGTCAGGTTTAGGATTTGATATGCCTCTTCTGGAGTGTAAACTTTTTTGGACATGGTGGCTGTATGACAGGTGACACTGATGGGCTGCATGACAGGTAGTGATGGGCTGCACCACAGGCAGTGATGGGCTGCACCAGAGGCAGTGATGGGCTGCACCACAGGCAGTGATGGGCTGCACCACAGGCAGTGATGGGCTGCACGACGTACTCTGACAGGCTCACGCGTCAGGTACTCCTGACGGGCTCACGCGACAGGTACTCCTGATGGGCTCACGCGACAGGTACTCCTGACGGGCTCACGCGACAGGTACTCCTGACGGGCTCACGCTACAGGTACTCTTGACAGGCTCACGCGACAGGTACTCTAATGATCTGGTGACAAGTCCTCTTTATTCACTGGGGGCAATCTGGGTACAGTAAATGACACAGCAGCGTGCACATGGATCTACAAAATAACTGGCTGAGATTGGACACAGCCGGTCACGTGGTAAAGAGCCAATTTCATTGGCTCTTTACCCTGCTCAGGGATGGGCTGTGTCCCGTGGGATACACCTGATTGCCGCGATGTGGGCCCGCAGTAGCGGCTAGAAGCCGAGGACGTCATATGACGCCTGCCCGGAGGGAGAGTGTTCCTGCCAGCATCATTTTTTTATGGCCCAGTATGGAACTGGTTAATATCACTTTTAGGAGTGTGAGAAGCACTTGCCCTTCCTGCTCTGCAGCCTGTGGCCTAGTTGAGCATTAATGGAAACAACGCCCCTCTGCTCCCATTGGCCAGCAGTGACGCACCCCTCACATCCTTATTGCTAGGCATTGGCAAATTGGCTCCTTCTGTCAAGCCTTCTAAGCGGCAATTGGCCTGCGGCCACACACCTCCACCTTTGGGTACTTACCCTGATTGGTTGTGACTGTGTAAACCCTTACACATATACAGTGAAGTAGCTGCCCTCATGTAATACACAGAGGTTAAACACTCCCTTCTGCATGAGTTGTACCTGTTTATCAGCAGTCTTCTCTGCAGCTGTTCAAAGTCAAGAAATTACAAAGCTTGTCTGAGCTTTCAGAAAACAGGGGGCGGAGAGCTAATGTTACACACTGCAGATCTCAGTGAAGGGACCCCCCCCCCCCCCACACACACACACAGCACACAGAAACAGAGCCAAGGCCGTCAATCACAAGCTGTGTGCTGAAGATCACTTCCCATTTTTTTTTCCTCTTGGCATCAGGAAAAATGCTGCTGCTACATACAATAACCCAAACCACTGCTTATTTGGTGTTGGCAGTGATGGGGGACAGACAGATGTTTTATGGTGACACTGACATGTGCATTGGGACAGGGGTATCAGTGGTGCTTGCTGTACTAATTGTGGGGTGCTCTGTAACAGTTCTCTGTGTAAAATCATCCTCACACAGAGAGCTGTCACAGGTCTTCAGATTCCCCCTAGCCCCCCCCCCCTCGCACTGAGCTTGGCGGGGAGAACTGTCATAGAGACATGCGTCTGTCTACATTGTGACGGCTGTGATTGGATACAGCCCTCACGTGATTGGAAGGTCCAATCACAGCACCCATATCCCGATCTCTGCTCAGCTGGATTCTGTGATCATAATGATCACAGGTTTGAGCCGCAGCGCGCCTCGTGGCTGCGCTGCGAGCACTCGTTCTGAGGGATGTTCCTGAACCAGGGTAGAAGGTGGTTAAGCATCACAAGCCCAGGGCTCTTGGCTTGCAATACAATTTAGCTACCCAACTCCTGACCCTTTCCTAGTAAGTTTGAATTCACCCAACTCTGACCTTTAGCCTAGAATTTGGACTACTCTTTGGACAGTGTCATAACTAGAACCTTCAGGGCCCCGATGCAAGAAACTATTAAGGCCCCCCTGACGGAGCCCTTACCTCCGAGCCCAGTGGTGGAATGCGAGGACCTGGTCACAAGTGCAACGTTTGTGTGGTAATTCTGCCACTGGTGGCAGTAGTTTTTTATTTATATTTAATTTTTCTACCACTGTTTTTATTCATTTTTTTTTTTTACAATATTATTTTTTTAAATATTTTTAACATTTTGTAGGAGCCTTGTTGGGTGCTTTGGTGAGATATCAGAAGTCTAAACAGATCTCTGATGTTTGAGACAGAAAAAGGAGATTAAGGACACAGCCCTCCATCTCTTTCAATGCAGTCTCAGCTGCATAGAATAAATGGATAGGAATAGCTCTGTACAGTTTCCCATTCATTCACAAACGGAAGCATTGTAAACACAATTTACTATGTTTCAGTTATGAATAGACAGAGTCAGTGATTTGTACAATTCACCGACTCTACATTCAGAAAAGGCTTTGTCCTGACAGATCTCCCGCAGCAGCCGGTGGGAGAGGTGAGAACCTTGCAGAGCTGTGGGGGCAAGGGGGTGGGGCAGGAAAAAGCATTGGAGGGCTGGAGAGCACACGGGGGGCAGCAGAAAGAAGCTGCATAGGAGGAGCGGCGGGGGCAGCTGCATATAAAGGAACCGATCTCTCTCTTTTCCTCCTGCTTCTCCTCCTCTCCCTCCTGAAGGCATTCAGCAGCTGCAGGAGCAAAATTAAAAGATCGTTTCTTCTATGCCAGTGTTTCTCAATCTTTTTGCAGTCAGGACACCCTTGAACATATTTTCTGTCAGGAGGCGCATGGGGGAAGCCTGACTGAGCAGACATGCCAGCTTAGAGCTCTGCTCTTGAAGGGATGTTTCTGCCGTGTCTATTATACCGTGTCCTGGCTGAGCTTCAAAAGGTAAATATTGTTACTCGGTCTTCACCCGGTAAATATTGTTACTCGGATAACCCCCGCCACTTAATGTAATGGTTCTTGGGAGTTCTCGCCTGAAATTTAAGCCAAAAAACAACAAAGAAGCCCTGCCTCAGGCTTCAATCAGAATGGCACAAGCTTCATCCACTCTCCCTGGTACCTCACACTCAGTGAAATTCTCTCAGCGCTCTAAGCTATCTGTGGAAACACAGGGGGAATAGGACCACGATTAGGAAAATAGGGCCCGGCGTTCCAATATCTGTATATGTGGAATACCTGAAACTGTCACTGATTTGCAAGCCACTATGCTATCCCTATTCCAAGAACTACAGCCGTCCATACCAGTCGAACAGTTGGAGATGGACAGGGTTCATAGAGCCCTCACACCTGGCAAAGCTAATGGACCACTGTGCGATATTATCGTCAAAGTTCACTCTTTCCGTACCATGGAACGACTTCTAGCTGCAGCTAGAGCAAAAGATTCACTGATTTTCCAGGGACATATCTATCAACTTTTTGCTGATCTATATCAGCTCACCATCTAAGCATCAGGCTTTGAAGCCACTTCTTCAAGTCTTACAGCTACATCAAATCACCTATCAATAGGGCTTTTCATATTCACTTGGCTTCACTTACCAAGGAACTAAGTATGTCTGCCGTTCTGTTGAAGAACTACAATTTTCTGTACAAAACATCCAGCTTCTAGAATGCACTCTCAGCCAAAACAATGCTCAAAATCAAATGGTTACCCTTTCCCTGTAAAAATTAGCTGGTGCTGAAGGAAATAAGTCGCCAGGGGCAATCAAAACGTGGTAGTTTTTATTCTCCTACGCCAACTCCTGAGGACTCTATGGGCTGACTTTTTTCTTTTTGTCTGACTCGATATAAGAATACCTGACATCTTTAAAGCGGACGTCTGCCAAAATTTTTTTTTAAAAAGTCAGCAGCTACAAATACTGCAGCTGCTGACTTTTAAAATATGGACACTTACCTGTCCAGGGTGCCCGTGATGTCCTCACCCTAAGCTGATCTGTCCCTCGGCACTCTGGTGGAGGTGCCGCCATCTTCGGTAAGGGGATTTAGGTAGTGAAGCCTTGCAGCTTCAGAGCCTGGTTCCCTACTGCACATGCGCGAGTCACGCTGAGCATCCTCACTGGTCCCTACTGTTTTCTGGGACCTGTGTGCCTCCCAGAATACAGCAGATGGACGGAGGAGGGGCCAGACATGGTGTAGATCACCGCCGAGCCTGCGATGATCTATGCAGGGCCGGTTCCAGGCGGGTGCACGGGGTGCAGTGCACCCAGGCGCCAGAGAGGTGGGGGCGCTGAAGCGCCAGAGTGCTCCCCTCCCTCCTCCTCCTCCCCTCTGTGTCCAGAAGTAGCTCTGTCCGCAGCAGCTCACCGGCGCGAGCGGCCGCGCCGGTGCCGCTATGCTTTACATTGCTAGAGCCTGTCCCCCCTCGCTCCTCCTCCTGTCAGAGGAGAGCAGCCGCCGGAGATCAGAGCGGCTGGTCTCTGTGTTGAGAGAGACCAGCCGCGCAGTGACTTCGCTGGGGGAAGGGTGGCGGCCCGTGCCTGCAGCCTGACACAGGTTCTCTCTCTCCTCCGCTGTCTCTCACTCCCGCCTAAGCTGCTGCCTGCAGCCTGTCTCGATCTTTTCTTCACCCGGGCAGCGCAGCTGCACACTGTCCTCTCTAGCTGCTGCCCGGGTGTTAATGTGTCTGTCTGTACTGATAGAGGGAGGTTTGTCCCTGGGGCGGTCTGTACTAATGGGGGGGTTGTCCTGGGGGGGCGGTCTGTACTAATGGGGGGTTGTCCTGGGGGGGCGGTCTGTACTAATGGGGGGTTGTCCTGGGGGGGTCTGTACTAATGGGGGGGTTGTCCTTGGGGGTCTGTACTAATGGGGGGTTGTCCTGGGGGGTCTGTACTAATGGGGGGGTTGTCCTGGGGGGTCTGTACTAATGGGGGGGTTGTCCTGGGGGTCTGTACTAATGGGGGGTTGTCCTGGGGGTCTGTACTAATGGGGGGGTTGTCCTGGGGGGTCTGTACTAATGGGGGGGTTGTCCTGGGGGTCTGTACTAATGGGGGGTTGTCCTGGGGGTCTGTACTAATGGGGGGGGTTGTCCTGGGGGGTCTGTACTAATGGGGGGGTTGTCCTGGGGGTCTGTACTAATGGGGGGTTGTCCTGGGGGTCTGTACTAATGGGGGGGTTGTCCTGGGGGGTCTGTACTAATGGAGGGGGAGTTGTCTTGGGGGGGTCTGTACTAATGGAGGGGGATTTGTCCTGGGGGGTCTGTACTAATGGAGGGATTTGTCCTGGGGGTCTGTACTAATGGAGGGGGGGTTTGTCCTGGGGGGTCTGTACTAATGGAGGGGGGTTGTTCTGGGGGTCTGTACTAATGGAGGGGGGTGTTTGTCCGGGGGGTCTGTACTAATGGAGGGGGGGGTCCTGGGGGGGTCTGTACTAATGGAGGGGGGATTGTCCTGGTGGGGGGTCTGTACTAATGGAGGGGGGTTTGTCCTGGTGGAGGGTCTGTACTAATGAAGGGGGGATTTGTCCTGTGGGGGTCTGTACTAGTGGGGGGTGGGTTCTCCTGGGGGGTCTGTAGTAATGGAGGGGGCTTGTCCTGGGGGGTCTGTACTAATGGAGGGGGGGTTTGTCCTGGGGGGTCTGTACTAATGGAGGGGGGGTTTGTCCTGGGGGGTCTGTACTAATGAAGGGGGGATTTGTCCTGTGGGGGTCTGTACTAGTGGAGGGGGGTTCTCCTAGGGGGTCTGTACTAATGGAGGGGGTTTGTCCTGGGGGTCTGTACTAATAGAGGGGGGGTTTGTCCTGGGGGTCTGTACTAATGGAGGGGTTTGTCCTGGGGGGGTCTGTACTAATGAAGGGGGGCTTTGTCCTGGGGGGGATCTGTACTAATGGAGGGGGGGTTGTCCTGGTGGGGGTCTACTAATGGAGGGGGGTGGTTTGTCCTGGGGGGGTCTATACTGATGAAGGGGGGTCTGTACTGAGAGAGGGGTTTATACTTAGTGGGGGTCTATACTTAGTGGAGGGAGGTCTGTACTGAGGGGCGACTAAAGTTGGTGGAAGGAGGGTGACACCATGTTATACCGCACCTGGTGACACCAACCCTAGTGACGTCACTGCAGCTGCAGGCTCTTCTTTCGCCCCTTCCCCTCCCTCTCCCTCTCCTCCGCACGTGCACTGCTATACTAGTGAGCGGCGCTGGCCAGCACAGCCTCCCACTATGTTTCTTCCCCCGCCTTCATATCAGCCAGGGAAAAATAGAATAGAAAAAGGAGAAGAGGATTGTGGGACATGTAGTCCCGAGGACTGGCAGCCCCACTGTAACACGGAAACTGCAGTCCACACAGCAGGCTCAGCTGAATGGGAGAGAGAGAGATACAGGAGCCTGGGAAAGCTTTCAGGGAAGTGCACCCAGGACTCCATAGGGAGAGGGCAGTGCTCAGGAAACACCATCAGAGAGGAAACCCCGCTGCCCTGCGCCACCAGAGGGAAAGCCACACAGCCTGGTGCCATCCCTGGCGGAGAAAGGAATGGAGAATACAGATCTGGGTGCTACCCAGCGGAGTCACCACGGGCAATTCAGAGTGAGCTTACTCCTGATCAGAGGAACCATCGCTGGGTCAGGTGAGAGGGCCAATCGGCCATTATCTACTAATGTCCATAGGAACTGCAGTCTCTGACCATCTCCTGTATTATATCTGCAGTCTCTGACCTTCTCTTGTATCATGTCTGCAGTCTCTGACCATCTCCTGTATCATGTCTGCAGTCTCTGATCATCTCCTGTACTATGTCTGCAGTCTCTGATCATCTCCTGTACTATGTCTGCAGTCTCTGATCATCTCCTGTACTATGTCTGCAGTCTCTGACCATGTCCTGTATTATATCTGCAGTCTCTGACCTTCTCTTGTACCATGTCTGCAGTCTCTGACCTTCTCTTGTATCATATCTGCAGTCTCTGATCATCTCCTGTACTATGTCTACAGTCTCTGATCATCTCCTGTACCATGTCTGCAGTCTCTGATCATCTCCTGTACCATGTCTGCAGTCTCTGATCATCTCCTGTATCACGTCTGCAGTCTCTGACCAACTCCTGTACCATGTCTGCAGTCTCTGACCATCTCCTGTACCATGTGTGCAGTCTCTGACTGTCTCTTGTATCATGTCTACAGTCTCTGACTGTCTCTTGTATCATGTCTGCAGTCTCTGATCATCTCCTGTACTATGTCTGCAGTCTCTGACCATCTCTTGTATCATGTCTGCAATCTCTGACCAGCTTCTGTACCATGTCTGCAGTCTCTGATCATCTCCTGTACTATGTCTGCAGTCTCTGATCATCTCCTGTACCATGTCTGCAGTCTCTGATCATCTCCTGTACCATGTCTGCAGTCTCTGATCATCTCCTGTACCATGTCTGCAGTCTCTGATCATCTCCTGTACCATGTCTGCAGTCTCTGGCCAACTCCTGTACCATGTCTGCAGTCTCTGACCATCTCCTGTACTATGTCTGCAGTCTCTGACTGTCTCTTGTATCATGTCTGCAGTCTCTGATCATCTCCTGTACTATGTCTACAGTCTCTGATCATCTCCTGTACTATGTCTACAGTCTCTGATCATCTCCTGTACCATGTCTGCAGTCTCTGATCATCTCCTGTACCATGTCTGCAGTCTCTGATCATCTCCTGTATCATGTCTGCAGTCTCTGACCAACTCCTGTACCGTGTCTGCAGTCTCTGACCATCTCCTGTACCATGTCTGCCGTCTCTGACTGTGTCTTGTATCATGTCTACAGTCTCTGACTGTCTCTTGTATCATGTCTGCAGTCTCTGATCATCTCCTGTACTATGTCTGCAGTCTCTGACCATCTCTTGTATCATGTCTGCAATCTCTGACCAGCTTCTGTACCATGTCTGCAGTGTCTGACTGTCTCTTGTATCATGTCTGCAGTCTCTGACCATCTATTCTATCTTGTCTGTAGTCTCCGACCATCTCCTGTATTATGTTTGCAGTTTCTGACCATCTCTTGTATCATGTCTGCAGTCTCTGATCATCTCCTGTACTATGTCTGCAGTCTCTGACCATCTCCTGTACTATGTCTGCAGTTTCTGATCATCTCCTGTACCATGTCTGCAGTCTCTGACTGTCTCTTGTATCATGTCTACAGTCTCTGACCATCTCCTGTACTATGTCTGCAGTCTCTAACCATCTTCTGTACTATGTCTGCAGTCTCTGATCATCTCCTGTACTATGTCTGCAGTCTCTGATCATCTCCTGTACCATGTCTGCAGTCTCTGATCGTCTCCTGTTCTATGTCTGCAGTCTCTGATCATCTCCTGTACCATGTCTGCAGTCTCTGATCGTCTCCTGTACTATGTCTACAGTCTCTGATCATCTCCTGTACCACGTCTGCAGTCTCTGATCATCTCCTGTACTATGTCTGCAGTCTCTGATCATCTCCTGTATTATGTCTGCAGTCTCTGATCATCTCCTGTACCATGTCTGCAGTCTCTGACCAACTCCTGTACCATGTCTACAGTCTCTGTCCAGCTCTTGTATCATGTCTGCAGTCTCTGACCGTATCCTGTATTATGTCTGGGGACTCTTTCTAACAGAAGCCCTCCCTGTGTGGATCAGAGAGACTCCCCTCCATGTCTCATTAGTGTTCTCTCTTCCTGTATTTTCTTTATTGTTAAGAGATCATGGGAGGATTTCAGGGTAACAAAGACTTCTTAGGGGAGCAGCTCTGTGTTTGAGTCGTTGCCATAGAATCATTTGTAAAGGGGTGGAGTTGGTAAGATGACCACGCCCACATGGGGGCGCCAGAAATATTTCTGCACCCAGGCACCGTTGACCCTAGGATCGGCCCTGGATCTATGTCCGGAAGTGGGAGCAAAAACCTGGATTAGACAGGTATCTGCTCCCCCCCCCCCCCTAAAAGTTGCCAAATGTGACACAGGAGGGGGGGGGGGAACTAAAAAGCAGAAGTTCCATTCTTGGGTGGAACTCCGCTTTAGCTTCCAACTAACTAGATGTTTGGTAAACTTTTCTTTTTGTCAAACCAGTTTAGAACTCACTCGATGCAAACTTTTTCCATTGTTTAACGCCTTACTTTTCTGCTGGTCTATATTTCTTTACATAGTCTCAAGCTATTATTCGCTTATTTAATGTTTTCTGTGATGGTTCTTGTTACTTGTATACACCTTACCCCATCCTTTTCATTCCCGCTTCATATGCTTTCCTATGACACATTAAGGACAATGGTGTCATTTCTATATTACTTTTTATTGTTGGCAGTGTTCCCTTTGGTGGTGTTTTTGCACCTCCAGTTTGCTACCCTCGGATCCCCATTATTATGTGGGCTTCTGACGGTACCTCTTTGGCCTCTGGTGGACTGTTTTCCTTGTTTTCTACCCTCTATACACTGAATTGCATGCCATCCTACTGTCAGAACTTATGCCGCGTACACACGGTCGGACTTTCTATCCTACTTGGTCCGGCACACTTTCCGACGGACTTTGTCCGCCAGGTGCGCCGGACTTTAAAACGAACGGACTTGCCCACACACGCCGGGATTTTCCGGCGGGCTAAGTCCGCCCGTCTTTCCGACGGACTTTCGCCGGAGTTCCGGCGGACTTTCAGAATGAACGGACTTGCCCACACACGGACAAGTCCGTTCATTTTGAACGTGACTCAGGTGCGACGGGACTAGAAAAGGATGTCAATCTTGCCGCTTTTATCGGCTAGATTGACACCTTGCGAGCCCCGTCGCGGGGCATACCAGGCCCTTAGGTCTGGTATGGATTATAAAGGGGAACCCCTACGCCGAAAAAACGGCGTGGGGCCCCCCCTAAAATCCATACCAGACCCCGATCCGAGCACGCAGCCTGGCCGGTCAGGAAAGGGGGTGGGGACGAGCAAGCGCCCCCCCCTCCTGAACCGTACCAGGCCGCATGCCCTCAACATGGGGGGTGGGTGCTTTGGGGGAGGGGGCGCCCTGCGCCCCCCCCCCAAAGCACCTTGTCCCCATGTTGATGAGGACAAGGGCCTCTTCCCGACAACCCTGGCCGTTGGTTGTCGGGGTCTGCGGGCGGGGGCTTATCGGAATCTGGGAGCCCCCTTTAATAAGGGGGCCCCCAGATCCCGGCCCCCCACCCTATGTAAATGAGTATGGGGTACATGGTACCCCTACCCATTTACCTAGGAAAAAAGTGTAAGTAATAAAACACACCACACAGGTTTTTAAAATATTTTATTAAACAGCTCCGGGGGGGGGGGGGGGATCTTCCTCCGGCTTCGGGGGTCTTCTTCCGGCTTCGGGGGTCCCTCCGCTTCATCTTCTCCCGGCGTCCGGTTGGTTCTTCTCCGCTCTCCGGCCTCTTCTCCCGGTGTCGCAGGTCTTCAGCCGGCCCCTCCGCTATCTTAATGTAGCTCTATTGCCAGCGGAGGTCGACCACGCCCCCTAAAACGTCACAGTCCCAGCATGCCCAAGGACTGTGACATCATATGGGGGCGGGGTCTCCGCCTATATAAGTCACAACGCAGCCCTCAGAGACCAGTCCAGCCGGAGAGAGCGTCATGTCAACATCTGGGGGAAGAGAAGAGAAGAGAAGCCAAGAAGCCAAGAAGCCCAGAAGTCCGGACCTCCGCTGGCAATAGAGCTACATGAAGATAGCGGAGGGGCCGGCCGAAGACCTGCGACACCGGGAGAAGAGGCCGGAGAGCGGAGAAGAACCAACCGGACGCCGGGAGAAGATGAAGCGGAGGGACCCCCGAAGCCGGAAGAAGACCCCCGAAGCCGGAGGAAGATCCCCCCCCCCCGGAGCTGTTTAATAAAATATTTTAAAAACCTGTGTGGTGTGTTTTATTACTTACACTTTTTTCCTAGGTAAATGGGTAGGGGTACCATGTACCCCATACTCATTTACATAGGGTGGGGGGCCGGGATCTGGGGGCCCCCTTATTAAAGGGGGCTCCCAGATTCCGATAAGCCCCCGCCCGCAGACCCCGACAACCAACGGCCAGGGTTGTCGGGAAGAGGCCCTTGTCCTCATCAACATGGGGACAAGGTGCTTTGGGGGGGGGGCGCAGGGCGCCCCCTCCCCCAAAGCACCCACCCCCCATGTTGAGGGCATGCGGCCTGGTACGGTTCAGGAGGGGGGGGGCGCTCGCTCGTCCCCACCCCCTTTCCTGACCGGCCAGGCTGCGTGCTCGGATCGGGGTCTGGTATGGATTTTAGGGGGGGCCCCACGCCGTTTTTTCGGCGTAGGGGTTCCCCTTTATAATCCATACCAGACCTAAGGGCCTAAGGGAAGATTTGTTTTTCCTATTGCAGCGAGCGCGAAATGCAATACCCTGCCCTCGTGTCGTATTTGGTCTGTCGGACCAGCCTACACACGAGCGGGCTTTCCGTCGGACCAGCACACACACGAGCGGACTTTCCGCCCGAAACTGAGTCCGACGGAAAGATTTGAAACTTTCTTCAAATCTAGGTCCGGCGGGCTTTTGGGAAGAAGTCCGCCGGAAAAGTCCGCCGCCGCCCACACACGGGCGGATTGTCCGGCACACTCTGGTCCGCCGGACCAAGTATGCCGGAAAGTCCGACCGTGTGTACGCGGCATTAGTGTTTTTTTCATGTAACTCCTTATATTACCAATATGGCCCCTTTAAACATTTTGACCCTAAATATCCAAGGTCTTAATATACCACAAAAGCGCACTAAAGCATTCCAATCATTTGCCGCGGCTAAAATCCACATTCTTTGCCTACAGGAGACCAATTTTACTGAACAATCTACTCCTACGTTTTTCAGCTCCTCTTATCCACAGGTATATACAGCCTCGGCAGCTACTAAACAACGAGTTGTTTTTATAGCTATTCACTGTACAACCCAATTTGTACTTTCATCTGAAATTAAAGATCCTGAAGGCCACTACCTCATCCTTATTGGGCACATTTCTGATGTTGCTGTAACCATTGTATGATATTATGCTCATAATAAACATCCATTATCATTTCTTCACCATCTTTTTCATGTAATTGATTCACACAAGTTAGGTACAGTGATATTATATGGAGACTCAAATCAAGTTCTTTTTCACTTCTTGGATAAATCTCCCCCTTCTCCTGTTCCCCTAAGCTTTAATTTCAGCAACTTATCCCTAAGCATAACATGTTATAGGGCGTACACACGGTCGGACTTTGTTCGGACATTCCGACAACAAAATCGTAGTGTTGGCTCAAACTTGTCTTGCATACACACGGTCACACAAAATTGTCGGAAAATCCGATCGATCTGAACGCGGTGACATAAAACACGTACGTCGGGACTATAAACGGGGCAGTGGCCAATAACTTTCATCTCTTTATTTATTCTGAGCATGCGTGGCAATTTGTCCGTCGGATTTGTGTACACACGTTCGGAATTTCCGACAACGGATTTTGTTGTCGGAAAATTTTATATCCTGCTCTCAAACTTTGTGTGTCGGAAAATCCGATGGAAAATGTGTGATGGAGCCTACACACGGTCGGAATTTTCGACAACAAGGTCCTATCACACATTTTCCGTCAGAAAATCCGACCGTGTGTACGGGGCATTAGACTCTTGGCTTGCTTGAGCTCAATCCAGCTTGTAAACGCTTTACATATTACTCCCAGCCACACAAATAGTTTTCTAGGGTTGATCATATCTTCCTAAGTGTTGGCATGGCCCCAGAAATCCTAACATCAGTTATTACGCCCTTTACTTGGTCCAATCATAGTGTAGTTTGTACTACCATGTCCTCCCCTATCCCGAGATCCCAGGATTCGTCTTGGTGCATAAATGATTCCATTCAAACTCATCCGTTCTATTTTCTAGATATTAAACATGCTCTCAATGACTATCTCAATAATAACACTTCTGCAGATCTTTCCCCTCTCACTCTTTGGGAAGCCCATAAACCTGTAAATTTGAGGTGCACTTATCCGGCAAGCATCATATCTCAAACACGAGCGTAAGCTCCTTCACCAAAAATGTGAAAATGACTTCAATCTGTGTCACGATGCATTCCAAAATTCTCCCTCCCCTTCTACTAAAGCTAAGCTTGACAGAGCCCACTTAGAATTAGACTTGTTTCTCACTGACAGGTAAATTTTATGTAAATCACAACACCTTTATTACCTCAAAACAAACAAACCAGATACCCCATTAGCTTGAACCTTACGCTCACTGCAAAAACCTACAACTTCTGAGCAACTCAAACTAAACTGTGATTCATACACAAGTAACCCTGTCAAAATTTACACACATTCCGCTCAAATCTTGCTAAATTATATTCGCCCAACCATAATTTTGACCATGCTGATGCCGATTCTCTTTTTTCACAAATTACCCTTCCAACACTCTCACAAACACACCGTGAACGACTCGAGTGTCCCATCTCTCCAACAGATTATTTTACTGTACAAATGGTAGGGCTTATCATAGGACTCTGGCTGTGCTAACTTGCGGGCGTCCCACTGCTGGCCACTGGGGGTCGCTATCCCTTCTGGGTCCCCATGAGGCTGCTTACTGGTTCTTCCATACAGAGTCACCTTGGGCCATGCCAGCGGGCAGGTGTTGATTGGTGGTGGGGACATTACTCACTGCCCGGCGTGCGGGAGGCCCTTTGGAGGCGGTCATTAACCTGGCTGCATCTGGGGACCTCCTAGCTCGCATGTATTCATGTGGGCTAGGTCTCTTGCTTTTTGTGTCCCATCTAAGGTGCATGGAATGCGCGCACACCGTCTCGTGTGAGAGCACCTTACCACACAGCCACACCCACCTATGGTGCGGCGTGTGTTCATTTTGGCCCCAGCTGACTGCGATTGCTAATTAGCAATTGCAGTCAGCTGTACTTTTCTAGCTCCATATAACTTTCTCCCTCAGCGTGGACGGTCATTCTGATCGTGCCACTCTGCGGGACTTATCCGCCTCACACAGACACACTGCTCTAATGTATGTTACTAGCATATATGTTACTCTGTTAGGATCTGTCAGTCTCTACATTGGACATGACTGAACCATCTACCCTGTGACCACAGTGACCAATTTGGTTCATATTTTAGACACTTTTTAGTGCTAAAAATTATACATATACTACCTGGGCATTTGTTGTGCTTAAATTTACAGATTTATACATCAGCCAAACCATTGTATATATTCCATACTGGCCGGTCAGCGGTGGCGGACCCTTTTCTCCATCAGCTGGGTGCTCTTGCAGTGAGATTTGTTCCCTTACTTCCGGCCCTGTGCTACTGAGGCTGGTCCGTTTTGCCCCTGCTTACCACCTTGAGCCAGTTTTTTGGCTGTTGAGGGGCCTGGGAGTAGTAAGATGATATTTCCAACCCTCCAGGTGTCCAGTACTGGCTGACCTGTCTATGTGAGTACATTGATCCACAGTTCTACTGATATGAATTATGTTTTAGCATGTTGTTCATTGTTGCAAGTGTAACTTTATTGAATGATTTATTTATGACTTATACTATGATTTTGTTGAACTAATTTCTATTATATTCATATCGTAGAAAAACAAACAACACAATACAGTTGTTCTAAGTGACACTAAATCCTCTGAGGCCTTCATCCGAAACATGTCAGGCATCATTTACAGCATGGATCCCCACTAGCCCATATCTGTGCACAGGGCAGCTAAGTTTCATGCCTAATTATGTCAATATTTCTAAAATGATAAACTTCTTTGATATTTGAATTATATATTGTGTATAATAAATACTTTTTTATCTCACATTTGGTCTGTCATTTAAAGTCCTGAGGGGTTATACCATGCCTTGTGCACCAGGTTTTCTTCATCGTGGCTATTTAGGCTTTAAAACGTAATAAATGTCCTGGCCCAGATGGATTTTCTGCTTCCTACTACAAGAAAATTTCTGATGTCCTATCCTGATGCCTTCAATACGTTGTTGAGGGGACACTTTTTGTTCAGAATCCTTAATGGCCATAAATTTCCATGCTTCCCAAATCTAAATCTGATACAACCTCTTGTACAGATTACCGTCCTATTTCGCTTCCCAATATTGACATTAAACTTTTAGCTAGAATACTTGCGACCCACTTGAATTTAAGTAATAGGTGAACTTGTTCATCGAGAGTTGAAAGTTGGGTTTATCCCCTTGTGCCAGGCAAGTGATAATATTTGTAGAGCTTCTTTACTCACCCATGTTGCTAAATCCAGCGCGTTTTTTATCGCTCGATATAAGAAAAGCATTTGACACTGTCTCATGGCCATATTTACAATATATTCTTCAAAAATGGGGGTTTGGACCGCATTTTTTGAATTGGATTTCATCCTTATACGACAAGCCAAATGCATTTATCAAATATGCTGGTTTTAAAATCAGACCCTTTCGCTATTGGAAGAGGCACCCGTCAAGGATGTACTCTCTCCCCCCTCCTATTTGCACTCCTCATTGAACCCTTGGCTCATTTAATTAGATCTGATCAAAAACATAAAAGGTATTGAATTAGCTGGATATCCTTATAAAGTATGTATTTTTGCAGATGACATCTTACTCTTCATGTCATGTCCCCATATCACAGCATCTAATCTCCTCTGTGTCCCAAACTGTTTTGCACACATTTCGGGCCTAAATCGGTTGTATTGCCCACTTGGTGATTTTTACCTACAGGTAAGCCTATATGCTTACCTGTAGGTAAAAAGAATATCTCCTAAACCTGCACGGTTTAGGAGATATTGACCCTGCATGCAGCTGCTTACATCAGCAGCGCATGCGCTCTGCAGATCTGGCGTATCCTGCCAGGACGAAGGGCTCCCGGAGCCAGCGATCCCAGAGGAAACGCACATGTCAGCTCCCTCAGCAGTGACCGGGCACACTGCGGGAATTTTTTGTTCTAAGGTAAGTATTTCATAATGTGCTAGTATGCGATGCATACTAGCACATTATGCTATTGTCTTGCAGGTTTTTTTTTTTTTGGTTTACTACCACTTTAACAGTTAACTATGAAAAATCGACTGCACTCAACATTTCCTTGCCTCCTTCAGACCTTCGGCTTGCTAAAGGTTCACTTCCCTTCTCTTGAACACCTCAGAGACTTCAATACCTAGGAACACAACTCACTCCTAAGATAACTGACTTATACTAAAACAGGTTACTGAATTATTAAAACAAGGGTTCTCTATCGTGTATAGGCAAAAATAATGTAATTAAGAAGGCTATATTGCCCAAACTTTTATATCTTTTTAGAGTATAGTCCATCCCAGTTCCATCTAATTTATTACGGGTTATAAAGCGCAGAATTATCTCCTTTATCTGGGGTAAAACTAAACCTTGAACCTCTAAATCCACTCTGTCTTTAGGTCTCCCAATTATTTCTGCTTGCTATCATGCTGCACACCTTGCACATTTACCAAAATACCAAGAAATTCTTTTATGGGTAACAATTGAGTCTATTGACTGTGACCTTATATCAGTATCTAACATGTGATGGTTAAGACCAACTGATCGTACTTCTATTCGCAATCCTATCACAAAACATTCTTTATCCATCTGGGACAGATTCAAAACTTCTCTTGGCCTTCAATCTCATTTACCACTCCTTTTTTGTTAAAAATCCCACTTTTTACCCTGCCTGGATCGCTCCTAATTCTTTCAAAGCAAAGTCTTGCATGAACTGCACATTTGAGATCTCCCCAGAGTGACTCAATGATATTGAGGTCAGGAGACTGAGATGACCACTTCAGAACCTTCACTTTATTCTGCTGTAGCCAATGACAGGTCGACTTGGCCTTGTCTTTTGGATCATTGTCATGTTGGAACCAAGTGCGCAGCTTCCTGGCTGATAGATGCAAATGTTCCCCCAGTATTTTCTGATAACATACTGCATTCATCTTGCCATCAATTTTGACCAAATTTCCTGTTGCTTTGTAGCTCATAAATAGCAGCACTTCCTGTTACTCAGTGCCTGTTTGTTTGGACTTGCTCCCTGGGTGTATTAATAGCCCTGTGTTTTTGACTACAGCTTATTGAACCTCTGCCTTATTTCTTGACCATTCTCCAGCCTGCTGATTTGGTACTTCACCGCCAGCTCGTGTATGACCAATGCCTGCCTGACCATTCTTTGGATTTTGATTTTGTACCGCTTTGCCTGATCTGTTGCCGACTTGACCTGCCTGACTACGTTTTTGTCTGAATGCTCAGCATACAAGCTCCAATTCGGACACTACCTACCACAGGTACCTTACAGAAATTAGACCTTAATCGCTCATTTAATGCTACTGAATTGTCTAGCATATGGTTCGACACTAAGTCTGTTTCTTCTAATGTTGATGCTGTGGAAACTAACTTTAAGGTGCTAACCCGTTGGTATTTGGTCCCCCGCTAGAATATCGAAATATGCCTCCGATTACCCAGGAGCTAATTTTCGCAGCTGTTCAGAGTCTGACACTCAACTTCATATTTGGTTGGATAGACCCAAAAATTCTGGAAGGCAGTTTTTGACTTGGAATCCAAAATCTTTGATACACCTATACAGCCCAATCCTGCTACAGCCCTATTAAATCTGAAACCTGATGGGATCACAGAGAATCAACTTCACCTTCTTTTACAGCTTCTAACAGCTGCAAAACAAACCATTGCTAAGGCATGGAAAACAATATTTAATTCTAGCTGAAAGCATGCACAGAACTAATAAAGCTCTTATTCATGCTTAAATGGAAGCAATCGAAAGAGATAGAATTGGTCAATTTTAGAAACTCTGGCTTCCTTGCATTAAGCATTGTTTACCTCCAGGCTTTGATGAGACACTATTATTGCCTTGGTAATTTGACTTTATTTGCCTTGACTATACCTTCTAATTATTTGGGATCACATTCCCTTCTCTTCCCTTCTTTCTACCCTTTTCCCTCTATTTGCTTTTATTTTTTGTTTTCTACCTTTCGTTTAATATTGTGTGGTACTTATAAACACATTGGGGCTGATTTACTAAGAACAGTGCATTGCGCCGGTTCATACCTTATTTGGTGAGCCGGATAAATCATTGATTGGGCGTGTGAACCGGCGCATGCAGACACGCAATGCAATAATAAATATGTAAACGGCAACTGGTGGCAGGGTAACTGCTGTTTTCTCATTGATAATAGCGCACACCCATCTCATTGGTGTGTTTTGTTAGGCAATTAGTAGGTGTTCTCACTTAATTAACCCTTTTGATGCTTATCTCATTCCTATCACTTCTAATATATCTTTAAAATGTTTTTTTAAATATTTTTACACAAATATTTCAATACATTACAAAGAACCGGAAAGTGTTTCTAAACCCCAAAAAATAAATTGGAAAAATTAGACAAATTAGATTAGGCAAGAGCCTGTTTGATTTCCAAAAATTTGAATTAATTGTTCAAGTGCCTATTCCTATTACCTATTTTGCAGAAATATCAAGTTGTACAGAGATTGGACAATCAGATTGCATAGTGCATGACCATCTTAAGTGCCAAATTTGGAATGTAAATGTGCCATGACCCACTTGTATTTTCACAAGTGGACACAAGAACCTACATCTATAGTTAAATATTTGTGCAGCACAGTGGTGTAGTGGTTAGCACTTTCACCTAACAGCAAAAAGAGTCGCTGGTCTGGAGTTTGCATGTTCTCCCTGTGCCTGCGTGGGTCTCCTCCAGGTACTCTGGTTTCCTCCCACAATCTAAAAACATGCTGTAAATCAGATCCTGTCTAAATTGGCCCTAATATGTATGAATGTGTGTTAGGCACCCACACAAACACCACCCCATGTTAAAAAATATGTTTTTTTCTTAATGTGCAAATAAGGATCATCTCATTCTTCATAGAACTTAGCAGCAGTACAAGCAACTTCCTGTAGGGGTGTGATATCATTTTGGTCACCACTTTCCGAGAACTACATATGCACATACCTGTGCGCAAACAGCAGTTGCGCATCTCACATACACAGCGGTCGCACATCTAGCTGCAGAAACACAATTTTTATGGAAATTAATAGTAAAGCAAATGAAGATTTCCAGGACTGGACTAACAAATGTTTCTAGTGAAAGGCAACTGGTGTTTTATATTAAACAAGGTCTAAATGGGCCATTGACATGCATCACAGTTGTATTTAGGAATGAGTCTTTGCAAAGTTAAACTAAATGAAATCCTCTTATTTTTGCTTGGGGATAGAGTGCAGAGGCATTAGAAGTCTTGTCAGTTTTTGGGGATGTCTGCACCCCTGATAGGGTGAAGACACCTTCCAAATGTTGCCACTTTCTCCTTCCAATTTATTCAATTCCTGTCACATAGCCAAACAGGAAGTGAGGGTAACACCCTACCAATGTCTTTCCTTGGGGACACACAACTCAATATAGTTTCCCCATTGTCTTGAGCTAGATTTTGGCTCAGTGCTCTAAATCAGTGCTTCTCAACCCTGTCCTCAAGTACCCCCAACAGGCCATGTTTGCAGGTTTTCCCTTCATCTTGCACAGGTGCTTTAAATCAGTCAATGGCTTGGTATTTTGGACAGCTATTTTAGCCAAACTAAAATTCCCAAAACATGTCCTGTCGGGGGGTACTTGAGAACTGAGGCTGAGAACCACTGCACTAAAATGGAAGATTGAATACTTGCCTCTCTGTAATTTATTTCCTGGTGCCTATCCATGGCAGCATACACACAATCCATGCATATGCTACCATGAAGGCACCAGGAAAGTAACTTAGACAAACCACACATTTTTGATATTTACCATGCCAATCAGCCTAGTTAAGCTGCCGCTGGGAAATGTGTTGCATGAAAAGTAAAAAAAAACACAACATAAAAATTTGTTACAAATTTTATTGTTCAACAAAACAGGACTTTGAAAACAGCAAGGAAAGCAAAAAATAAATAAATAAATAAATAAAAAAAAAAAAAAAAACACATGTATGTTAATTTGAGACACTAACAGAATATGGTTAACATGAGTTAAAAGGAGTGCACCCACAAATGGATATCTATTAAGGATTTAAACAAGTCAACATCTTGAGAACGTTTTTGCAAAATAATGCAGCACAGACAATTAAATCAAAGTGAACAACCTACAAACAACACACATTGACAACAAATATATTTCAGGGGAAAATATCACCCACGCAAAAAAATACAATAAACCAAAGTAAAAAAAAAAAAAAAACTTGCTCAAAAACACATCTGTTTTGCAAAGCCATAACAAACAAAATACATGTGTTACAAACTCAACAAGGACACCCACACACTTTTGCCTCCTTTCAGAGCAAGGTAAAGAATGCTATCTGCAAGCTTTATATAACATAGGTTTGTGTGCTAATGAGGCAATTGAAAACACATGCACAGTCCATGAAAGTCACAAAATGCAAGTTCACCCAATGTAGAGACATAACTGAATATGATTACATGCCATAGTACTCATGTGACATATGTCATAGAGTGCCCTTGCCACCTCCAGTATGTGGGGAGAACCACACGCCCCTTATATGTACAGATACGTGAGCACATCAAGAATATAAGAAAGGGATTCCCTAAACATAACCTGTCAGGTCATTTTGACCAGGTGCATAATAGACATCCGTCTGGCCTAATCTTTTACGGCATTGACTCCATTAAAGACCATTGGAGGGGAGGTAATAAAACTACTCTCATCTCGCAAAACGAAATAGCCTGGATATATAGGTTGAATTCCCTGGCTCCCAGGGGCCTCAACCTAGACATAGATCTCAACTGCTTTATAGCTAACCCATGAAGGGAATTTGTATGCCTACAACCCCCCCCCCCCCCCCGGTCTGGGGATGGGGACTGTTACATCATGTAGTCCCCTTAGTTTTACCATATCTCTGTCTATTGTATACCATCTGACCCCCATTCTTGGTCTCTCTCCTCTTAGAATTTCTTATAGACTTTGTACCACCTTAGTCAAATTAGTCAAATCCACATCTATAAAACTAACAGTGCCCAGGAGGGTAGATTTAGAATGTAAGAAGTCTATAATTCCATGTGCATTAGTGCAAGTTTAGGCACCTCTAGGTTATGTCTGGGCTGGGATGGCCCAGTGTACAATGTATTCCATTTATAAGTTGCAAACTACTCTCTTTTCCTCACACACATATAATCACATAATTAGTAGCACTCTAAGATTACAACAGACCCTTTGCTAGTATTCTCCATTAGGCATCTGATACACATAGTATACCTCTAGGCTCAATGTATACAGTATACATCTTATAGATTATCCTATGGGCCTATATAAATTATTTCACAATAATTTACGTACTAATATTTTTTGACAATTATTCACAATATATCACTATGTATGTGTTATCACAGAGGCCGTCTATTAATTTCTCTAATACTAATGAGGTGCAACACAATATGTTCCACATAGGTATAGAAACTATGTGGTCACTATACACGTTTTATTTATTTACACAAAGCACTTTTTAGAATATGCACAATTTTCATCACTAAGGGGGACATACCCTTTCTTAAAATATAACCAGGAACATTCTACAAAATACATTATGTATATAATCTAGAGGTCAGATTTCAAGTATGATGGCCTTCGTATACATAAATATACATCACTATTGAACTAACAGTTCTACCCTCCTTACAATCACGTGTAATGGTTATAATTGAAGCCAACAGTAATTATGTGGGATGGGAATGTATCCTTCTCCATACACAACTATTTTCTTGACCTATAACATAACTCCTTCCTGTTAGTGCTGGCAATCCATACTAAACGTATGGTTAATGGTGCGGTTCAAATACCGTACCCTCATTTAACTAAACTAAAGTTTACTGTTAGATATACCTGGATGCCTCAATATTAATTTTTTAATATAGTTATCTAATTATCTCTTGTTTATCTCTATATGCATTCTTATTTGTATATTTACTTTTTACTTGCAATATTGTTTTAATGTTGATTATTACACAATGACATCTGAGAACATTGCACTGTCCTGGTATAGGGTATATTGTATACCTACCAGCAGGGGGAGTCTCCTAATTGTATTAATTTTATAAAGCACACACTATATATGTGGTATTCTAATGTAACACAAATATAAGGGAGAGCGATACCTAATGTCTACTATAATAATTCCATTCCAAACACTAAGCGTCATATAAACATTGAAATCCCGCTCCGGGGAATATATGACTACTTTAACTTTACAGGGATTATACACGTAACTGATCTTATTGCCTTATCCAAAAGGGGCGGGATAGACATGGACGCTCTCCCCATAAAATGTATAGTGTGTAGTAGCGTGGTACCATCGCTGAAGACGTCACATGACGAAGCACGCATGACGGAACTACGCACACCACGCCACTTCTGTATGAGTGGGTGGAACGCAGATGCAACACACAGCTGCTGGTATCCCCATCTCGATATACGGTCTGGCTTTTAGTGATTTTAAAATCTGTTTACTGTCTGGAATCAGTGTGATCCTGCCTTAGTGTATACTGGGCAGGAATATACAATACTGTTTGGGACATTTTTTTATGTTTTTATTTTTTATTTACGTTTTTATAAATAAAAGGTTTTTCTTACGTTATCACACTATGGAAGCCCCCTTTTTTTTAATGCATGAGGGCACTGCAACATCTTCATCAGCCAGGATATATCCGAAGGATCTACTGCAAACAACAAGGAGCTGGGGTTCCTATTTAAAGTATTACATGCCTGCTACCCCTGCAGGGGTACCAGGAGTCGGTGAGTTGGAAATCAGAAGGGGGAGCACAAAAGTCACCTGGCAACCTTCTAAGCACCAAAGTCACCCCTGGGAATTCCTGTTTTGATGCAGATACCATCTTTTGGGACTATTGTATATTATCTTTAAATGAAGTATTGCAGTACATGCTGGGTCCAGGCTTTAATGAACTGTAGGGTATTCATGAGATCCACAGCCTATGCCCAAGCCATGTACACAAACGGATGAGACTAATACACATCACTTGGATATACTCATTAAGGCATATGTTTTGTTCCAGCTCTATTATACGCAACTGTATGGATGATTTAAGTCAAAATGTACTGAATTGAATGACCGTTTGTCCATGTTCTATACAGTTGGCACAGGGTATGTTAGTATGTACAAAACGGATCATCTCTGGTAGTACATTGCACCAACTCAGGCAGTTTATCTATATATTACCTTGTTTATCTGTTATATAATTTATGCCTATATGTACAACAAAATATCCTATTGATTAGGGATCCTAGGACCCCTCACCCCTACCAGGCACTGAGGTATTTCACTTAACCTACAGACTGGGATGATATGCACATTGGTGTGTAACACTGTATCAACATAAAACCACTTGTATGTTTTTTTCCCTATATATGCATTAGCATTTGGGTTTCTAGGTAGCGCCAATTAACCCCTTTTCTTCTAGTTCATGTTCAAATGAAGTAGCATCAATGTGCACCAGGCTAGTTGTTTTGGTGCACAAATACATATAGAAATTATAAGATATAAAAAGATATTGCACTTCCCCAAAACCACAACCCCAAAAACGAATTAAAAGAAAGAAAAGAGAAAAAAATAAACACAACAAACAAGCTCAATAATGTACTTTTATTTTGCCAGCAGAAACAAAATTATGTACATTCATTTACTAGCTTAAAGAAAAAAAAATTCTACAGGATACATGGTGCTACCTTTAGCAAAACAGTTAGCAATTGGATTTTAAGGGCCCTGCTCTTAGGAGCTTACAATATAAAATTTGTCTAAACCTTAGAGTGGACACAGCTTTACTTTCAGTGTATAACAGGCAACACATTACATTTTTATCTGCAAGATTATAGAAACATACCTAACAGTCATTATTCTTACAAAGCATTCCAAAATAATATTAAAAAAGGCACTTATTAAAAACATAACACCCACCACCAGCCCACAATCCACACACATACATTGGTGACCATGTTCTGCTGGAAGCTGCATTTCTGTGTACAATATTAAGCAATGAGATCAAATAGTAGAAGGCCAGCACGTGCTCCCAAACCATGTTTGCATGGTCAGACAGGAACAATACGCACACAACATTGACAGTATGGCCCCATAAACCTACTTTTGATGGAAAAAAAACACAAGAATTTCAGCAAACAGTTGGGCGTTTGTCAATATGCACACTATCATTTCTCCCCCCCCCCCCCAGCCAGGGACATCAGTCCCTGGCTGCAATGAGCTTCCAATCTAAAGTCCAAAATTAATGTCTTTCTTACAATAGAGACTATTTCGACAGGAGACAAATAAAATGCCAGCATGTCTTTGGATTGTGGTGAGAAACCCACACTGGGAGAACATATAAACTTCAACACAAGCATTAGCATGTTGAGGAATTGAACCAGCAACCCCAGTGCTGCTAGACAGAATTGCTACCCACTTAGCCAGCAGGCAGCCTCACAAAAGTTCTCTGCACGCACATGAACTGTAATAGTATCCCAGTCTTAGTCCGTAGGGTTCAATATTGAGTTGTCCCACCCTTTGCAGCTACAACAGCTTCAACTCTTCTGGGAAGGCTGTCCACAAGGTTTAGGAGTGTGTCTATGGGAATGTTTGACCATTCTTACAAGTGCATTTGTGAGGTCAGGCACTGATGTTGGACAAGAAGGCCTGGCTTACCATCTCCAATCTAATTCACCCCCAAGGTGTTCTGTTGTGTTGAGGTCAGGACTCTGTGCAGGCCAGTCAAGTTCCCCCACCCAAAACTCACTCATCCATGTCTTTATGGACCTTGCTTTGTGCACTGGTCCAAATCATGTGGTGGAGGGGGGATTATAGTGTGGGGTTGTTTTTCAAGGGTTGGGCTTGGCCCCTTAATTCCAGTGAAGGGAACTCTTAAGGTATGATCATACCAAGACATTTTGGACAATTTCATGCTCCCAACTTTGTGGGAACAGTTTGGGGATGGCCCCTTCCTGTTTCAACATGACTGCACACCAGTGCACAAAGCAAGGCCCATAAAGACATGGATGAGCGAGTTTGGGGTGGAGTCCTGACCTCAACCCGATAGAACACCTTTTGGCTGAATTAGAGTAGAGACTGCGAGCCAGGCCTTCTCATCCAACATCAGTGCCTGGCCTCACAAATGCACTTCTGGAAGAATGGTCAAACATTGCCATAGACACACTAAACCTTGTGGACAGGCTTCCTAGAAGCTGTTATAGCTGCAAAGGGTGGGCCAAATCAAAGTTTAACCCTACGGACTAAGACTGGGCTGGCCATTAAAGGTCATGTGTGTGTAAAGGCAGGCACCCCAATACTTTTGGCTAGATAGTGTTAATGGCGATATTTACAATAGTGGTGGAACCCTCCTGCACATAAATACTACGTTGACACATAGTTTTAGGACCTGGGAGATGAGACAACTTCTCTACATGAAGCGGCATGTTTGGGATTCAAACTCAGATACTCAGGGATGCTAAGCAGAAGTTCTAACCTCTAAGCCACAGCAGAGCTGACACATGTAACAGCCTCCTACACATAATTACTGCATTTCTTTGGATATACAGGTGATGGAATTACATTACACAAGAGTTATTCTTCGTAATATTTGGTGGTTCTTTGTGGGTGAGTGTATAGTGATATTAGTAGTGAATAGTGTTATTATCCTCAAATTTTTGGGAATTACATTTTGATTTCTGATGTTGGTACACATATCACATTTTTTGGGCTCAAATTATGATTATTTGGAAATAATAAAAAAACACACAAAATTAATTCACTCATTTTAAATTTGCATCAGCAATGGTATGTTCGTGCTTTGTAAAGACACCTGTGTGCGTTTGGGTAAAGATTGTTGTGAGATGGAGAGTAAAGCCCCCATACACACTATCAGATTTTCTGCTGATTTTTGTCTTTAGATTTACCAAAACCATGTAATGCAAGGGTCTGCCTGATTGCATACAAATTGAAACTCCCAAGGTTTGACCTCATATTATATGGTTTTGGTAAATCTGAAGGAAAAAAATAAGCAGAAAATCTGATAGTGTGTATGGGGCTTTAAAGTGACAGAGAAAAATATATTTTATTAAAACATTCCACATTCTAGCATTTTTAAAAACAAAATAGAAGAGAAAAAAACAAAATAGAAGCAGCAATATTGTTGCAAGGAACATTTAGTTCAGAGAAAGATACATTTCATTTCAACATTGAGGTGTCCGTTTATGAAGCAGTGAAATCTATTCACTGCTTCATTCTCCGGCATTCACAGTGAAGAATCTTCTCCTCTGTGTGCCAGTTTATGAAGCGGTGTAGATCGCTTCACCTTTGGAGGAGTGAAGAGATCTACAAATGCTTCAAACAGTGGAGAACGGCCCCTGATACTGGAATCTCGTGAGACTTTAGGAGATTACAGTACCAGATGTCAGTTTATCAAGCAGTGATAAATTATCACCGCTCAACGGCGTGGATTATTGTTAATAAAATAACGAGTCCCCCTACATTATACACATATGTATACACACACATACATTATATATACATGTATATACACACACATGATATATATATATACATATACACATTATATGTATATATGTATAAATATGTATACACATAAATATGACAGGGGGACATGCTTACAGTGTTGGGGGATCTGAACGAGGCATAAGGAAGTTAAAAATCTTCCTCCTTCCTCCTCAGATCCCCCCAGATTTCCTCTTCACTCCCCGATTCACCACCTCTGAGCTGGTGAACCTGGGAGTGTGAATTCTGACACAGATCGCCAGTGAAGCGCTGAGATCACCGCTTCATAAACTGGCAGTTACTGTGTCATTCATGGGGATTCTCCGTGTGTAGAGATAATCGGCGGGAGAACAAGTTCAAACATGTTCTCCCCTGATTATCACTGTTTCATAAACTGTTTATGGACTGTGATCAGCGGTGATCCTCGGGATCACCGCTGATCACTGCTTCATAAACGGACACCAAAAAGTATTTATTTATTGTACCATTAGAATCAATGGCTGAAACTTGCACTGGACTATAATAGCGCCGATTTTCATTCTCAAAAACGCATTTTAGCCAAGCGCTCATTTTCGTATTTACTATAGCGCCTGGTTAAAAAGAGACACTGGAGCTAAAATGAGAGCTATTATCAGGTCTGAGCATGCTTAGTTGTGTTGGAACCTAGTTGTACAAAAAACGGGGAATTTATCTCTTCTCAGACTTTTAAAGATATTTCAGTGTAGAAATCACTTTTTCACATAGTTTAAAAGCAGATTATCTTTAAATAATATACCACATATTTCAGTACCATTTAGGCAACTATATCATGCTCTAAAGATTATTTCCATGTGCAATCCTCCAGCTTTTAGCAGAGTAAGGATATGGGCTCTATTTACGGTAGTTTCAGGGGACTATAATAAATTCGATTTTGGGAGTATTTTCTCACCAGCGCTAATTACAGCGATTAGTGCAAATTCACGGCAATTCGCGCCGCGGCACTATAGTAAATGACCCCCATTGTGTCCCCACATCTAAAATACAATTGTTTACAAATCTGAATTGGTGCTATGCTAAAACAAACAATAATATTACATGTGTCTGATCTCTCAAGGTAGATATTGAATAATGTGAATAATATTTTCTCTACTGAGTTTGTACTCAAAGCGCCGGTGATGCACCGAACTTCTCATCAAGTTGTGCACCATAACGCAAATAAAATTCATATTCTCATGTCTTATCACAATCCAAAAATAAAATAATACCCCCTACTGGGTATTGTAACCAAAAACACCACTGCTGCAATTAATGTAAAAATGTGCAAATAAGCAAAAATAGGTTAAACATTAATTATCCCTATAGATTAGGTTATAGGTTAAACATTAATCAATACAGTGAGAAAAACAATACAATTTGGTGACTTGATTTTCATATAATAGTGTCCATTCCAGAGTAAAATCAGTGTGTCCAGTGATATCCATTGTGCAAATGTCATCAAATTCCTCATGGATGTGATCACTCTCCCTTGCACCTCAATCCACATTGTGTGTGCTAGCAGCTCACCTCATTCCCTAGATCAGAAGGTCTAAAAGCATTAAAGGGGTTGTGAACCCTCGTGTTTTTTCACCTTAATGCATCCTATGCATTAAGGTGAAAAAACACCTGACAGTGACCGGCCCCCCTGTTTTACTTACCTGAGCCCTGGAACTTGACCTACGGGAATGAGCTGTCTCTCGACCCGGGGTTCTCGGCTCTTGATTGAATAGATTGATAGCAGCGTAGCCAGGAGCTGTCAATCAAATCCAATGACACGGTCCGAGTCCTGCATTCGGCCTCTATGGATCTTGAATGCTGAACTCGGGAGTGCGCCCACAAGGTAATCCCCCGGGAGAGCGCTTCTCCCAGGGGGTCATCTGATATGGGGAGGAGCCGCAAGAGCTGCTGGGGGACCCCAGAAGAGCAGGTTAGGGGCCACTCTGTGCAAAACGAGCTGCACAGTGGAGGTAAGTATGATATGTTATTTAAAAAAAAAAAAAAGAACCTGTACACATGATCGGAAATTCGGCCAGCAAAAAAACGATGAGAGCTTTTGGTTGGAAAATGCGACCGTGTGAATGCAAGCCAAGCTTGAGCGGAATTCCGTCGGAAACCGTGTTTGTGGCATGACAATTGTGTACCGTTTGTATACAAGACAAGATCCTGGCACACGCCCTTTTGACAAAAATCAGATGCTTGGTTGGCCAACAATCGTACCTGTGTGTACGAGGCTTTAGGGTTTAAGCAATTCCTCCCAATGGGTGGTTACATCATATCCTTTCTTCGAATTTCTCACTCTACCGCTATCCACTCTTGTCCAGTGGGTGATATGGTTATACAAGAAAGCAAATCTTCATTGTGTAGTATTCTAATTAAAATTTATTATATAAAAAACATAGTAGCTCACATTTAAAATCGATTACAACATCATCAGAAACCACAAACTTTTGGGATCAGCCAAAAACCAGAAGTGATGTACCCCACTCCTTCCTGACTAGTTGCCTTCAGTCCACCTGACATGACTTCATCAGGGGGGGGGGAGTCGGGTGGGAAAACGGAAAATTGTATACTCACCTTTCTGTAATTTTCCTTTCCTGTTGCATCTTCATGGCAGGAAACACCTATGGGTTGTGGCTCCACCTCTGCAACCTGATAGGACCGCGTAGCTATTAAACCCCAAGAGGGCCCCATCCCAGTATTCTCAGTGTATATATATACCTCACCTCAGACGGGTGGGCATCTGTATGCTGCCATGAAGATGCGTCAAGAAAGGAAAATTACGGAAAGGTAAGTATACAATTTTCCGTTTTCCTGTCGCATCATGGCAGCACACACCTTTGGGGAATAACTCGCAAACTGGGTTAGTATGAGCAGAAGATAAGTTTATTTACAAGGAATAGAGGTGTTGGACTGTGTAATTGCTCTCCCGAATTGTACCGTGGACAACCTAGCGGAGTACAACTTATAATGTGAAATAAAGGTGTTTTTTGATGACCAGGTGGCTGCTTTGCAAATGGTTTTCTGAAGACACCCTGCAGTAGGCCGCCCAGGAGGTCACCATTGCTCTTGTGGAATGTGCCCTTAAGCCCTCAGGTATTTGTGCTTGGTTAGATGAGTAAGCCCTTTTAATGGTCTCACTAACCATGCTGCGATGGTGCGAGAGGTCGCTGCTTGTCCTCTCCTAAAGCCATGTGGGATGACTAGGAGATTCTTTGTCTTCCTCAGGTTACTGGTTGCCGAAAGGTAGGCCAAGATATTACATCGAGTGGATGTGGGTCTTCTTGTTCTGTAGAGAGAGTGGGAAGGCATATCTCCTGATTAAAGTGGAAGGAAGAGGACACCTTCGGGATGAAGCGATCTGATGGCTTTAAGACTACCTTGTCTGGGTAGATGGTTAGGTATGGTTCCTTCGCCAGTAGGGCCTGCATCTCTGAGACTCTTTTAGCCAATGTAATTGCTATTAGGAAGGTGACCTTGAGAGTTAGGTCCCACAGAGAGATGCCCTCAATTGGAAAGAATGGTTCATGGGATAGGACCTCTAGCACTACCGAAAGGTCCCAGATTGGGAAGGAAGGTTTTCTGGGGGGCCTTAACTTTAGGCAGGCACTCTGGAATTGAATGACAAGGGGCTCCTGTGCCCACTTCACTTCTGTCATGGCGGAGAAAGCTGACACGTGCACCTTTAGGGTACTTGACCCAAGGCCTTTATCTAAGCCTAGCTGGAGAAACTCATGGATCTGAGCGACTGTTGGAGATGATGGGTTCCAGGATTGCCGTTGTGCAACTAAGAGAAACTTCTCCCAAATTCTTTTGTAGGTATTGGTGGTGGTGCATCTTCTGGCTTGAAGAAGAGTGTCTATCATTTTCTAAGAGCAGTCTTGGACTAAGAACCTAGCCCTTTCAATAACCAGGCTGTCAGGAGCAGCCTCTCCGGGAATGGATGAAGGAGCTGTCCCTGTGAGAGTAAATCCGCTGCCACTGGGAGCGGCAATGGCTTCGCGGTATTCAGTTGGAGGAGCGTTGTGAACCATGGCCGCCTCGGACAAAAGTGGAGGCCTGCTATCACTGTAGATTCTGACCTCTTGAGTCTGAGTAGAAACCTTGGAATGAGGGGCGTCAGTGGAAAGATGTAGCCCAGACGGAAGTTTCAGTCATGCTGCAGACAGTCCGTGCCCTCTGCCGATGCGAAGGGAACTCTCGCCAGATACCTCTGGCACCTCGTGTTGGTTGGTGTCGCTGCCAGGTCTATATCCGGTATCCCCCAAGTTTTGGTTATGAGGGAAAAGGTTTGGTGGCTTAGAGCCCATTCGTTGTTGGATACAAAATTCCTTAGAGTGTCGGCCAGTTGGTTTTGAACTCCTGGGACATACATTGCCCTTAGTCCCGATAGATTTAGCTGTGCCCATTTCATCTCCAAAATATTTGAAACCACGTTCTGTGTCTTAAATAAAGATACAGGACCTCTGCGCTACTATAAATCTGAAATGAATAAAAAATAAAACATATATATACAAAGAACGTGGAGATGCTGCAAAATCAATATAGTGATCACTAGTCACCTATATGTGATCTTGCGCATAAATCTCAGTTAGCAGTGAATGGTTGAGAAAGGTGTTGAAAATAATCGCGTGTGCCGCAAAGTCACCAACCAATAATAAAACTTTCTACCAATAAACTCATATACAAAAAATGTGCTCACATGTGTAACAGAATAGGAATGATCAATACATAACAGAATACATGTGCAAGCTATAAACATCAAAAAGGGGGGTGTATACAATGAATGTTCATAAAAAAGTGTTAAAAAATAATGTGCAAAACACCCAATGTATCCAGTGAAAATACTAAATACTAATTCGAGAACTGGGCGGACTTCCTGCATCATGGACCGACTCCTAGTGCCTCCTTGCCTGTTGATATAGGCAACTGCCACTCTGTTGTCCATCTTTAACGGGACTTCTTTTCCCCTCAGGAGAGGGCTGAAGGCTAGCAGAGCATGGAATGCTGCTTTCATCTCCAAGATATTTGAAACCACGTTCTGTGTCTTGAACGGCCAATGGCCTTGGACTGCGTAGTGACGGTAGTGTGCCCCCCAGCCCTCCATGCTGGCGTCCGAGGTGATCACTTCCCAGGGGAGGGGGACTCCATCTCTTCAGATTGCGCAATCTGGTCCACCACCAGAGTGATTGTTTTACTTCCTTCTGGATCGTGATTGGTTGAGACGACACCCCATTCCACTGTCTTAAAAGTGATGTCTGAAGAGGTCTTGTGTTCCATTGAGCCCATTGGACCATCGGGATGGTTGCTGAGAATGATCCCAATATGCTGAGGTGCTCTCTGGCTGGGAGTGTGGTAGATATAAGTAGCCTCTTTGCCTTTTGGATCAAACTGGGAATTTTTCTCCTGAGGGAGTTCTGTGTTGAGATGGTATCTAGTTCCGCCCCCAGAAAGATCATTCTCTGGGTGGGCTGTAGGTTGCTTTTCCCCCAGTTTATCAGCCAACTGAATTTTTGCAGGGTGGAGGTTAGAATAGATTGATGCAGTAGGATGGAATCTTGATTGTCCACGAGCAAGAGGATGTCATCCAGGTAATGATGGACTCTTAAGCCTTGCTCCCTCAGTAAGGCTATCACTGGCAGCAAGACTTTGGTGAACGTTCTTGAGGCAGTGGAAATCCCGAACGGGAGTCTTTGAAACTGGAAATGTTGATGGCCTACCACGAAGCGGAGAAACTTTGGGAATGTGCAGATAAGCGTCTTGTAAATCGAGGGAAAGCATCCAATCCCCAATGTTCATGGCATGAAGAATTGACTGTAAGCTTTCCATCTTGAATGTCTCCACTAGGATTGACCGATTGAGATTTTTCAAGTCCAGAACGGGACGCAGGTCCCCTGTCTTTTTCTTCACCAAGAATAACATGGAGTAAAACCCCTTTCCCCTTTGGGATAATGGAACTTTCACTATGGCCTGCTTTCTGGATCAGACCTTGAACGTATTCTGTTAGTAGCAATTTTCTCTCTCATGATGCTGATAGTCTCGTTGTACAGAATTGATCTCTTGGTGGCCACTTTTTGAATCTCCATTTGTGCCCGAACTGGACAGTAGCTACCGTCCATGGGTCCTTTATTGTTTCCGCCCAGACCTGCTTGTATTTCATGAGCCTGGCCCTTACTACAGCTGGTTGGGCGGACGCACCTTCAAAAAGACTTTTAATGCCCTGTGGTAGGGAACTTGGATTTTTGGAGCTTGAGGAAGGATGACTGGGGGTTCTTCCAGTTCCTCCTATACTCTCTACCGGGCCTGTAAGATTTTGCCTCCCTGTATTTATCTGGGAGATTTCTCCTGGAGGCAGGTGGCCTTTGTTTTTGGGCCTTCTGTCTGAAGGGATAAGTCCCGACTTCCCGCCGGTGACTTTAGAAATAGCCAAATCCAGTTTTTCTCCAAAGAGGTTTGCGCCATCGAAAGGGATTTTACACCAGTTGGATTTTGAGAAGGGATCTGCCGACCAGGGTTTCAGCCAAAGCGCTCTTCTGGCCATCACCGAACTTAACATTTGCTCTTAATGCAGATTTTATTATATCCACGGAGGCCTCTGCGACAAAATCGCCTGCAAGACTAAGCTCCTGGAGGGCTGAAATTACCTTTCCTGTTCCACCCCCTCTGTTACCAGCTTCTCGGCGTTAGAGGACCAGCTAGAGATAGCCCTTTCCAGGGCTGCCAGTGCCACTGCTGGCCTACAAGCGCCACCTGCAGACAGGTAGGTTCTTTTGAGATCCAGGTCGATCTTTCTATCCAACACATCTTTTAAATGTGACTGCATCTTCTATTGGGAGTGTTTACGTGCCTAGCGAGACGCATCAGAGAGGAGTCGACCACTGGCGGTGATACTAATGGATTGATGCTAGGCTCCTTAAGCGGATAGAGCTTTGCTAATCTATTACTGAGACTTTTTTTAGGTACTAGTGATCAGAAGGACCACCACTGACAAGTCTCTAGAAGAAAGTGCCCAATAATGAAAACTAAGTGATAGGCGGGGGGGCCTTGGGGGGAATGCAAATAACTGTGATGAGAGGGGCAGGAGTGGGGAGCAAGGCAGTCATCCTTTTTTGGGTTTAGGTTTGGTAGGCCCTCTGGGAGAGTCCCGGTCCCTAGGGCGTTTAGTTGGTGGGATCTTCTGCCAGACCACGGGAGGTGGCGTTGGTGAGTCCACCAAGTCCCATTCAGGCAGACGAGGGACGGGGATCTCCAGGGTGTCACAAAAGTTATCCAGGTCTTCAGGGAAGCGCAGTACTGCTGATTTTCCCTGCCGGCGAGCAGTGACGCTGAAGGTCTGGAAATAGCTGGACTTGCGTGTTTTCAAAGAGCACTTTCTTTGTGATGCGGGCTTTGCGCATGATGTCCTCCTTCAGGGGGAAGGAGTGGACCCTGCATATGACGTCTCGGGGTCTGGAAACGCGAGGTGAGCACGGTCCATTTCAATGGGTTTGTTTGGGGGTACCCCAGGAGGTCGTTAAATAAGAGTTGCAGGGTTTCATGGAGGTCTTCGGGACCGCCAGTTTGGTCTCTTGAATTTCCTCCTCCGCCATTTCCATCCTTTCAGATAAATGTTTAAGGTTGGCATGTATCACTTGGATTTCCGCCCGACAGGCAGATTTAACTTCCTCAATGAGGAGTTTAAAGTCCTCCTTGGTAGGGATAGCTTGAAGGCAGTCTTGCCATTAGGTGGGCTGCTGGAGGCACGGGGTATGACCCCTGTGGTGTTGTGGGCTGCGTGGTGAGGAGGATTCCCTTTGAAGTATAGGGGGGGTGCATGTTTCCGAGAGTCCCAAACCTGCAGTTGGGGATCCCCCGCGTCTCTCCATGAAGGCCTCTGTGAATAAGAAGGGGGGCCCCCTTCCTGGACATCCATAGGGGTCAGGGTCGGCGAACTTGCCACCTGGGCGTATGATTTTATCTGACTTGTCCCCTGTTCTGTGGGCCTGGAGGCACTATGACGGGCTTGCCTCTGTGGCTAGGGAGAGTCAGGGGGGGGACCGAACACTGGTTGGGGGGTGCATCCTCCATATTGTGCCTCTGGTAAATGTCCCTGGACCCATATTCCCTCTGGGTCTGGCAGTGGGGGGAAATCACTGGGTTGCAATGAGGGTGTGGGAGATGCCGTTCCTCCCAGGGATAAGGATGGATCAGACACTGAGCACAGCAGCTGCGGGAAGGCCTCTGAACACTGCGTGTAAGAGGCTGCAGTGAGGCCTAGTAGAGTGTCCTGGGGTGCGCACCGATGCTTCCCTTGTGCTGGGAGAGGCGGGGGTGGACTCACCACTGCTGATCCCCTGCTCATCGGTCCCTCTGTCTCCCGCTCCAGATCTGCTGCACGCTGGGGTAGTGGAGGCGATGCCGAGCTCTGCTGTAGCAGCTGCCTCGTGGAGGAGGAAGGAGCCGTCGGCGCCATCTTGTCCCGCTCGTCCTCGGACATGGAGGGTCTTTTAAAATACTCGTGGAGAGTTGCAGTGGAGCCGGATGGCGGCTGGGACGATCCCCTGGGCTTGGAGGATCTGGTTCTCCTGCTGCCTCCCATAACATGTAGCTGAAAATCCCCCTTTTAGGCCTTAAAGCTGTGGGCTAGTGGAGAGCTGAGAGTTTAAGCGTCCATGCAGGGCAACTTCCGGTCACGCCCCCCACTCAGGGTTTAATAGCTACGCGGTCCTATCAGGTTGCGGAGGCGGAGCCACAACCCATAGGTGTATGCTACCATGAAGATTCGACAAGAAACAAACTTCTATCTGATACCAGCATTTTTGCTGTTATTAACCACCTCCCACCCGGCCACTGCACATATATGGCCGGGTGGGCGCTTCCTCCTGAATGGACATTCAGGAACGTCCTTCAGTAGGGGGATCTTGTGCGCGTTCCCAGGCAGCGGTGCGATCCCGATGCGTTCGTGTCACCCAGACATGGCGCATCTCCGATCAGCAGGAGGGCTCTGTGATTGGCCCTCCTGATCACATGATGGCCGTGTCCAATCACAGCCATCATGTGACATAAATAGAGAGCCAGTTGCTAGGCGATCGGCTCTCCTCTCCTCACTGACAACTTCCGTGTGAGGAGAAGAGCGGATCGCTGCAGCCGGCCAATGATCAGTGAGTATGAACTGTTTTTTTTTACACACTGATCGCTGGCCCAGTGTCCCCACACAATGTCCCCAAAATTGTGTCCCCCACATATGTAACAGTAAAATCATGTCCCAATGATCATCTGCACACACATGTCCGTGATCATCTGTGCACATCTGTACATGATCATCTACGTACATCTGTTCGTGATCACACAAACCAATTATTATACACTTAACTGCATTTTTTTTTACCAAAAAAAAAAAAGCAGAATACATTTAGACTTAAATTAGATTTTGCTGGATTTCTTTTAAAGTAGAAAATATTTGTTTGTTTTTTTTTTTTTTCAAAATGTCCGCTCTTTTTTTTGCTTATATCGCAGAAAATAAAAAACTGAGTCGTGAATAAATATCCCAAAAATAAAACTATTTGTGTGAACAAAATGATAAAAATTTCATTTGTGTACAGTGTTGCATGACTGCGCAATTCTCATTGAAAGTACGAGAGTGATGAAAGCTGAAAATTGGCCTGGGAAGGAAAGGGGTGAAAGTGCCCAGTATTGAAGTGGTTAATGACAGCTGGTATGCCAAATCGTCAGCCCCACATAATATCATTGTCTTGATTCAGTCTGCTCATCCCTGAGGTTATATGGGACTAAAACAGGAATCGCTTGCATACTATACATTAGAGATTCAAGCAAGTCAGTTTAAAATTGATCTTAATGGGGGAAACAATCCAATGTATTAGAATAAATTTAAAAAAAATTAAAAAATAGGGGTAGAAATAAAATTGAAGTAAAAGTCTCCAGACATCATTGCATACAGAAGGTGCTAGCACCCTCTATGGGTGAATACATTTAATCACAACCATAGCACCCATTATGAGTGAATACATTTAATTGCAACCATAGTACCTTCTATGGGTGAGTAAATTGCAACCATACTACCTCTGAAAGGTGATACCCAATCAATGATGTCTTTTTTTTCCCCCCACAATAGAAAATCATTAATTATTTTCAAAAGATCACTAAAAATTTAGGTAGTTCTATCATATCTCCTCTCAAGCGTCTCTTCTCCAGGGAAAATACTGTAAGTTTAGTGCTTTTAGTTGTTCCTTGTAATTGAGGTCCTCCAGCCCCCTTATTTATTTTTTTTATCTGAAAAAAAAAGACTTTTATGGGTTACATACAGCCCCACCACATATACTGTATATTATACAAAAATATACCAGATTTGTGCCAACAGCGATCACAGAATGTATAGATCCACTAGCAAGCAAAACAAATATAATGCAACTTACATAAAGAAAATACATGACCTTGTCAACACTATTCCCATACTAAGTTCAAATTGTATAATCAGCCCACATTAAGGCCAATAAGCCTCTCCATGGTCAGATCCGCTGGAACAAAAGCCCAGGTACATCTAACCATGCATCCCAGAAGTTTTCATATTTGCGTGCCCTATGCTGGTAAATGAGCTTTTCAATTCAAATGGTGTTTCCCACAGCAACCACCCACTCTTTAACCATAGGAGATGTTTCCGATTTCCAATGTATTTTACGAGCTAGAAATAAGGTCCTAGAGCCTCTCTAGTATGATTCTCCCATTCAAACTTGTCTAAAAGATTAAGCAAACAAGATTTGGGGTCCAAAGTAAGCGACACTTGAAATACCTTGTTCAGGGTGTTCACCCCCCCCCAATATAAGTGCAATTTGGGGCACCTCCATAATGGGTGGATCAGATCACCATGGTCCCGTTTACACCTAGTGCACATTGGTTTAGGCAACAGTCCCATGGTGTGTAATCTGTGAGGGATATAGTACACTCAATAGTACAAAAGAATACAGAGTTGTGTCAGTCTTTGAGGCACATTCAAGGAGTAGGTGGTCACAGCTTTTAGAGCTTCCTCCGATTGATCATCATCTAGTTGACCAATGTCATCCTCCCACTTAGCCCATACTCATAGGGGATGTTTTTTCAAAAATGACTGAAGCAGCATAGCAGAACCTTGGGATAGAAAAACCCTTGGAGGTTGCTACTTCCTTAACCAAGGTAAATAAGGGTACTGGAGATATGGACCAATCAGAAGTTCTACCCTGGGCCACTATGGTATGCCGTAATTGCAGGTAGTAGAACTGCATAAAGAGTTGCAGGTCATATGTCTCCCGTAAAGGATCAAAGGTAAGCATAATTCCATTGTGAAAGATTTGTCTCAAATACACAATGCCATACCGCTTCCATATTGCACCATGCTGTAGTTTGTCAAATCAAGATAGGTATTGTGGGCACTTTTAGGTGACACTGATCGACAGCACGGATAGGTGGCACTGATAGGTGTCACTGGTAGGCACTGCTTAGCAGTACTGATATGCACTGGTAGGTGGCAATGGTGGGCACTGCTTAGCAGCAGTGGGTGTCTGTGTGTGGGACAGAAGTCCCATTTACACAAGCAGGTAATCTGCCTTTTTTTTCCCCCTTACGCTGTCAGCTTACCGTCTTCTGTTTACATCACATGATCAGCTGTCATTGGCTGACAGCTGATCACGTGGCAAAGGGCCGGGATTGGCACCTTTCACACTGGGACGGCGGGTCCGTTAGCAGTAAAGTGCCGCTAGCTTTAGCGGCACTTTTCGGCCACTAGTGGGGCACTTTTGACCCCTGCTAGCGACCAAAGGGGTTAAAAGCGCCCGTGTTGCAGCTCTTCGGAAGCACTGCCCATTAATTTCAATGGGCAGGGGTGGTATAGGAGTGCTGCATACACATTGCCTCAAAGATGCTGCTTGCAGGACTTTTTTTTCCAATCCTGCAAGCGCACCACCCCAGTGTGAAAGCACTTGGGCTTTCACACTGGGGAGGCATGAGAGATGCTTTTCAGGTGCTTTACAGGTGCTATTTTTAGCACTAAAACTCCTCAGTGTAAAAGGGGTCTTACTTCAATCTGTGATCAGCGGAGTCTAATGGACTTGGCTGATCACAGAGCATGTTGCCCAAGCCCCGCAGGGGGCGTGCAGGCAGCACATGCACGGGAGGACGTACATGGACACCCTACCGGCAATTTATGCCCCTGCTGTAGCCGTATTCTGGCTATAGCATGGGCGGGAAGAGGCACCATTACTGGGGAATTATGTAGAAAATAAAACAATTGGGGCATAAGAATCATCTTAATGAGATTCACCTTGCCAGCCACCGACATATACAGAGAGTTCCACATTTTTATGCATTCTCAAAATCTTAGTAGAAGTGGGGAAATGTTGAGTCACCCAAACCCCTAGGTATTTAAAGGAGACAGTAAATGGGTATATCACACACTGGTTCCCCAGAGCTCGTGTCTCCTCCATCAATGAGCAATAGTACAGATTTTGACCAATTTATCTTAAGCCCGGAGTACTATTCAAATCCTCCCCAAAGTGAAAGTGTGAGATAATCTACCTGACTCCCGGATAGCAGCCCGAGGTGACAATACAATAGACGGATCCAGGAGATGTATACCTCCCTGAAGCCAAATCTTTTAAGGACCTCCCAGAGATATACCCATTTAATGCTATTGAAGGCTTTCAAAGCATCTAGAGAAAGCAGAGCTCTATAAGCAACATTATCAACTAGGGATTGCATATTGAGAAAAAGTCTTCTCAAATTGACCGCAGTGGACTTATTAGGCAAAAACCCTGGCTTTATCTGAATGTACAATAGACACAAAACTATTATCCAAGTTATTAGCAACCCAATTATTGTTGCTCATACCACGATTGGTACATATAGACGGGCGTCCGATGGAACCAGACGGTTTATAGAGCTTCTGCTGTGGACTGAACATCATGGAGCGCTTTCTCTGCTCCTCTTTGGATGCAGAGAAGGCGTTCAACTGCATCCATTGGCTATATTTAAAGGCAGTGCACACAAATTTGGATTTAGAGGAAAACATCCTGAATTCCATACTCAATCTCCACTCTAACCCAAGAGCCAAAGTGTGGACTATTGGAACATCGGATCCTTTTAGCATCACCAACGGCACCAGGCAGGGTTGCCCACTATCCCCCTTAATTTTTTGCCATAGTGGTGGAGCCATTAGCCTAAGCCATCCCTTAATTGCAGGCATTTATATGGGTGAAGTAACGCATAAAATAGGATTACGTGCGGACGATCTCATAGTCTCACTTACCAACCCAATAAACTCCCTTCCTGAGTTACAAAAATTACTACAGCAGGTTAGCCACATTTCCTTATATAAAAGTGAATTATAGCAAGTACTCCATGCTTGGCATTTCTTTACCAAAACAGACTAAAGACATTATCACTGCAAAAACCCCCTTATCATGGGCCTCCAATTCTATTTTATAATATCTTGGTATTCAGTTAGTATTACCATCCTCTCAGCTACTTCAGACAAATTTACAAATCCTAATAGCTAGACTCGCTTGCATTTCCCAGTGCCTCTTGGGCAGGTTGAATAGCTTTAGCAAAAAATGCAATATAATTAACAAGTTAATTACAAACCGCGCCCCTTTTAAGGTGCAAATGCAAAATCACACTCTAATGTGAAACAAAACCATAGAAATGGTTAAATAATATCAGTGATGATAACTACCAACTAAGTGAAAACAATAAATCATCATAATAAAAAAATTCAAAATTTGAAATACTAAAATTGTGAGAGTTGTGAAAAATATGAAAATTGTGAAAATGTGAAAAATAAATCCAAGAATAATAATCCAAAAAATATAAATGTGTTCAAAAAAATGTTCAAACAATGATGAATTAAGAAATGTTCAAACAATGGTAAATCAGGACTTCTGAGTAAAATAAACTTCTGGGTAAATCTTCATTGGGTTCAGCAAAGCATTCGGATAACAGTATTCCACCACCATCACCAGCCACACAGCCTACTCACCAGATTGAAGTGAGTCCCATGACAGCAGTCAAACACGCTTAAAGAACAACCAACGAAGCTTCTAGCGGTCACGGCTAAGTTTCAGGCGCTGGGACTCAGGTGCTGGAACTCAGATACCTTAGGGAACACTGTGGCTGCTTGGAAGCATGCGAACGGAGGTCACTTCTGATGTGTCCTCCCCCCTCACACCGACCTGTTCCCGTTGTCCTCTTCACTAGACATGGATCAGCTGCACCCCGGCCTATACAAATATCCCGCTAAACCAGGCATCACACGTCACACTTCCGGCGCAGAGTGGGGCGTACTTGGAGCGATCTCCTTATTGACGGTCTGGAGTGTGTTCTCTGTTTATTTCCTCATGTATTATATCTGTTCAGAACAATCCCGGTTCCGATTCTTTCCTCACACATTGCAAAAATCCAAGCATTAATCAACACCTGCATCTGGAAAAGCAACCGTCATCGTATCAAACAATCCATAGTTTGCACACCAACTAAGTTTGCAGGCCTGGGCGTCCCTAACATAATGTCCTACTATAGAGCGGTGCTCTTAGACCAAACCAAAACATGGTGGAACCCTCTTCAACAGTCAACATGGATCCAAATTTAAGGAACCGCTCTTGCGTCCCCTAGTCTAAGGCGGGCATATAAACCTTGGGAGAGTTATACACAGGCTCCACGCTCAATTCCTTTCAGCACCTATCCTCAAGGTACAAACCTAATCCCAAGCTATTCTATATATATTTTCAACCTAGATCAGCCCTGTTTCAACTTCATTATTCTCAAAACAATCTCCTCCTCGACCTAACCCAGTTTTATAACCTTCCACGCTCAACCTCCAAAAAGAAACTTCACACATCTACAAGCTACTGCTTAGTCCCCTACTCCAATGCAAGACCTCACTTAATGCAACATTGGGAACGATGGACAAATCAGTCTTACACCGCTAAACAGTGGCATGTGGCCCTCAATTCCACTCTCAAGGCATCACACTGTATCTCCCACTGGGAGACGGCACATAACATTTTTCACAACTGGTACTTGACCCCAGCTGAACTGGCCCACATATATCCAACGACCTCCCCTAACTGCTGGAGAAAATGCAGTCAATATGGCTCACTGTTTAAGATTTGGTGGAGTTGCCCAGTTATAAGAAATGTCTGGACAGATGTGGCAACTTATCTCCTCTGTCATAGGACTTACCTTCTCTCCTACTCCTCAAACGGTCTTCATATGGATTCCCACTTATAGCCCTCTAACATTAAAGCGGAGAAATATTAGTTTAGGCTACCTATAAGTTTAGAACTGGAACCAAAGCCACATCCCAAATACAGAAAAAGAACAATGAAAGTGCCCCAGGGATTTTATGGGCAAGGGATGAAACCAGATAAGAGAGTATGAAACATATGTAAAAAAGTAATACAAAATGTATTGGTTTGCAATCGTACAATTACATATAGTAAAAACTAATAAAATCAAAAGCCGATGGTCATGCAACAATGATCTGCAGCTAAGTTCTGAATCATGAGGTTGGTCTCATGGTAGGAGGCCGGGCAATTTACATGAGTTCAGAAATCCCAACGTTTCGGAATATGTTTAAATTGTTAAATTCCTTCTTCAGGGGCTGGTTTAAGGCAAGCTGTATTATATAATAACACAACGGCAGTAAAAAATATAGAATCATCAAATCAGAAAAATGTATTTATGTATGTGTATATATATATATATATATATATATATATATATATATCCAGTGGGGACGGAAAGTATTCAGACCCCCTTAATCTTTTTACTCTGTTATATTGCAGCCATTTGCTAAAATCATTTAAGTTCATTTTTTTCCTCATTAATGTACACACAGCACCCCGTATTGACAGAAAAACACAGAATTGTTGACATTTTTGCAGATTTATTAAAAAAGAAAAACTGAAATATCACATGGTCCTAAGTATTCAGACCCTTTGCTCAGTATTTAGTAGAAGCACCCTTTTGATCTAATACAGCCATGAGTCTTTTTGGGAAAGATGCAACAAGTTTTTGACACCTGGATTTGGGGATCCTCTGCCATTCCTCCTTGCAGATCCTCTCCAGTTCGCTCAGGTTAGATGGTAAACATTGGTGGACAGCCATTTTTAGGTCTCTCCAGAGATGCTCAATTGGGTTTAAATCAGGGCTCTGGCTGGGCCATTCAAGAACAGTCATGGAGTTGTTGTGAAGCCACTCCTTCGTTATTTTAGCTGTGTGCTTAGGGTCATTGTCTTGTTTGAAGGGAAACCTTCAGCCCAGTCTGAGGTCCTGAGCACTCTGGAGAAGGTTTTCGTCCAGGATATCCCTGTACTTGACCGCATTCATCTTTCCCTCGATTGCAACCAGTCGTCCTGTCCCTGCAGATGAAAAACACCCCCACAGCATGATGCTGCCACCACCATGCTTCACTGTTGGGACTGTATTGGACAGGTGATGAGCGGTGCCTGGTTTTCTCCACACATACCTCTTAGAATTAAGGCCAAAAAGTTCTATCTTGGTCTCATCAGACCAGAGAATCTTATTTCTCACCATCTTGGAGTCCATAAGGTGTTTTTTAGCAAACTCCATGCGGGCTTTTATCTGTCTTGCACTGAGGAGAGGCTTCCGTGGGGCCACTCTGCCATAAAGCCCCGACTAGTGGAGGGCTGCAGTGATGCTTGACTTTCTACAACTTTCTCCCATCTCCGACTGCATCTCTGGAGCTCAGCCACAGTGATCTTTGGGTTCTTCTTTACCTCTCTCACCAAGGCTCTTCTCCCCCGATAGCTCAGTTTGGCCGGACGGCCAGCTCTAGGAAGGGTTCTGGTCGTCCCAAAGTCTTCCATTTAAGGATTATGGAGACCACTGTGCTCTTAGGAACCTTAAGTGCAGCAGAAATTTTTTTTGTAACCTTGGCCAGATCTGTGCCTTGCCACAATTCTGTCTCTGAGCTCTTCAGGCAGTTCCATTGACCTCATGATTCTCATTTGCTCTGACATGCACTGTGAGCTGTAAGGTCTTATATAGACAGGTGTGTGGCTTTCCTAATCAAGTCCAATCAGTATAATCAAACACAGCTGGACTCAAATGAAGGTGTAGAACCATCTCAAGGATGATCAGAAGACATGGACAGCACCTGAGCTAAATATATGAGTGTCACAGCAAACGGTCTGAATACTTAGGACCATGTGATATTTCAGTTTTTCTTTTTAAATAAATCTGCAAAAATGTCAACAATTCTGTGTTTTTCTGTCAATATGGGGTGTTGTGTGTACATTAATGAGGGAAAAAAATAACTTAAATGATTTTAGCAAATGGCTGCAATATACCGTATATACTCGAGTATAAGTCATTCCGAGTATAAGTCGAGGCCCTAATTTACCACAAAAAAAAATGGGAAAAACTTATTGACCCGAGTATAAGACGAGGGTGAGAAATGCACAGCTACTGTAAGTGGAAAAGAGCGTCAACAATGCCCATTTGCAGCATCACTGTGCCCATTTGCATGCCTCACTGTGCCCATTTGCAGCCATAGGTCCCCTGAACTTCAAACTCGGTAGTTAAGGGTTCCTAGATGCTCCCTAGCGGCAGCCAAAATTTGGGGTCTCTGAACCCAAAGGGTCCCGAAATGACATTGCTGCAGATGGACACAGTTGACCGAATTTGGGGCCCCATATCTTGGGGCCACTTAGTGCTAAGAACCCCAAATTTGGTGTGCAAACCCAGTGGAACTAGCACCATAAAATTTCTAAAGCTGGGGTTTCTAGCACTAAGTGGCCCTGAGATACAGGGCCCCAAAAATCAGTTCAGAAAATGTCAAGCACTTTTCTGCAGCAGAGAATGACATTTTCTGAACCAGTTTTGGGGCCCCGTATCTCAGGGCCACTTGGTGCTAGGAACCCCAGCTTTAGATATATTATGGTACCAGTTCCACTGGGTTAGCACACTAAATTTGGGGTTCCTAGCACCAAGTGGCCCTGAGATATGGGGCCCCAAAGTCGGTTCAGAAAATGCCAAGTACTTTTCTGCAGCAGAGAATGACATTTTCCGAACCAATTTTGGGGTCCCGTATCTCGGGGCCACTTAGTGCTAGGAACTTTAGCTTTGGATATGTTGTGGTACCAGTTCCACTGGGTTTGCACACCAAATTTGGGGTTCCTAGCACTAACTGGCCCTGAGATACGGGGCCCCAATTTGGTTCGGAAAATGAATTTTTTTGCTGCAGAAAAGTGCTTGACTCAAGTATAAGTCGAGGGGGGCACTTTCAGCACAAAAAAATGTGCTGAAAAATTCGACTTATACTCGAGTACATATGGTAACAAAGAGTGAAAAATGTAAGAGGGTCTGGATACTTTCTGTCCCCACTGTGTATATGTGTGTGTGTATATATATATATATATATATATATATATATATATATATATATATATATACACACACAGTGAATAGCATAAATGAAGGTATGGCTACCCGCCACCCCATTCTTCTTTTTTTCCTCATACCTTAACACACCAGTGATGAAGTAAGGAATTTTATGTCCCCCACCCTGCCGCTGAGCAGTATACCGACTGGGTTCAAGCCTCTCTCAGTGCGTAGTCTCAGTGCTTTGGCTGCTAACATCACACTAAAAAGCCTGAGACCCTTGTCTGTGTGGTCTTGATGGGTCCCTGCAGTGTTTCCTCTTTAAGAACGAAATCTGCCATGCAGCATGACTTGTTTCCAGGAACTTTGGGGGGGCCAGCCTGTCATTTCCTTTTCTAGGGGCTTCTTTGTCCATTAGGCTATGTCTTTACCTGTTTTATTCAGTTCCTGCTCTTCTCCTTTCTTATTTGGCTTTTGATAGGTTCCGGGTGAGCGAGGAGGGGACCGCACCATGTAGTAGGTGTCGGGGTCTCCCTATAGGCATGGGGCGGCAGCCCAGAACCGTATTTACCGGCCTAGGGCGCTCCCGATGACGTCATAGGGCTGCGCCCGGTTCGCACATGAGCACTGGCCGACGGAAGCTCTGGGCGACATTTTGGTTCTGGTCATACGATTCGTTTTGCCCACAAACAGGTGGAGCCTGGGGGCAAGTTTTGCTTATCCCAGGATCACTTAAAAGTGTCAGTGGGCTGCTGTGGGATGGGCAATATACAGCCTCCTGACTGTGTCTTCAGACTGTGAAGTTTGTTCCTGGATCCAGTCTCAGCATCCTTCTGTGTCACCATCTACTGGTAGGAAAGTTTTCTGTACTTAAAAAAAAAAAAAAGTGCACTCTTTTTTTCCTTTGGTTTATTTCAACTGTTTTCGCTTTGGTGTAGTTTTCATACTTTTTTGTTAGATTACTGGCAATCTCCATCCCTCTGTTTATCTTTCAGCTATTTTCTGCTGGCTGCCCCTTATGCAGCGTACACACGAGCGGACTTTTCGACCAGACTGGTCCGACGGACCGAATCTGGCGGACAATCCGACCGTGTGTGGGCTTCATCGGACTTCCGACTGACCTTTTCGGTCGAAAATCCGACGGACTTTAGATTTGAAACATGTTTAAAATCTTCCCGCCGGAACTCCGCCGGACCCAGTTCCTATCAGGAAGCCCATTCCTCTGTATGCTGGTCCGACGGACCAAATATGATGCTAGGGCAGCTACAGCACCTGCCCGCAAGATTGTTTCCAGAGCGCTGGTTCTCGGCAACAGGGTACTGCACATTTCGCGCTCGCTGCAATAGGAAAAACTCATTTTCCTATTGCAGCGAGCGTGAGAGGGAGGCGACAATGTCCCTTAGGTCTGGTATGGATTTTAAGGGGAACCCCCACGCCAAAAAAACGGCGTGGGGGTCCCCCCATGATCCATACCAGACCCTTATCCGAGCACAGTCCGGCCTGGTCAGGAAAGGGGGTGGGGACGAGCGAGCGCCCCCCCCCTGAACCATACCAGGCCACATGTCCTCAACATGGGGGGGTGGGTGCTTTGGGGAAGGGGGGCGCCCTGCGAAGAACTGGACACCGGGAGAAGAGGCCGGAGAGTGGGAGAACTGGAGAGCAGGAGAAGAACCGGAGAGAGCGGAGAAGTCAGAAGAGACCCCCGAAGTTGGAAGAAGACCCCCGGAGCTGCCTAATAAATTACTTTAAAAACCTGTGTAGTGTGTTTTTTATTGACACTTTTCCCCCCAGGTGAATGGGTAGGGGTACAATGTACCCCATACTCATTCACATAGGGTGGGGGCCGGGATCTAGGGGCCCCCTTATTAAAGGGGGCTCCCGGATTCCGACAAGCCACCCGCCCGCAGACCCCGACAACCAACGACCAGGGTTGTCGGGAAGAGGCCCTCGTCCTCATCAACATGGGGACAAGGTGCCTTGGGGGATGCCCATGTTGAGGGCATGCGGCCTGGTACAGTTCAGGAGGGGGGGCGCTCGCTCATCTCCACCCCCTTTCCTGACCTTTTGGGAGGACCCCCACGCGTTTTTTTTTAGCGTAGGGGGTTCCCCTTAAAATCCATACCAGACGTAAGGGCCTGGTATGCTCTGCGACAGGGCTCGACAATTGGTTAATTTCATCTCATTGGATGTGTCTTGTTAGGCAATTAGTAGGTGTTCTCAGTTAAAGTGGGGTTTCACCCAAAAAAAAACAAAAATACCTGAAAAATTCTAAAAAACAAAAACAAAAAAACATTTGGATATTTTTTTTTTTTACTTACCTCTAAATGCCTGTTGCTAGGTGGTCCCTCGTAGTCTGCTGTTGTATATCACTACATCTGCCTCTTCCTTTGCCTGGGCTGGTGACATCACTTCCCCCTCGGCACAGGAAGGGCTCGGCTCTGCTCCCTCCCTCCTGTGAATCATCTGGGACCCATTACAGGTCCCAGGTGATTGAGCGGCCAATTAAGGCGCGCGGCACCGCTCGCGCAGTGGGTGCCAGGCTGTGAAGCCACAGCCGGCGCCCATAGTTTAAATGCCGGCGCCGATGAGCGGAGGGGTGGGACGAGCGGGGCTTCGATCCCCCGCATCGCTGGACGCAGGGACAGGTAAGTGTCCAATTAAAAGTTAGCAGCTGCAGTATTTGTAGCTGCTGACTTTTTTTTTTTTTTTAATGGACCCCCTGGGTGAAACTCCTCTTTACCTTTTTGATGCTAATCATTCCTATTACTTCTAATATATCTTTGGGAAATGTGTTTTTTTTCCACCCAAATATTTCAATACATTAGAAAGAACAGAGATGTGTTTCTAAACCCAATAAATTGATATTTTCAAATCTTGATCTTTAAAGGTGACCATACACTGCAATCAGTTAGATCTTAAATAAATTAGATTTAGTGCAAGAGCCCGTTTGATTTCCTATAATTTGAATTAATTGTTCAAGTGCGTCTTACTATTACCTATTTTGCCTAAAAATCGAGTTGTACAGAGATTGGCCAATCAGATTGCATAGTGCATGACCATCTTATCTTAAGTGCAAAATTTGGAATATAGATGTGCCATGACCCACTTGTATTTTCCAAATGATATTTCTTGGGCATTATACAAGGCACATGAGAAACCACAAGGCACATGAGAGTGATCAGGAATCTTCATGGCAATCTATGGCTCTCCAGCTGTTGCAGAACTACACATCCCATTTGGCATTGTAAAACTCTGACATTCACAGACATGACTAGGCATGATGGGAAATGTAGTTCCTGACCAACTGGAGGGCCGTAGTTTGAAGACCCCCGTGCTAGACCATTATTATGCCTCCAGAATTAGGAATGTGGCATCTACCAAACTTCTCTCCGCTGTTGGACACAAGGACCTACACGTCTATAGACCAGTGTTTCTCAACTCCAGTCCTCAAGGCGCACCAACAGGTCATGTTTTCAGGATTTCCCTCAGATGAAAAGGCTGTGGTAATTACTAAGGCAGTGAAACTGATCAAATCACCTGTGCAAAATAGTGGAAATCCTGAAAACCTGACCTGTTGGTGCGCCTTGAGGACTGGAGTTGAGAAACACTGCTATAGACTATCTATCTATCTATCTATCCACACACACTGAAGCAGGAAGCAATATACATTGGCCCGGAAGTGAATCTGTACACAGGAAGTAGGTGTGTGTTTTGAGGTCAAATCATTTAGACATACACACACGACCCACACAAACACCACCCTATGTAAAAAATGAATAAAAAATTATCTTAATTTACAAAAAAGGATAATCTCTTCCTCAGTAAACAGTGAGCGGGGCATGGTGATGGGAAGAAATTCACAGCAGGACAAGCAGCTTCCTGGAGGGGCGTGATGTCATTCCGCCGCTTCTGGAACCAGATATGCGTCACGGGTACATACCTCCGCGCACACAGCAGTTGCGCATCTCACATGCGCAAGCAGTCGCGCATCTAGATGCATTTGGCGCATCTAGCTGCAGGAACCAAATTTTTATGGAAATTAATGGTAAAGCAGATGCAGATTTCCAGGACTGGACTAACAAATGTTTTTCTAGTGAAAGGCAACTGGTGTTTTCTATTAACCACTTGCCTACAGGGCACTTACACCCCCTTCCCGCCCAAGCCATTTTTTCAGCTTTCAGCGCTGTCGCACTTTGAATGACAATTGTGCGGTCATGCTACACTGTACCCAAACAAATTTTTTAAATCATTTTCTTCACACAAATAGAGCTTTCTTTTGGTGGTATTTAATCACTGCTGGGTTTTTTCTTATTTACTAAAAAAATTAAAAAAAAAGACCAAAAATGTTTTCCGTTAGTAAATTTTTCTCCTTCACTGATGTGCGCTGATGAGGCGGCACTGATAGGCTGAACTGGTGGGCATTGATGAGGTGGCACTGAGGAGGCACTAATATGCCGCACTTATGGACACTGTTAGGTGGCACTGGTGGGCATTGATCGACAGCAGTGATGGGCAGCACTGATGGGTGGCACTAACTGGCATCGCTAATGGGCACTGATTACCACTTGTGGGCACTGATTGCTGGCACTGGTGGGCACTGATTGGTGACACTTGACACTATATTGTAATTAGGGCACTGAGGATCAGTGGATTACATGTGTAGATATCCCCCTGCGTGGAGATGCCGATGATCAGCTCTCCTCGCCACACACTCAGTGTGAGGCGAGGAGCGACGATTACCGGCATCTCCGTGGTTACATGTGACCGGCTGTGATTGGACACAGCCGATCACATGGTTAAAGAGCTGTGGATCTTTACAGAGATCAGGGCGCACGAGACCGGTCGTCCCAGAACGAGAGCCGCACTGCCCCACTGTCATTTGACAGTGGGCGGACGGCAACTGGTTAAACCAGGTCTAAATGGGCCATTGACATGCATCACAGTTGAACTCAGGAATGTGTCTATGCAAAGTTAAACTAAATGGAATCCTTTCTTATTTTTGCTTGGGGATAGAGTGCAGAGGGATTAGAAGTCTTGTCAGTTTTTGGGGATGTCTGCAACCCTGATAGGGTGAAGACACCTCCCAAATTTTGCCAGTTTCTCCTTCAAATGTATTCACTTCCTATCACATAGCCAAACAGGAAGTGAGAGTAAAACCCTACCAATGTCTTTCCTTGGGGACACACAGGTCAACCTAAATAGTTTCCCCATTATGATGTCAAGTAATTTGTTTCTTTCAGTGATATTAATGGAGAAGTATATTTCCATTAAACTTTTTTACGTATTAGAACCCAAATTCTAAGTACATTTCGTGTCATTGCGTGTGTATTTTCACCCAGTGCTCTATATTGAGGTGGAATCCAAATGATTCTACCTAACCGTGTATCACTCATGTTTCAATTTGTACCAATCTTTTTTCATTTTTCTCCCTTGTCCACTCCATTACACATGAAATTAACACCGTGTTTTATTTATTAAAGTCTGGTACGTTTATCTCTCCTTAATACCGAGAATGAAATTCTCGGTTTCCTATTCTGCCAAATGAACTTAGTTATTGTATTTTTTAAAATATGTCTGAGGAAGGGAAATGGGCAACATTTGAAATATGTACATAATTTTCAGTACTATTACCATCTTTATGGTATTTATTCGTCCTATTCATGAGAAGGACCTTGTTGCTGATTTTCTTATTTCCGTTTTTATTTCATTTAATAGTGGGATATAATTTACCTAGGAATGCTGTTAATCTTATTCCTAAATATTTTAATTCAGTCTTCCATGTAAATTGAAATTCTTGCTGTAGGCATCATCCTTCCTGTTTATTTACATTTATGTTTAGGATCACTGATTTAGACAGATTTATTTTGAAGTTTGATAGTTCCCTGTAATATTTCAGTCTTCATTAAGTTGGGCATTGTAATCCTAGGGTTCGAAATATAAAATACCTCATCAGCGTAAGCTTCTATTTTATGTTCCTCCTCTCCTATCTTAATCCCTCCTATATCTGGGTTGTTCCTTATTGTTGCCAGCAGGGGTTCTAATGATAATAGAAATAACAGGGGTGATAGGGGACACCCCTGTCTCGTTCTATTGAACATTTCGAAAGGGGAAGTCCCATTAACATTCACATTTGCAGTGTAATGCTTATATAATACTTTAATCCATTGGACTATCCCCATGGATTCCAAGGTGTTGATCATGAATCCCCAGTCTACCCTTTTTCTGCATCAATTGACAGGAGTAGGCCTGGTGTATTTTCCTCTCTGATTTTCTGAAGCAAGAGCAAAGTTCTCACACGATTGTCTCCCCCTTCTCTGCTGGGGTTGAATCCCACTTGATCCGCATGTACCAAATCAGTCAGATTTTTTCATCCTAGTGGCTACAACTTTTGTGAATAATTTCGTGCCTGCATTCAACAGAGATATTGGTCTGTAACTTGCGCATAGGGTACTATCTTTTCCCTCCTTTGGAATAATTGTAATTGAGGCTGACAGGATTCTCTTCCCATCTCGTAATTTGTTCCCAGCCCGTTCATGTATGAACATAGTCTAGATAACACATTTTCTTCAAATTTTTTTATAATAGTAAATCGTGAACCCACCAGGACCTGGACCTTTTTCCCAAAGCCGATTCTTTTTGAGCTGTATTGATCTCCTCTTCCATTACGGGTTTTTCTAATCCCATTTTCTTGTTCTCAGTTACTTGAGGTAATCTGACACTTTAAGAACTTTTATCTTTTTCCAGTCTTGCTATTTCTTGTTGACCCTTTTGTTTTATTGAATATAATGACCCATAATTCTGGAACGCTTTCACCATTTCTGTTGTTGATAATACCATCTCCCCAGTACTATTCTGTAATTTTTCTATATAGTTTAATGATTTTTTTCCTTCTTCAATATTCTTCCCAATAACTTGTTTTTAGTTTCATTACTACTTGAACTTGTTTATGCATATTTTTTTTTTCTTCTGTCTCCTCTACCCAGATCAGCAACTGTCCTAAATCGACCTGAATGTAGAGATTTATTTTAATCAAGTTCTCTAGTCTTATGTCATTTCCAGTTTTTACTCACAGACTGGCCTAGCAGAGAATGAGAGACTTGGGGCAAAATGGCATTGTAATGAGGTCTCTATGCAAGTTGCATCCCTTCTCCCCCATCACACTATATGCAACAGACAATAGCTCAATGTGTAAATAATAAAGTGCAAATAGGATCAAAGAATGAAGTGCACAATGTGGAGTATACAATATAAGAGCATGAATATAAATATATCAAAATAAAGTGTGAAATGTCTCCAAGAGGATATGTACCCTTATAGGTCACTACAACTGTTAGGGAAACTGCAAAGGAGAAAAATCCAAGAGCAAATGAATCGGGGCAATAAATAGTCCTTCCAGGAGAATAGAGCTCAAAAAGGTTGATGTATATAAAAAAAAAGTGTGGCTAAGTGTAGAAGTGGTGTTATTTTAAAAAAAAAAAAGTTCATGAGCAACTCCACAGGTGGTCTCCTAATGGCAGTGGTCTCACAGAACTCCCACCTCATATATATGAAGAAAACAGATAATACCCGGTAAGTTGGTCTTTCTACAGCATCCAGATAGACCCCAATCAGATTCTCATACATTAACCATGGCTCTAGCAGCTCCTCCTCAATCTCTATTTTTCTCCATGTTGCTGTCCATTCTGACAGCTAATTGACTAGTTTGCAACACCAATCGTCCAGCAGTATCCTGTATTACACGTGCAATCCATTGCACGTGTGTAATACAGGGTAGCAGTTGGGTGCCCCTGCCCTAGATGAAAAACCCAGGGATCCATTGTGTCGATGAATAGATAAAGCATTATATTTTCTCTGTAAGCAAAAAAGATCCACCTGGGGCTTCCTCAGGCTTTGCTTCTTATCTCCCCCCCCTGCTTGTTCAGATATGCCACAGTCCCTGGCAGTTGCAATTCAGAGAAAAAAAAAAAAACAACAAAAAAAAAGCTACAAAAGCTATTGATTGCAATACAAAATTTATTGGACAGACATGTAAAAAGCAACCATGGCAAAGAAACCCCTCCCCCTTGCCCCCAAAAGTGCTGCCACCCCTCTATAATCCCACTCGAGTGAATATGCTGCCCCTTCAGATAGGTGCACTATCGCAGGCTGGATGCATTATGGCTGTTTCTCCACCAGTTCCAGACTCCATTAATGCTGGACAAGAATTAGGCACCAGCCCAGATCCTGCAGCTAGAAATGCAGTGTGCCTGCTCTGTTGGTGCCGCCCCTCCACATGTCTCACTTCTGGGCTGGAGCTCTGAGCCACCAAGATGGCAGCACATGCCCAGAACCACCACCAAAACACAGAAGGGGAGAAGGAATGTTCTGTCAGATTAGGCGACCTGTCAGAATTGGTAACAGAAGTGATGTTTTGTCTCTGCCATCTTGCTACACCCCACACCACACCCGAGAAGGGGAAGCTGACATCTTGTTACACCCACTGTAGTTTTGTATTAGTTATTTTTAACATGAAACTGAGCATATATGGTGAAACACAGGATTTGAAAATCCAGACTGTTTACATGTTGAATTTTAAAAGCAGGTGTTCTGTCAGATTAGCAAACCTGCGAGATCAGATTTGTCACTGCTTTTAAAATTCAACATCCAAACAGTCCATCCAATTTCTAAATACTGTATTTATAAGCTCAGTTTTCTGTTAAAAATAAGTGAAATGAAAAACTCTGGTGGGTGCAGCAAGATGTCCGCTTTGTCCCTTCTCAGTGCATCGTTACTGTGGAAGAGTGTGGGGTGTAGCAAGCTGGCAACGAGACATCACTTCCGTTACCAATTCTGACAGGTCACCATATCTGACGGAACAGGGACGGACACACACTATGCCTCAAGTGAAAGTGGGAGGATTGCAAGCTTTTCTCACAAAAGGGTGACGGCAGGAAACCACCCAAGATCCTGGCTCCCACCAGGTGTTTCTTCTCCATAGATTATGGTATTTTATTGGGTTTTGAATTACACACGACTAAGCACTGGCAGGGAAGTGGAAGGGAAGTGAAAGGAGATTAGGGTGCTTTAGTGTATTGTCAAATTAGATTTAGGTATTAAGTGGCTTACACAAGACTATTAATGGAGGTGGTATAATGGACAATATAGGGGGTATTGCTCAACATATACTACACTATAAACAATTGCTAGTGTATCAGGTGAGAGGGTATTTGGAATGGGAAGGGGATGAGTGGTCTGTTCATTTTCTTGTCTGATGTTCATTTAATGTATGGCCAAAAAAAAAAAAACAAATTGAATAAAAATATGTTTATTTTTAATACATATCACCACCATACATCTACAAAATACCAACCATCACTTAACATAAGCGTTCAACTGGAAAGGCACAGGTCTCAAGTATTCTCCTGGACACAGGCTCCATGTGCTGACACTGGGGGTAAAAACCTCAAGTTAAAAAATTTGGGTGGACAAAAAAAAAAAAAAAACCACATACAAGATGTTATAGGCAATTTGTCTCAGAATATGAAGCTTTTCTCAGAGAAGTCAAACAATGTAGGTAAAATGCAAATCATCATTGACAAAAAAAAAAAAAAAACCCACACCACACTTGAGAAGACTCACCAATAATGTTTAGCCTCAACGTTGCAACAAGTTGACAGATTCTGCAAAAAAAAATAAATAAAAAAGTGTAGGCTCTGTAAACAATACGTATAACCAAGTGGTCATTGAGTAATATTTCATAAAAGCAGTAGTAAAGACTGCTTAGTGATTTTTAATAGGCAAGTCTTTAGCATTCAAATGAATATCTCCTAAAACATGCATTGTTTAGGAGACATTTTCCCTAAATGCAGCCAGTTATGTCACTGTTGCATACTAGCACATTACGCTTTACACTTTTTTTTAAGCAGCTGCCGTTTACTATTGCTTTAAATGGTCAGATCTACTACTGAACTCAGCAGTCAGATCCATATAGTTGTCATCATAATGCAGGTTCGGGATAGACTCATCATTGTTCAGATACCTGTTAATGACCATCACAATAATTCTTAATTCAAGAAAAACTGCACATCCCAAAGTAAAACGTGAAGGAAACCATCTCAGAAAAAATAAATAAATAAACCAGGAAGGAATACATTAGAAGCAGTCAGTCCAGCAGAGCCAATTCACCCTTTCAGTGCACAAATACCCAATTCCTATTGCCCAATGTTTTGGTGCCAGGCAGATGGTTTTTAAACATTTAGCCCCGCTGCAAGCAGATGGGATTGCTTGTAGAATAGGAGCTTTTGAGCAGGAGCGCTGCCACAACTCAGGAAAGTGCACCCCCCCACTGCTATGTATCCCAGGCTCTGCTTGCCCATCTACAGGCCCAGCATAGCAGGTGCTGCCAGGTAGAGGGGAGGAGAGCAGATTGTCTCGTTCCCCATCTTGTTCCTGACCCAGAAGCGATGTGTAGGACACCACTTGTCCCCGTTGAGTCTCTGGCCATAAAGGCCAGTAAAGAACGTAATGCATTACATTCAGTGGTACACAGGGGAGACATTAAAGAGAATGTGTTACAAAAAAAAAAAAAAAAAAAAAAAAACACCACATCAGGGACTGTCTGAAATGAAAAAGGGAAACAATTGTAAAATCCCCTTTAAATAAAATTTGAGCTCCCACATATACATGTGCCTACACATGAAAACATTGATTGCACTATATTACATTGCCGTACATGACAGAGTAAGAAATTCTAGCACCAGACCTCCAACAGAAAACAGATGACCTATAGGGGGTTTTAAAGCATTGCCTACAGAAAATATAGGCTACTGAAGTTTGTTGCCAAGTCACAGGTGCATGCAAATTTAGGGTTTGACATCTTGGGTTACTCGGTGCAACCTCAGCTTTTGCAAAATAAAGATTGTGTTTATGCCTCTAAAATTATAGAGTTTAGACCTGGGTGGTAATATGACAGAAGTGGAGGAGCTTTTATTTTATCCTGTAGGGCAGGGCTAGGCAACCTCAGCCATCCAGGCGTTTTGAAACTACAAGTCCCATGAGACATTGCAAGACCAATCACAGGCATGACAGAATGTATAGTTTAACAGCTGGGAGGGCCGAGGTTGCCTACCCCTGCAGTAGGGTGTCTGCTTTCAGACTAAGGTTTTGTGCAATCTTCAAAGCTAAAATTAAACTTGTGCAAAGAAGAGCTTTGGCAGCATAAGGGTTAACGGAATGGAGCTCGATATGGCTGCTCAGCATGTGCTTAGAGCAGTGTTTCTCAACTCCAGTCCTCAAGGCGCCCCAACAGGTCAGGTTTTCTGGATTTCCCTTAGACGAAACGGGTGTGGTAATTACTAAGGCAGTGAAGCTAATCAAATCACCTGTGCAAAATAATGGAAATCCAGAAAACATGACCTGTTGGGGCGCCTTGAGGACTGGAGTTGAGAAACACTGGCTTAGACAAGCAATTTTAAAAAAAAAAAGTCCACAACCCTGGCTGATGAATAAAGTTCCTCAGTGCAATTGAGTCCAGTTCTAATTTTCTTGGCAAGGATTGCTGGCTTTTGTAGGGGTGAGAAACTTGGTTAAAGCAGTTGTATACCCCCCTCGGGCATTTTTATGATAAAATGATCCCCTCCTAAACCTGCACGGTCTAGGAGATATTCCCCCTCAGTGGCTCATTTGCTCTGAAGGCCCGGCAGATCATGCCGAATGAAGGACTCCCAGGTGCATGTGCGGGAGTCACGTCATCACTGCTCTGGTCACTCAGATCACCAGAGCCCGTGAACCCAGAAGAAACGCTGAGGGAATGCAAGAAAGAAAGCAAGCAAGCCCTTATGGTTACATAACAAAACAGAAGCTCACATACCTGACACTTGGGACATTCTTAGATCATAAGCACAGCGTCAGGTACACTAGATTCAATCTACATTATCACAACCTGTGTAGGAAAACCATTTTTTACTTATATTATTTAAAAACATAAAATTTACCAAGATTTGCACTAGGATTCTGCAGAGCATCAGCAAAGCCATCTGGCAAAATCGTCAAAGCCTTTTCAATGAGGCTTGGAAGACCATCGTGAGAATAGACATCATTTGCACTGCAAATCTACAATCACCAACAGCCCTTTCATCACAAACATCTAAACAGCACTGATTTACCAATTTCTAGCCAAGAGGGGAGAAAAAAAAAAAAAAAAAGTCGAAAGGCATGCTACTTCAATTTGCAAAGTGCTCTGGGCAATAACTATATGGAACAAAGGTTACTACAGTATTTTATGGTGCATTCAATGACTATACAAACCTTTAGTATTTATCAAGGCTCCACCAGCTCACACGATATCCGAGGCTAAAATCACATGTGCCCTGCAAGACAGAGTACTTAAGTCACATGCCTAGGCAAAAAATGTCAAGACATTTAAGTTTGGCTTTAGCTAGAGGTGTTATGAACTCAGCAGTCAGATCCATAAAATTGTGTCATCACAAATTCAGGTTCGGGATAGACTCATCATAGTTCAGCTAATTTGACAGCATTCTGGTGAGTGAACAAAAAGCACAAGACCACTGCCAAGTCACAGCTTTGACAGCATCTTGTCTACTGGCTGCTCACTTATAAGCAGAAAAAAAAAAAAAAAAAAAAATAGCAGCTACAGTTAGTCAAATTGTTTAATATTTTGTGCTGTAGCAGAATCTAACACATACCCATAGAATGAGTACATAAAAAGGCTACTGAATTATAGCCAAACACAAGCCATTCCTACCTCAAAGCAGACAGATTTCGCACTATAGTCCATAGAACTGAACTTCCAACTTAACCTAGAAAATAAAGAGGATTCAATATATGACAGACATCTGCTTAAGTTATTCCATTTATAGAGGCATGCAGTTTAGCATCAGTTATGCCTATTGGCAATGTCGTCAGAGCCTCACCACCGAGGCTTGGAAGACCATCGTGAGAAAAACATCATTTGCATTAAACATTGAGTCCTGGTTCACAATGGTGTGATGTGGGTAACCCTGCGATTCAGTGCCAGTTCCCACATCACACACACTAGTTCACACTCACATCTGCAAACTGCTGGGGGTGCCAAAGTTAATGGCACCCCCAGATCGGTTTGCAGTGCGAACGGTCAAATGGTGCAGGAATCGGATTGCATAGGTGTGAAAAACCATGTGATCAGATTCCAATGCAGACCAAAAGGGTCCTGACCCATTTTAGTGCAAATGCAATTTCAGCCAGTTTGTATGGCCGAATTTGCATTGCAAACAGATGTGATCTGCACAGCAATGTGGTGCAAAACACATGCAATATCTGATCGCCCAAGTGTGAACCCACCCTAGGGGTTGATTTATTAAAACTGAAGAGTGCAAAAATATGGTGAGCAAAGGATGACAGCCAGCATCTAGTGTTTGTAATTAAGCTTTGACAAAACCCTGGAAGCGGAATGGTGTCTATGCAGAGCTGCACCAGATTTTTGCACTCCCATGTTAGTAGGTAAAACCCTTAAATGTTTAGGACTACCCTTACCTTCGATTTTCAAGATGCTCCTTTCACGTGAAGCCTTGATCAGTAAAGATCCATGACTACTTTGGATTCCTAAAATAAAAAATATAATTGATACACCTAAAAAATTATTAAGTGTACCAAAAAGCAATGTTTCAGTTTTTGCACACTTCCAAGTTTAACCATATCAAAAAAAAAAAAAAAAAAAAAAAAAGTTTTCACCAATGCAAGAATTTGGCCAACCAAAATAGGTCAGTTGGAAGCTTTGGTGCATGGAGAACCGACTTAATCGGTATTGCTTAATTTTCCACAACTGAGTTAATATTCCTGGCTATGCTCTTTTGGAAAGACAGGGTAAAACAGGGGGTTGTGTGTGAGAAGTGATCTGTGAGTGAAAAGGACCTTTATTGTGCAGAACATACCGCAAACCTAAAAAATTATTCTGATTTGGGTGGTGCCTAGATGCATGTTGCCTGGTGTGGAATTCACCTGGTACTCCGCACATGTTCTGAAGGTGTGCTGCATTGCACAGATATTGGTTGGATATTTTAAATACATAATTCTACTTTCACTAGATCCTAAATAGTTTGCCGTGTTATGACTGAAGTTACACCTTTTAGTAGGCAAATCCCAGTAATCTGGTGTCATTTCATTCCTGCCCCCCCCCCAGGATCAGAAGCTTATTGCAGAGGTAATCACCTTTTACCACCTACTCACTTGGACTGGTTGGAGGGCTGTTAAAGATATAATATTGAGGGACATTAGGGGTGCTTACAAAAATGTAATAAGCTATGGGGGGGGGGGTTCTTTGATAGCCCAGGAATACCTATATCCCAGGTATTGGATGAGTTACATGCTCATAGATTATGGTATTTTTAGCTTATGAATTACACATGACTAATCACTGTCAGGGAAGTGGGAGGGGAATTTCTTCCTCCCAGCTCTGGAAGGGGATTAGGATGCTTTATTTTTGTGAAATTATAATTATGCAAGTGTTAAATGGCTTACACAAGACTACTATGAAGGATAGACAGACACATATCAAAAGAATACCAACCATCACTTAACATAAGTGTTCAGCTGGAAAGGCACAGGCCTCAAGCATTATTCCCGTGGACACAGGCTCCATGTGCTGACACTGGGGGTAAAAACCTCAAGTTAAAAAAATTGGGTGAAGGAGGAAGAAAAAAAAAAAAAAAAACCCATACAAGATGTTATAGGCAATTTGTCTCAGAATAAGAAGCTTTTCCCAGAAATCAAACAATGTAGGTAAAATACAAAATCATTGACAAATATTAAATAAAATTTTAATAAGACTCACCAATAACATTTAGCTTTAACTTTGCAACAAGTTCTGACAGATTCTGCAAAGAAATAACAGTGTAGGCTGTGAATACGTATACCAAGTGGTCATTGAGTAATATTTCATTAAAGCAGTAGTAAAGACCGCTAGGCGATTTTTACCAATATGTAAAATGAATCTCAAAAAACGTGCACCATTTAGGAGTTATACCTGGCTGCATTCAGGGTGAATGTTACTGGTGCACATCATACAATTTTAAGCAGCTGCAGTTTACTATTGCATTAAACGGTCACATTTCTACTACTGAACTCAGCAGTCAGATCCATATAGTTTTGTCATCATAATGCAGGTTCGGGATAGACTCATCATTGTTCAGATACCTGTCACATGACTATCGCAATAAATCTTTAGTCAAGAAAACTGCACATTCCAGATGGTTTGCTCCACCATCCCAAAGTCAAATTGAAGGAAACCATCTCAGATAAATAAACCAGGAAGGAACACAGAAGCAGAGTCAGTGCAGCAGAGCCAATTCAGCCTTTCAGTACACAAAGATGCCCAATTCCCATCACCTGATGTTCTGGGTGCTGGCAGGTAGCCCTTTTAAACATTTAGCCCTGCTGCAAGCAGCAGGGTTTACTTTTAGAATAGGAGCATTTGGGCAGCGGTGCTGCCACAACCTGGGAAAGTGCACCCTGGATGTGATTAAAGAGAACCTGTAAAAAATAATTTGTGTTTAGGCCTCTAAAATTAAATGTTTTAGACCTGGGCAGTAACAAGTTACAAATGTGACAAAAGTGGAGGCCTTACCAACATTTTATCCTCTAGGGGGTCTCAGAATTTATAAGATTTTGGGAGTTGTGTAATCGTGAGGGCTAAAAGGATTTAAACTTGTGCAAATAAGAGCTGTGGCAGCAAAAGGGTTAAAAAACAGGCTGGAGCTTGATATGGCTGCTTGGCACATGCTTAGACAAGTAGTTTAAAAAGTTTCCACACCCCTGGCTGCTGAACAGTTACTCAGTGCATTTGAGTCTAGTTTTAATTTTCTTGGAAATGCCAAGCAATGACTGCTGGCTTGTGGAGACTGGAAACAAGGTTAAAGCGGGGTTTCACCTGTTTTTTTGAAAAATGACAAATGTTTGATATATTTAAATATCTAACTTACTGCTCTGTTTTCTCCAATAAAAAAAAAAAAGTTTATTTTTTTTTTGATGGTTGTCATCTTGCCTGTGGGCATGTGAAGCCCACAGGCATCCTTCTCCGGGATACGGTGCTGCTGCTGATCGACCAGCACCGCCTGTTCTATCCCCGATCTCACGCATGCGCAGTAAACAAAGCTGAGCGCCGCCAACAGCTGTTTGTTGAAATCACGTGAGATTTCACGGCGGCTCTCTGCACTAACTCCTAGGATGAATGACACGAGATCCCAGGAGAGAGTGCGGCGATCAGAGGAAGTGATGAAAATCCCCGCCCACAGCCACGGGGACTGAACAGAGGCCAGGCCACATATAAGGTAGGAAAAAAAAAAAACTGGGTGCTATATTTAGAAGCCACAGAGCTGAAGTTTACAAAATGTTTGAAGATCCGCTTTAACAGCACACTTATAAGGCAAGCTGAAAAGCATAGAAGGTAAAGCTAAAAAAAAAAAAAAAGCTAGACCTTATTGTTTTAAATTGCGTCACAGCCAAGATACGCATGCCAATAAGTGGTACAGTAGGGAAAGGGACACCCCCCCTCCCCCCTAGAAAGGCATGCTACTTCAATTTGCAAAGCACTCTGGGCAATAACTTCAGTATATGGAACAAAGGTTACTACAGGATTTTATGGCACACTCAATGACTATACAAACCTTTTAGTAGTTAGCAAGGCTTCACCAGTTTACACAATAGCCAAGGCTGAAATTCCATGTGCCCTGTAAGACAGAAGACCATTAAGTTACATGCCTAGGCAAAAATGTCAAGGCATTCGAGTTTGGCTTTAGCTAGAGATGTTGTGAACTCAGCAGTCAGATCCATAAAATTGTGTCATCACCAATTCAGGTTCGGGATAGACTCATCATAGTTCAGCTAAACTGACAGTATACTGGTGAGTGAACAAAAAGCCCAAGACCAATGTCAAGTTACAGCTTTGACAGTACTTTTACACTGGCTGCCCACTTAAGGGTGTTCAGCAAGTCGAATTGTTCAATATCCTGTGCTGGTAGCAGAATCTATCAAATACACATAATTAAGTGCACAAAAAAGCAACCGAATTATAGCCAACACAAGCCATTCCTACCTCAAAGCAGACAGATTTTGCACTACTATAGTCCATAGAACTGAACTTCCAACTTCTATCAACCTGGAAAATAAAAAAAGTATTCAATAACTTGAAGAAAGCAGAGGTCTGACAGATATGGAGACGTGGTTTAGCATCAGTTAAGCCTATTGGCTATGTCGTCAGAGCCCCTTTACCACCAAGGCTTGGAAGACCATCGTGAGATCAATCATCATTTGCATTAGAGACATTGAGTCTCAGTTCACACTGGTGCGATGAAGGAAACCATGATTCAGTGTCGGTTCCCAGTGTCGGTGTCAAAGTTAATAGCCCCCCTTAGAGCACAGTGCAAGAATCAGATTGCATAGGTGTGAGTGCAGACCAAAAAAAGGGTCCTGCCCCATTTTGGAGCAAATGCAATTTCAGCAAGTTTGTATGGCTGAATTTGCATTGCACACACACATTGCATGTGATCTGCACAACAATGCGGTGCTAAACACACGCAATGTCTGATCGCACAAGTGTGAACCAAGCCTTAAGGGTTGATTTACTAAAACTGAAGTGTAAAATCTGGTGCAGCTGTGAATGACAGACAGCATTTAACTAGCATTTGTAATTAAGCTTTGACAAACCTGGAATGATGGGTTTCTATGCAAAGCTGCACCAGATTTTGCACTCCCTATAATTAGTAAATCAACCCCTTAAATGTACAGGACTTTTACCTTTGGTTTTCAAGATGCTTCCAAGTCAACCCATGATCAGTCAAGTAAAATCCATGACATCGGCTTCCTAAAATAGAAGATATAATTTATTAATCTTCTAAAACCAAAATATTAAGTGGACCAAAAGACAAGGTTTCAGTTTTTGCACACTTGTATGTTTGAAACAATATCCTCTATAGTCTACAATAAAAAAAAAAAAAAGCAAAATAAGTGTGCAAAAAATTATAAATTAAGTGTTCACCAAATGCAAGAATCCAGCCAAGCAAGGAGGAGATTTCAACTACCCAGAAATTGACTGGAGTAAAGGCACGGAAAGAACAGTTTAAAGGTAAAAATATGCAAGCCTACCTTTACAAGAGAGTTTAATTGTTTAGTTAATTGAGGCCCCGACTAGGAATGATGCTCTGCTGGACCTAGTAATCTCAAATCATGTAGAGCTTATGACCAATGTTCATATAACACATCTCAGGGTAGCAAGGGCCATGACATGATTTAATTTAATGTTGACTAATTAACAAGCACATACTGGAAAGAAAAAAAAAAAAAAGCCCTCATCTTTGGAAAATTTGCTGTAAGTCTTAGACTGGGAGGGAATATTGGCATCAATGCACACAACAGAAATGGAATTCTTCTAAAAGACTGAGCTCACTGCAAAGTATATTCCCATGGGCAATAAGTTTAAAAGGCTAAAAATAAAACCTATGTGGCTCACAGCCAAAGCTATAAAAAAAAAATAGAAAAACAAACAAACTAATTGTTTAAATGTTACAAACAGAATGTGTAAAAGGAAATAAAGCCTGAAAATAAACCTACAATGCCCACAAGCTGCAATATACAAGATTGGTTTCTGGGTCTAGATATGCTTTAAAATGATTGCCCTCACTAAAACATGTGCAGCAATACATCACGTGTGGTTTGAATGCCATTTACATATGCAGGCGCAACCTACATATGTTCACTTCTGCAATTACAAGGGAATGTGAGTGCCAAAAAAAAAAAAGTTCTTATTTTTACACTTTTCCCTTTTCATTTTTTCTGATCACTTTAATTTCTATTACAAGGAATATAAACATATCTTGGAATAGGGCATGACTGGTCCTCTTTACGGAGAGATGTAGGATCCACAAGTCCCCACATCTCAATGCTGAAAAGCTTGAGAAAAAAAAAAAAAAAAAAAAAGAAGTTTACATCAGCCAGCACTGGAAGTGTAGTCATGATGGCACTTCCGGCCTCTGAGGGTCAGAGATGGCAGCCCAGTTAATTCTCCGGCTTGCCCGTGCAATCAGGAGATGCACTGGAGAGCAGCTGGACACTGGAAACCAATAGACAGGAGGTTCCCCCATACAGCCAGCTTAAGTCTCATGACCCCACAAATCTAAGCAATACCTACAATCTGTACATCCTAGAATTCTAATTGCTGGACTGCATTATGCTTCTTACTTTGGGACTCTCAGGGGGCTTCAGTGTTTCCGTTTAATAAGGCCTCCAGCTATTGGTAAAAAGTGAACTTTAAGGCCGTCATATGGTATACACAGTCTCCACACACTGTTAGCTCTACCAACATAAATATGCCAAACCTGAAACTGTCCAGTCAGGCAAGCCCCTTTCACTACATTGTAAATGCTTACATACATGGAACAAAATTTGTCCAGTTCAGCAAGACTGGCAACATTTTGATCTATGCATGGTCAGGCTGGTTGTACACAAGTTGAATCATCAACTTGTGTACAACCAGGCTGCCTGTTTTTTTTCTGATCAGTGCCACCAGCTATAGCAGGCAACATTGATCACTGTATTCCAACTGAGGATGGCTCAGCAGGGATTCCCTGCACCCACAGAGTGGATGGAGGGAAATTAGCCCTTTCTCATTCAATCTACTGGTTGGACTAATTTGGCAAAAATTCAAATTTTAAGCAAAAAGTTCCAAAAAAAGGCCTGGTCTTAAAGTGGAGATCGACCCAAAAGTGGAAGATCTGCCTCCTCCCTACCTCCAGTGCCACATTTGGTACCTTTTGTGGGGGAGGGGGGAAGCGGGTAGCTGATCAGATCACAGAGGCAAGATTTTTTTTTTTATTGGGTAGGTTTTATAGCAGAAATTAATAGTTTTCTGTGCAAAATAATGTAGGTGATCAAAAACCACCAAAAGAAAGCTCTATTGGTGGAGAAAAAAAATAATTTGGGTACAACACTTCAATACCATGGGCGTCATATGATATCCTTGGCTTTGAGCAGGTATATCTGAATGATGCCTGTAGTTACAGATATCATTCAGATATTGCCGTTTCAGCCAGCGAATCTCTACACCATAGGAACATCTGCCGCTTGATTGTTCCTATGGGAGGCGAGAGGGGACGCCCCCCCTCCTGCCGGTGCTTGCTCCGACTCACCGTTATGATCGGTGAGGCGGAGAGTGGATCCGCCGGATGTAGATCAGAGAATTCCAGCGGACTAGATGGTCCCCAGAGTCTCTATGATCGTCGGAGGACGGGCGCGATGTTATGTCACGCCCGGCCTCTCCATTCAAAAAACGGCGCCGCTTCAGCTGGGAAGCAGCGATCGTTTTATTTATTTTTCAGGCTTCCCAGCCTAGTGGTGAGATATGGAGTCTTATTGACCCCATATCTCACTATTAAGAGCACCTGACATGACATGTCATATTGCTATTACAAGGGATGTTTACATTCCTTGTAATAGGAATAAAAGTGATCAAATTTTTTTTTTCTTCAAAAAGTGTCAAAATAAAAAAAAACATTTTTTTTTAAAGCGCCGCTGTCCCCGTGTGCTCACACGCAGAAGCGAACGCATACGCAAGTCCCGCCCACATATGAAAACTGTTCAAACCATACATGTGAGGTATCGCCGTTGGAGTGAGAGCAATAATTTTGGCCCTAGACCTCTAACTCAAAACATGTAACCAGTAAAAGAAAAAATTTCAAGCGTCGCCTATGGGGGTTTTTAAGTACCGAACATTGGCGCCATTCCACGAGCGTGTGCAATTTTGAAGCGTGACATGTTATCTATTTACTCGGCGTAACTTCATCTTTCACAAAATGCAAAAACATTGGGCTAACTTTACCGTTTTGTTTTTAAACACAAAAGTTTTTTCCCCAAAAAACGCGGTCGAAAAATTCCTGCGCAAATACTGTGTGAGATAAAAAGTTGCAACAACCGCCATTGTATTCTCTAGGGTCTTTGCAAAAAAAAAAAAAAATAATGTTTGGGGGTTCTATGTAATTTTCTAGCAAAAAATGATGATTTTTACATGTAGGAGCAAAGTGTCAGAATTGGCCCAGTATTGAAGCGGTTAAACGCAGTGTCATATTGCAAAAAAAATGGCATTGTCATTAAGGTGGCAAATCCTTCTGGACGTTAAGTGGTTAAAGGAGTTGTAAAGGCAGATTTTTTTTTTTATCTTAAAGTGGATGTAAACCCACTCATCCTTTCTAAACTACTGCCATAGTGGTTACCTATAAGGATATACATGCCTCCTGTATCTTTACCTGTCAAATGTCTCCCCTGTCTGTTATGAGACTGAAAAAACTGGTTGGGTCTATTGTCTGGAGCTCAGTGGGTGGAGTTGTGAATGTTGTGAAGTCAGTAGACTCCCCGCCCACCTCTACACCTTGTCAACATGCATTTTCTCCTGTGTATCCTACACTGAACTTCTATGATCACCAACATCCAGTCAAAACCCAGAAAAGTCATGACTTCAGCATACCCAATAACACTGAGGTGTGGAGCAGCCAATCCTGGAAGACCTAGAGAAGGAGGAAGGGATCTGAAGTACACAGAATGCCCCTCAGGCTCATGCGCGAGATATGTAAATTAACTGTCACTCACAGCAAGGGGAAAGAGCCGACTCCTATTTGTGTCAGATACACACACACACACATCTCAATTAACCAATCTTAAATTTACAGAGACGACTAGAACGAATGTGACTGCTTTTATTTCCTGCCCTGCAGGGACATAAGACCGCCATATTCCCGCTAAGGATCCAATCAGGTCCGCCTGAAAAACTGACAGGCGAACTTGATCAGACAGCCCGTGTGAAAGGGGCCAAGCAGGGAGATGACAAATAATAAATTCATTTTAATGAACCACTTCCTTCCCGCAGGACGACTATATACGTCCTGTCTTTGAAGAGAAATACCGTTATGGTAGCAGGTAGCTACCATAACCCCAGTATTCTCTTAAAGATAAAAGTGGTCTCTGCAGCGGATTCGCAGCGAGATCACTTTTATCGGCGGCAGGAGAGGGGCCCCCCTACCGCCGCGCTCCGGTGCCCTTCACCGCTTACCGTGGCCGTCGGTAACGGCGGAGGCGATCCGGATCTATCCCTGGCCTGACATGGAGACGAGTGAGAGGAAGATGGCCCCGCCCATCTCCAAGTCATTGCAGGGCGGAAGCGACGTCAAATCGTCACTTCCACCCATAGCTCTTAAAGGGACATTTTATTAATTTTTTTTTTTTAAATGACAATTTTTTAAAAAATTTTTTTATGCATTTTAGTGTAAATATGAGATCCGAGGTCTTTTTGACCCCAGATCTCATATTTAAGAGGTCCTGTCATGTTTTTATTCTATTACAAGGGATTTTTACATTCCTTGTAATAGGAATAAAAGTGACTTTTTAAAAGAACAGTGAAAAAAAAAAAATTAAATGTGCCCCATCCCTTGAAATAGAAATAAAAGTGACACCATTTTTTTTTTTAAACAGTGTAAAAATAAAAAATAAAATATAAGAAAAAAAATAATTTTTTTTAAACGCGCCCCGTCCCGCCGAGCTCGCTTGCAGAAGCAAAACGCATATGTGAGTAGCGCCCGCATATGAAAGCGGTGTTCAAACCACACGTGAGGTATCGCCACGATCGTTAAAGCGAGAGCAATAATCCTAGTCCTGGACCTCCTCTGTAACTCCAAACATGCAACCTGTAGAATTTTTTTTAAACGTCGCCTATGGAGATTTTAAAGGGTAAAAGTTTGTCGCCATTCCACGAGCGGGCGCAATTTTGAAGCGTGACATGTTGGGAATCAATTTACTTGGCGTAACATTATCTTTCACAATATAAAAAAAAATTGCTAACTTTACTGTTTTCTTATTTTTTAATTAAAAAAAGTATTTTTTCCCAAAAAAGTGCGCTTTTAAGTCCGCTGCGCAAATACGGTGTGACAGAAAGTATTGCAATGACCGCCATTTTATTCTCTAGGGTGTTAGAATAAAAAATATATATAATGTTTGGGGGTTCTAAGTAAAGGGAAGGAGATGAGCAGGCAGTGAAAACAGGCAGGGGAAGCTCCATTAGCATTGGTGGATGTCTTGTCATACCAACGGCCACCACCAGAGGGCGCCCGATTGCAGAAGGAAACATAGGACTGCAGTAGGCCGCAAAGCCGGGGTCTCAATTACCGGCGCGGCCTAACGCGATCGCCGGGAGGGGGGGGGGTGGTGTCGAACGGACACAGGACACCCCAGCTGTGCCGCCCCAGGCGCCAGGTCCCTAATTCTAGTCGCAAATGCGACCTGGCGCCCGGGGTTTGTCGAGCCCTGCCTTAAACACATTTTTTCCATTTTATATCCACTTTAATACCAGGCACTCCCCCCCCTCCCTTCCTGCTCAGGACAATTTTCAGCTTTCAGCACTGTTGAGCCCAGTCTTGCCACAAAGTTAATCCAGCTCTGAGAAATTCTCTTTTATTGTTCAGTGAGATAAAACTTGACAAACAGAAAAAAAAAATTGTCAAATGCTCCCCTTTGCTGTGAGTGACAGGTGATTTACATATCTTGTGCACTAGAATAAAACATGCATTATTTTTTAATTCCCACCCTTTTCTTTAGCGGCTCTGCAAGGATTGTTTTTTTCCACACCTCAGCATGATTTGGCATGCTGAAGTCATGTGGTTACTTTCCTGTCTTCACTGGATGCTAGAGATCATAGCAGAAGCTCAGTGTAAGAAATACACAGGAGAAAATGCATATTGACAAGGGAAGTGTAGAGGTGGGCGGGGAGTCTGACATCACGACTCCACCCACCGAATCTGCAGTTTTGTGGGTTTAATAACAGACAGAGGGGAGACATTTGACAGGTAAAGATACATGCAGGAGGTATGTATATCCTTATAGATCCCTATGGCAGTAGTTTACAAAGGACGACATTGGGTTTACATCCACTTTAAGGTAGTAATTAAACTCACTTGGCGAGTTATCTGCATTAAATCAGCCTCAGAACCTGTGTAATTCACATGTGTCTAGGATTAAAGGGATGATGTGGAAACCCTACCCCAGATAGATTCAGATCGCAGTGTGAACTGGAGTCAAACAGGATCACATGGGTGATTACACCCATGCGATTCCAGTACAACTATGTCTGAACTCACATTGCATGCGGTGCTAATCACATGCGATGTCTGAGATCGCACAAGCCTGAACCTAGGCTAAGGGGGATAGTGAGGGGTATGTGAACATGCCTACTTTAATTGGTGTGCATTGGTAAAGCATATACATTGTTACATTAGACCAATGTAACTATACCTGGTCAACCCCCCCCTGGAAGCCACTGCAGTTGCCACTTCAGAGATCTCCACTTAGTTCCAGGTCTGTTACATTGTGAGCACAGGAGGTTGGCTGCACAGTACAGGCACCATTCTGAGAACACCTTTTAATTCTCAATGAATACAAAAGGTAGCAAGTGATAGGCCAGCCTTCCCAATCAGAATGCATTCAGAAAATACAAAGGACATCAGATCACTCACTACCTTGTCCAATCAGAGAACACTTCGCATTCATTCGGAACATAGGAGTTATTGTCTGAATGGCACCACGCTGTATATTGCGGTTTTTAGGAGCCCAGGACTTAGAAGAAACAAGCGAAGTCACTGAAATATGGCGAGCAGTGCTTAGAAGCACCAGCCATGGTTTCTGCATAGTTACATCAGACCAATGGATGTATAAATCCTATGGCCGGAGTTATTCTTAAAAGACGCACGTGCTCATACAGCAAAGCAGCAGAGAGCCTTCATATGGGAACACGTGAGCAAACCAAGCAGCAATGCTGTGTGTAAGACGAACATAACCCTTCAACGGTGATAAAGTTTCCACAGCTACGGCGTCCCAATACACAACACACTCCTACTGGAGGCCGCTGCCGCGCTACAACATTTCCTTACCTCCCATTGCCGAAGCCGGAAGAAAGAGAACATCATCCCACTGCGGGGCCTCTCTTATAGCAGCAGCGGGAGGAAATGATGTCACGAAACTGACAGATGGGAGGGTTGCTGTGCGTATGTTAGGGATTTGAGGGTCTATAGCAGATCGCCATTACTGGAAAGAGGGACGTCTCGCGAGACCGAAGCCATGTTTGTGTAGATCATAACACAGCACACAGGTGCTGAGGAAGGAAGTTTAAGCGTAAACATCGAGTTCCTCATTGCTGACCTGACCATTTTATTTGGCTGGCTTGCAATGCTTACCCTCTTTTCTCTTTAAAACTTTGAATCTGATTTAGTAATAGATGTTAGAATGCAGTAGTGTTTTGATTGTGTGTGGGTATCCTCAATGCTATATCCCTGCTTAAAGCAGAGTTCCAGGCTTTTTTATTTTATTAAAAGTCAGCAGCTACAAAAAGTTTAGCTCTTGACTTTTAATAAACAGACACTTCCTGTTCCATGGTCCAGCGATGCGGCTGCACCGGGTCCGGCTCCTCTCCCTCTCCTCTGCGCATTTATTGGAACTGTGGGCACCCGGCCATGACAGCTTGCAGCTTCATTGCCGGGCGCGCAATGCACATGCGCGAGGAGCGCTGCGCTCTCCCAGTGGACAGGCATTCTTCTGAGACCTGTCACGTGTCCCAGAAGATTGCTGAGAGGGAGGGACTGCCTAGGGGAGAGGAGGCGTAGCCTAGACGGTCCGTGGGCGGAAGGAGGAAGTGGGATAGGAAGTCCCTCTCTAAAGTAGTCACCCCCCCCCCCCAAAAAAAAATGACATGCCAAATGTGGCATGTAAGGGGGTGGGGGGAGGAGTGCTGAAAGCGGAAGTTCCAATTTTGGGTGGAACTCCGTTTTAAAGTGGTTGTTAAGGTTCTTTTTTTATTAAACAACAAACATGTCAAGGGTTTTGCACAGAGCAGCCCTGATCTTTCTCTTCTGGAGTGCCTGGTGGCACTGCTGGCTCCTCCTCTTCATCAGGTGCACCCACGGAGAGCTACTTTCACTATGGGCACCTGTGCAGGTGCGCTCCTGAGTCCCGCTGCTGCGTCCATTGACACAGACAGCAGGACTCAGCCCAGCCCCCTGTGAAAAACCATGAGACTTTACAACACCTTTAAAGTGATTGTAAGTGATCAAACATTGTTTTAAAATAACAAACATGCAATAATTACCTTTTCTGTGCAATGGTTTTGCACAGAGCAGTCCCAATCCTCCTCTTCTCAGTTCCCTGGACTCCTAGCTCGCGCCTCATAGCAAGCCGCTGGCTATGGGGGCACTCGCAAGCCGGCTCCACCCCCTGCTCCCTCCTCACTGTCTCTAAGCCTATGAGGAGGGAGAGAGCCTCTGCACATCGTTGGATTGAGGTAAGTAAGGGTGGGCTGGGGGAGAGCTTCATGCAAAATATTTTTCTGCCTTCATGCATGAAAGTAAAAAAAATGGAGCCTTTCGAACCACTTTAACCACCTCCCACCTAGCCAATTGTAAAGTACTACTTAAAGTAAAACAATAAAAATGAAAAATTCCTTTAAATATAGTGCCTGGGGGGGGGGGTCCGCTTAGTCTGCCTGTAAAGTGGCGCATCTGTAGCATGTATAGAATGCTGCAGCAAAAATGTCATTTCTAAAGAAAAAAAGTCAATTCCCATTTAGGCTGGGTTCACACTATCGCCGCATGCAGCTCACAGCAGGGGTCCGGTGCGTCACAGTTTCAGGTCTGATTTCAGCCCGAATTTTTGGCTGAATTCGGGCCTGACAGGAACCAAAAGATGCACAGGACACCTGTGACCCAAAGGGCCTGGTATAACTTTTTTTCTGAATTTTTACAAATTCGCTACAGAACCGATCGATCTTCAGGTGCAGACCAATGATTTCTGGCCTAGACCTGATGATCGGTTCTAGCGAATGAAAAGCCTCCTCTGCCTGTGTAATTAAACACAGGCAGAGGAAGAGATGTCGCCTCCCCTCGTGGAACACTTTTAACCCCCCGATCGCCCCCCCCTAGTTAACCCTTTCACTCCCTCTCACAGTTATACCAACTGCAGTTTTCAGATTTTTCACTGATCACTGTACTGGTGTCACTTGTGACACTAAAAAGTGTTAGGATAGTTAGTGGTAGGACCAGAAAGGTTTAGGGTACCCCCCCTATAGTCCCTAATAATGGGTTAACCCCTTGATCACCCCCAGTTAACCCTTCCACTCCCTGTCACTGTGGCATTAGCATAGTGTACAGATCTTTTTTCTGATCACTGTATTAGTGTCATGGATTAGCTAGTTAGCGTCGGTTAGGTGTCAGCGTCAGTTAGCTTCAATCCCAGACAGCGTCCGATTTTAACCCTTTGATTGCCAGTAGCGCTAACACACACGCACACACCATACACCTCCCGTACTAGAATAGTGTTTGATCAGATCAATATCTTTGATCTGATCAGATCTATACTAGCGACCCCAATAGTATAATAGTATAGTGTTCTCAAAAACACAGCTGTAGCAGGAGCAGCCCAAACACCTACCAGCGCCTGCGTTTAGCCCCTCTGCCCAGCACAGCCCACCCAAGCGCAGTATCAATAGATCACTGTCACTTACAAAACACAGCACACAAAACTGCAGAGTTAGCAGAGTCATGCCTGATCCCTGCTAGCACTAACAATTTTTTTTTTGTAGCGATTCAAGCAATTGCTGACAACCAGGTACTCTTACCTGTGAGTCGCACTAGCTGCACCTATAAATTTAGTGGCCAAAATGTCCAAACAGAGGTACACTAGTGAAGAGGCCTACACGATACTGAGCATGACAGATGAGAGTGAAGGGGAAGCCTCACTGTCAGATTCAGGCTCAGTAATACTAACCTGTAGAAAGAAGCGGCACCCTGACAGATAGTTTTGATGACAGAGTAGTGGTCCCTGCTAAGGTCAGGGCTACCTGATCCCGTTCTTCTGTTGCTGAGGTGCAACAACCGCATGGTTTTCGTATGCAGCAGAGAGCCAGTACTAGTGCCGCTCAACCTTCTGGTGAACTGGTAAGCATCGCGGCCTAGTACATTCTGGTTGTAGACAAAACAGCACTGAAGTAACACTTGGTGACGTGGCGAATCCCATAAGTGCAGTTCAATCTGGTGCAGTGGCTAGCACAAGTAGTGCCCCACAGCCACAAAGACAGGCCGTAGAGCCCATAGTGCCCTTCCTGATGCATTTGCAAATCCTGATTGGCAGCCCACCACTTCTGCAGCACCCGTACTTCCCCCATTCACAGGTGGAAAAAGCGTATTTTACTTCCCTTGACTTTTACTAGCTGTATTTCACGGAAGATGTGAACATAGTAGGTTCAGTTGATAAAAAGACACCAGTTCATCAAGTTCCCGACACCGGTCTGATGAAAGGTCTGCATCTAAAAGACGTCGTTCACCTAGTCCTTCCAGACGAGAAGGTTCAAAAAAATGCCGAGCTTGTGGTGCAACCCCGATGCCAGATAAACTAATCTGCAAAGATTGCCAACGAGGTTATGCTGATCAACAAGGAGCTGAAGTCCAGCAGGTCACGGACTTAATAAAGAAAGTGGTAAAAGACTCATTAGCTGAGCTTATGGACTCTTCTCCTTCGCAAGTCATAGCAAGTGATCATGTGCATCCTTCGGAGCCATCCCTGCCTGGCCCATCATCAGCAGTGGTCGCATCAGTGCCACCTCCCCCAACAACAGGGGAGAATGACGAATCAGAGGATGGAATCAGAGCCTTCGGGCTTTAGCTTCTCTCTAGTACAACCCTTTGTCTCCGCGGTTAAACAGGCCATCGGTTGGGAGGAGGCAGAAGAGCCACCTAAGAAGGCCAAGTCTTTTTTTCCATTTTTAAAGAAAAAAAAACTTTCCTTTTTTCCCTTCATGGAAGAAATAAAGGATCTGATAGAAGGGGAATGGAAAAAGACTGACAAGCGCTTTTCTCTAAACCGTCTGCAGAAATTGTATCCGCTAGCAGAGTCCGACTCGGTTCTCTTGGACACTCCTCCGGTGGTTGATGCTGCATTGGTACGCCTAGCTAAAAATATCACCCTTCCTATGGAGGACTCTGCCTCCTTTAAAGATCCGCTGGATATGCGCATCGACTCAGACCTGAAGAAGGCCTACCAGTTGGCGGGAGGAGCCTGCAGGCCAGCCATAGCATTAGCGTCAGATTCTAATGCCATCAGGGTCTGGTCTGAAACATTGAAGTGGCCATTCGTCAAGATGTTTTCCGAAAGAGGATATCATAAAAGCACTAGAGGAACTCAAGGTATTTGCAGACTTCGTGGGTGAAGCAGCAATTGATTCAGTAAAGTATTCAGCAAGAGCAAAGTTGCACACGAATATGGCCAAGTGGGCTCTATGGTTGAAGCCGTGAGCAGCTGACGCAGCCTCCAAACAGAGTTGGTGCAAGATCCCCTTTGACAGGAAAGCTCTGTTTGGGGATAGGCTAGAGAAGGCGATTTCTCGGGTGACTGGTGGAAGATCAGGATTGCTCCCCCAGGACAGGAGGGTTAGGCGTTCTCGAGTTTTTGCCTCTAAGTTCCAGTCCTCAAGAAACAGAAACTTTTCTCACTTCCGTCAAGGCAGGGATACCAAAAAAAAATTGGAGAAGTACCCAGGCAACCTTTTTAAAGTCAAACAAGCAAAGAGGTCTTCCCAATCCCCAGGAAGGGACAAAGTCCTTTTGACAGAAAGCCACTCCAGCAGCTCCCAGTCGGGGCCAGGCTGAGGAAATTTGCCAAAGTCTGGTCCAGCCAATGCAAAGATCCCTGGGTGGTATCCATTGTCTGTTTCGGACATTTCTGGACGTTTCGAGATCACCCTCCGCAAGACTGTTTTGTCCCAACAAAACTACCCTATTCTCCTCAGAAAGCAGAGGTTCTGCAAAGATATCTTTGCCTACTACAGACACAGCAAGCGGTAATTCCGGTTCCACCTTCAGAAAGATTCACAGGTTTCTATTCTCCTCTCTCTATTGTCCCCAAAAAAAGTGGAGAATGGAGACCGGTAGTGGATTTGAAGAGGTTAAATCTTTACCTTTACCTAGAATCCATCAAAATGGAGTCCTTGCACACCATAATCCAGATGGTCCAAACGGAGGGGACTGGATGGTCTCGGTGGACCTTCAGGACCCCTACTATGTACCCATCCTGCCTGCCTTCCAGAAATATCTAAGAGTGGCAGTGGGTCCCATGCACCTCCAGTTCCAGTGCCTTCCCTTTGACCTGTGCATATCCCCGAGGATATTCTCAAAAGTGCTGATCGCAATTCTGGCACCCCTCAGGGAAAGGGGGTTGCGAGTGTTCCATTTCCTGGAAGATATCCTGCTGTTAGCCCCCAGTCCAGCACAACTTCTGCAGCACAGAGAGGTTCTCCTGTCTACCCTGAAGAATTTTGGTTGGTTGGTGAATACAGAAAAGAGTCTCCTGGCCCCAACCCAGGTGATGATCTATCTAGGCGCCCTTTTCAACACCTCAGCCAGAACAGTATGCTTTCCCCCCTAGAAAGTGGCAGCTATTGTCCAGACGATGTCCCATGTAAGAACACTGTCTTACCTGTCAGCATCAAACTGTATGAGTCTAATCAGGACTATGTCATCTTGTATCCCGATGCTACCCTGGGCTCATTGGCATCTGAGGATCTTTCAGGTGGGCTTTCTGGCCCAGTGGAAGAGGAAGTCGCTGTGCCAGCGAATCTCAATCTCAGTATCCATGAGGAGAGGTCTCCTCTGGTGGTCAAAGAAGGATCTAATCTCAAAACCCCATCTACTTCAATGTCCATCTTGGACCATCCTCACCACCGATGCGAGCTTGTTGGGTTGGGGAGCGCACTGCGATCATTTTGCAATACAGGTAAAATGGGACTTCCCAACAAACGGGATAGTCTCCAACATCTTAGAGTTAAGAGCAGCCTTTTTAGCCCTGGTGAATCTGAAAGATCATCTTCGACAGAAGACGGTCCTAATACGCCTAGGCAACAGGGCAGCAGTGGCGTATATTCAAAGGCAGGGGGGGACCCACAGCATACCTTTACTGAGGGAAGTAGAGTGCATTATGTTGTGGGCAGAGAGGAATCTGCTGGATCTGAAGGCGGTCTACCTACCGGGCCATCTGAACATAAAGGCAGATCATCTGTCTCGTTATTTTCAAGACGACGAGTGGTCTCTTCACCCGGCAGTCTTCGAATGATTTTGAATCTACAGATTCCTCCAGAGATAGACCTGTTTGCCTCGGCATTAAATGCCAAGCTACCATGTTTTCTTTCTCGCCTACCTCATCCTCAGGCGGAAGCAGTGGATGCCCTCTCGAGTCCATGGAATTGCAAGATAGCATATGCATTCCCTCCCAGGCCCTCTCTATCAGAAACATGGGCACTTTCTACCTTTACGGTTCCACTCTCAGGCACTCTGAAAGAACTGGACATTGCCAAAGTCCTAAAATGCTACCTTCAAGTCACAAGTTCGTTTAGAACATCAAACAGATTATTCGTTCTACCCTGGGGCAGAAATAGGGGGAAGGAAGCCACTCCAAGAACGATTGCTTCCTGGATTTGCAAGTTAATCCAAAAGGCGTATAGGGCTAGAGGGATGGATCCTCCGGCGGTGAAGGCCCACTCAACTAGGGCAGTTTCTGCATCATGGGCGGCAAGGGCCAACTTTTCTCTGGAAACTATTTGCAAAGCAGCCACGTGGTCACCCCCAAACACTTTCATGCATCATTACAGGATTGATCCAGGGGCACTCACCTTAGTGGAATTTGGAAGAAGGGTGATTGAGTCAGCTCTTGTGTTGCCTTAATAAAATGTTCTTATGAGCATTACCCACCCTGTTGTTATCTATTCTTTTATCACAGGTATGCTGCCATGGAGGCAACAGGAAACCGGAAAATTGTATCCTACTTACCGTAATTTTCCTTTCCTGGTGCCTATCCATGGCAGCATACATGCCCTCCCATGGTATTCGATGTAATAGGAGAATGCTATTGGGGGGTAGAGTTGTCTTTTTTATAATGTATTAACTATCCTGAGGGGAGGAGTCCGGGGCAGAGCTTATCACAGGTATGCTGCCATGGATAGGCACCAGGAAAGGAAAATTACGGTAAGTATGATACAATTTTCCATTTTGCCATGTAGTTGCCCACCCCATTAATTTGTTCAGATCTTCTTGCAAGGTTTCCACATCCTGCAGAGAAGTTATTGCCCTGCTTAGCTTAGTGTCGTCCGCAAATACAGAGATTGAGCTGTTTACCCCATCCTCCAAGTCCTTTATAAACAAATTAAACAGGATTGGTCCCAGAACAGAACCCTGGGGGACCCCACTTCCCACCCCTGACCATTCTTTATTTATCACCACCCTCTGAACTCGCCCTTGTAGCCAGTTTTCAATCTATGTACTCACCCTATGGTCCATGCCAACAGACCTTACTTTACACAATTTGTCACTAAATGATATATTGCTCACACATGGCATGGGTATATGTGAAATTACACCCCAAAATACATTCTGCTGCTTCTCCTAAGTATGGGGATACCACATGTGTGAGACTTTTTTGGAGCCTAGCTGTGTACAGTACCCCGAAAACCAATCACCGCATTCAGGCTTTCTAATGCCCCGTACACACGGTCGGACATTGATCGGACATTCCGACAAAAAAATCCTAGAATTTTTTCGGACGGATGTTGGCTCAAACTTGTTTTGCGTACACATGGTCGCACAAAGTTGTCGGAATTTCCAATCGCCAAGAACGCGGTGACGTCAACCAAGTACGACGAGACTAGAAAAGGCCATTTCGGAACCAAGCGCGGCACCCTTTGGGCTCCTTTTGCTAATCTCGTGTTAGTAAAAGTTTGGTGAGAGACGATTCGCGCTTTTTCAGACTCGTGGCTTTCAGATCGCTTTCTGCAGTTCAGTTTGTGCTTGTGTGTTTGTATCTGCTCTTCAGTGCGTGCAAGCAAGCTACGCGTGACTTTTTCAGGTCGCTCTTCACAGGCCTTGCTGTTCTTCAGTGCGTTCTGTTACTTCGTTCTGAGCAGCCGACCGTTTTCTAGCCATGTTGCGTATACGTACTCCTCGTAGAGTTCGTGCTGTGCGGGGGCTTGGTGTTGGGGTCCTGACCTTGACACAAGTCCAGTCCATGAACAGGGTGGGGAGGTGTTCATGGACCAAGAATTGGTTGCTTCAGCGTGACCAGTTCTCTCATATGCCTTTGCTTCGTGAGATCCGTGAGAATAATCCTGATGATTTCAGGAACTTTCTCCGGATGACGGACCCCGTATTTCACCGTTTGTTGGCTTTGCTGACCCCCTATATCAGCAGGCAGGATACCTGCATGAGGCAAGCCATCACTCCTGAGCAGAGGCTCGTCGCCACCCTGCGGTACTTGGCGACGAGGTGAAGCCTGAAGGACTTGAAGTTCTCTACAGGCATCTCCCCCCAGGCTCTGGGGATCATTATCCCAGAGACCTGTTCTGCCATCATCCAGGTCCTGCAGAAGAAGGAGTATATGAAGGTAAGATTTTTATCCTTTAATATCACATTTTATTGTATATAATGTTTGATAATATATTGCATTTCTTTCCTCATTCCCTAATTACCATGATTGTAATATGCTGTGAATGTCTCCTTTGTCCTCATGCATGCTGGATTTTTATCTAATTTTTTTTTGTCCTTCATACATATTTGCCTTCACTTACCTCCCCAGCATGGTCTACAGGCCCTATATTCACCTCATGTAGTCACTTAACAATGTATTTTGTCAGCTCCATAGTAGTGCTTTACCCCAAACACCCCCTAAAATGTTTTAAAATGTGATTGGTGCTTTAAATTCAGGCAGAGTGCCAGAGGCTTTTTTGTTGGGGTGTCCCCAAATCATTTTTAACCCTCCCTCCCCCCAACTGCTAAGTCAGCTGATACCAATTCTCTATCTATCCTCAATCATCTATCTGCTGACTTTGCCAAACCCATACACACTATACCCATCTCTTTAGTGGTCAGATTTATGGATGAATTCCCCAAAGCATGTAGTGCAAGGGCCTGCCTGTATACTTTCAAATGGTACTGTTTAAAGTTTTTGTATCCTATTATTATCTTGATAGGTAATAGCAGAATGTTCAAATGTGCTGAAATGTGTACAGTGTGTATTTATATCTTTGTATTCTGACACTTCTTACCTGTCCAGTGGGCTGCCAAAAGTGTAACTAAGGAGGGGCTGGCCAAAGTAATACCCATTATTTAGACATTCATCTCTCAATGAAGTGGAGAGAGTTACCTGTCCAAGAGCTCCCCCCCTATAATTTTAGAAATGGCCCATGAGAGGGGGTGGGGGAATCTGATAGGTGTACCTTATACTTTGGTGTTTAAAAATTCCCATTAATAAATGTTGGCCAAGAATGTTTGTGTCTAATCTGCTTTCCATGTTTTAATGTGCAAAAAGATTAATTTTATTTTTTTTCCCTCAACAGTTTCCTTCCACGCCACAGGAATGGCAGACTGTGGATTTCCACTTTGCCCAGCGGTGGGACTTTCCTAACGGAGGGGCAATTGATGGGAAACACGTCCACATCGTCCCACCACCCAACTTGGGGTCATACTATTATAATTATAAAGGGTTCAATAGTATTGTGATGTTGGCGGTGGTGTCGGCTAATTATGAGTTCCTGTATGTGGACGTGGGGAAGAATGGCCGGATGTCCGATGGTGGAGTCATCGCCCAGACGGAGTTTTACAGGCGTCTCCAGAATGGTAGCTTGGACTTGCCACCTCCAGAAGATAATGTGGAAGGACTCCTATTCGTCTTCGTTGCAGATGAAGCCTTTGCGCTGGGGGACTACCTTATGCGGCCATTCCCAATGAGGACCCTCACCCCGGACCAGAGGGTTTTTTTTAAATTACCGGCTGGCCAGAGCCAGAAAAGTGGTGAACACATTTTGAATCATGGCCAGCCGGTTCCGCATATTTCTTACACCCATCCATATGGAGGAGTATAAACTAAATCATATAATCCTGGCGTGCTGTGTTCTACATAACTTTTTACGGCAACATTCTGCCAACTATGCTGGCTCAGTTGGGCCTGAGGCCGGAATTATAAATGAAACAACCCTGACGGCTTTTGAAAGTGGCCGTCCTGGCTTGCCCTCCCTGAGTGCCCTTGATGTCCTGGTAAGATACCTTGAGTTCTTTGCGGGTAGGGGGGCCATCAATATGCCAGACAATTTGTGAAACCTTGATCAAATAAAAGAATTAAGCAAATCTTTGGTGACATTTACTGCTTGTGTTTGTTTTAGCTGACCCTGACCGAAATGTGGTGAGTCCTGAAAATGGCGTGATTGTGTAACCTTATACAAAGCACTGTGAAATGTGTGGACAATGAAAAAGCTCGCCTCTGCCTCACATCAATCCGCGCCTCAGAATCACTCCGCAATCGGATGCAGCAGACCCAAGCAGCTGCCTTAAAATTTGAACATATAATAAACAATAAGTCTAAAAATCATCAATGTGAGTATCCAGTCCTTGATTTGTTATACTTATTGAGGCAGCGCTAAGTGTCCGATGTTATAACACACTGTATATAGAACAAATGTTTAAAGAGACAGGAAAGTTCAAAATTAAAGATGTAGTCTGTGGATGTGAAGGTAAACGTAGAAATCCTTTCACCAATAGCGATCACCGCGTGAGGGGGTCACCCCCCGTGAGATTGCACTCACCACAATATCAGTAATCACAGGCCTTTGAATAATGATCTTTAAATCTTTGCCATCTCCTTAATTCAACCACCAGGTGGTGCAAGAACCCCTCGATACGTATAACATGGGGAGAAAATGAAATGCCATATAGCGTAATATTGCTTAAGACCGTTTATTAAACAGTACACACAATCACAATCCCCATTTAAAATATACGTACCAGATATATATAAAAACGAGCATTGAAAAGTGCACTGTGCCTGTATTAGCGTCCCCCGGGAGGAGTTCCTGGATGTAAGCTGTACACGGCTAATCCGTTCGCTTCCTGGTTACCTTCCGTGGAGCGCAAACGTCACTTCCGGTTGATTACGACCTGACGCGTTTCGTCACTTCCGGACGCCCTCAGATGACGTCCGGAAGTGACGAAACGCGTCAGGGTCGTAATCAACCGGAAGTGACGTTTGCGCTCCATGGAAGGTAACCAGGAAGCGAACGGATTAGCTGTGTACAGCTCGCATCCAGGAACTCCTCCCGGGGGACGCTAATACAGGCACAGTGCACTTTTCAATGCTTGTTTTTATATATATCTGGTACGCATATTTTAAATGGGGATTGTGATTGTGTGTACTGTTTAATAAACGGTCTTAAGCAATATTACGCTATATGGCATTTCATTTTCTCCCCATGTTATACGTATCGAGGGGTTCTTGCACCACCTGGTGGTTGAATTAAGGAGATGGCAAAGATTTAAAGATCATTATTCAAAGGCCTGTGATTACTGATATTGTGGTGAGTGCAATCTCACGGGGGGTGACCCCCTCACGCGGTGATCGCTATTGGTGAAAGGATTTCTACGTTTACCTTCACATCCACAGACTACATCTTTAATTTTGAACTTTCCTGTCTCTTTAAACATTTGTTCTATATACAGTGTGTTATAACATCGGACACTTAGCGCTGCCTCAATAAGTATAACAAATCAAGGACTGGATACTCACATTGATGATTTTTAGACTTATTGTTTATTATTTATACAAAGCACTGTTGGGTGTTATTTACTAAAGGCAAAGACACTTTGCACTACAAGTGCACTTGAAAATGCACTGAAACTGCACTTGTAGTGCAAAGTGGATTTGCCCCTAGGAAATAACACCCATTGTCACAGAAAGCAGCAATTACATCACCACAAAAGTGTAGTAGCGTTGAGACAATAATCCACACATTCTTGATTAACAATCGTTTTAATACCTGCACAATCACATGTGCATTTAGAAAAGGGCTTTAAAACAAACCAACATCTTTGTTGTATAACAATTTTTGGGGTGGCATTATCAAAAATAGAAATGTCCATTTAAGATAAAACAGGCATGTTTCAAAACAACAATGATTTGTTGTAGCCGTATTAGTGCAATTGTGACAGAGAAAATTGAGTACTGTCCGTGTGACTTTTTTTATTTGCACTAACATACAATTTTTCAGGACAAGCTTTCGGGGTATGTCCCCTTCTTCAAGGTCCAAGCAGTACTGATTCACAAATTTTTAAGCAGAATGTTAAAGAAAAGCTACACACGTCAATATACAGAAAACCGACTGACCGATGCAGCTATCTTCATAGTTCCAGTTTTCACCCCCAACACACCAAACGGGCCATCATACACAGCCAGGCCATCAGATACCACCGAATTTGTTCAGACCCAGAAGACAGAGATAAACATCTCAGAACACTGGCAGACTCCTTCCATAAGAAAGGTTACAAAGACAAAACCATAAACAACAGCATAAACACAGCCTTGAAAACCCGAAGAGAAAATCTCCTCCAATACACAGAGAAAAAAACAAATAACCGAGTACCTCTAGTCACCACATACAACCCAGCACTTGAAGGGATCAAAAAGATAATTAAAGATTTACAACCCATTATAACAGAGGATGAAACTCTGAAAGGAATATTCCAACAACCCCCATTATTGGCTTTCAGACAACCACCCAACCTCAGACACAAACTAATCAGCAGGAAACTTCACTCTGATTATGAAGTCAAAAATAATGGTAGCAAACCCTGCAATAAAAAACGCTGCAAACTATGCAACCAGATAAATCTATCCAAAAGTGTTACACACACAAATGGGACCTTCAATATCATGGGATCTTACAGCTGTACCTCAAGTAATGTTGTGTACCTCATCCAATGCAAAAGGTGCAGCAAAGGATCTTATGTTGGTGAAACAGGACAGAAGTTGCAAGCGAGGATGAATTTGCACAGACATACCATCAAAGAACATAAAGAAGACAGTTTATGCACACCTGTGGGACATCATTTCTCACAATCGGACCACACCATAGAAGACCTCAATGTCTTAGTTCTTAAAGGGAATTTCAGAACTATCCAGGAAAGGAAAACGTTTGAACTAAGAATGATACTTCTTTTTGACACGAAGAATAATGGCCTGAATTTAGATATTGGTTTCCTTACACATTATGCTAAAGTTTTACGACCGCTATGTGATTAGTATTCCCCCCCCTTGCATTCCCCCCCTAGCTTTCCCTCTGTCTTATCTCACTAACTCTGCTGCTATCTTTATTACCATTGATTTGTATGTGTTTTGTTTTCTCTTTTTTTTTTTTTTTTTTTTTTTTCTTTAACATTCTGCTTAAAAATTTGTGAATCAGTACTGCTTGGACCTTGAAGAAGGGGACATACCCCGAAAGCTTGTCCTGAAAAATTGTATGTTAGTGCAAATAAAAAAAGTATCACGGACAGTACTCAATTTTCTCTGTCAAAACAACAAGAAAGACACAAATCTTGAACTTACAAAGTTCACATTTGTTAGAACTTGAAGGCAATATCAGACATGAGGATTTAGGAACTGTGTTTGATATTGCATTCAGATGGGGTGGAAAAGCCAAATTTTGAAGATGCACACCAATTTACGAATGTCAACATGTGCTAGCTGCCATCATGGGGGATCAAGGGATGTGTTTTGGGGGAGCAACCCCTTCCTCTCAGCTACTTTATTATTCAGGAAGGGGTTGCACCCCCAAAACGCGTCCATTAATCTCCCATGATGGCAGATAGCACATATTTACACACTGTGTGCATCCTCAAAATTTGGCTTTTCTAAAAATCACTAAAACATTTTTAACATTGTAGCACACAAAAAAACAAAGGGATTTGGAGGGGTTTTAAACTCTACCCAAAACATCAATGATGATCTTATTTTTTTGAATAACATCATTGATGTTTTTCTTGAGGTTTTCCAATGCTAAATTACACCCCAATCAGGATCTGTGCACTTTCCGAGGTGAAATGCCCTGGATCCACAACATCACAAACACCTAAAAAGAGAGAAACCAAAAAAAAAAACAGGTATTATAAATATGCCGGCATCCATCTCTTACCTGAGCCTGTGGTCGCAGACACTCATCTGTTGTGGTGACTAGTTCCACCACGTCTTCTTCCTCCTGCTCTTCTTGTGTTGGGGGTATTTCCCCTTCTTCCAGAGGTGGGGGGTCTCTGGTCTCCTCGGATGAGGGGTGTCCTCCGAGTCTTTTCTCCCCTATGTAAAACAAAAATGGTATACTTAGCACACAGATATTTGATGGCAGAACTATAAATAGGAAACACTGCTTGGAAGTGGTGTACAATTGTCTAATTTGAAATAAAACAAAAAAACGTGCGCTCATAATTAATATAAGGGAGAAAACTAGTAATTGAAGGACTCCCAATGTATACCAATAATTCAAAGATATAAATGTGCAAAACAGATCATAGTGAAACAATCCAAAATAGATACAATTAAATTAAATGCATAAATCAAACATAAATCAAAGTGCTGTCGGTGAATAATTATTATTCACTGACAGCACTTTGATTTATGTTTGATTTATGCATTTAATTTAACCACCTCAATACAGGGCACTTTCACCCCCTTCCCGCCCAAGCCATTTTTCAGTTTTCAGCGCTGTCGCAATTTGAATGACAATTGCGCGGTCATGTTACACTGCACCCTAATGAAATTTGTATCGTTTTTTCCCCACAAATAGAGCTTTCTTTTGGTGGTATTTGATCACCTCTGCGGTTTTTACTTTTTGCGCTATAAACAAAAGAAGAGGGACAATTTTGAAAAAACACAATATTTTTTACTTTTTGCTATAATAAATATCCATTTTTTTTTTTTTAACAAATTTTTTCTTCAGTTTAGGCCGATATGTATTCTTCTACATATTTTTGGTAAAAAAAAAATTGCGATAAGCGTATATTGATTGGTTTGCGCAAAAGTTATAGCGTCTACAAAATAGGGGATAGATTTATAGCATTTGTATTATTTATTTATTTTTTACTAGTAATGGCGGCGATCTGCGATTTTTATTGTGACTGCGATATTGCGGCGGACACATCGGACACTTTTGACACATTTTTGGGACCATTCACATTTATACAGCGATGAATGCTATAAAATTGCATTGATTACTGTGTAAATGTGACTGGCAGGGAATGGGGTTAACACTAGGGGGCGATCGAGGGGTTAATGTATGACCTAAGGAGGTGATTCTAACTGTGGGGGGAGGGGACTGACTGGGGAAGGTGACCGATCGGTGTCCCTATGTACAAGGGACACGCCATCAGTCTCCTCTCCTCTCTGACAGGACGTGGATCTGTGTTTACATGCACAGATCCACAGTCCTGCTCTGTTACCCGGCAATCGCGGGCGCGCCCCATGGTGGCTCGGGAGGGAGATGACGTCATATGACGTCCGCCCAGAACAACAGAAGCCTCATCCCGCCGTCATATGACGGTGGGCGGTGGCTTAGTGGTTAATTGTATCTATTTTGGATTGTTTCACTATGATCTGTTTTGCACATTTATATCTTTGAATTATTGGTATACATTGGGAGTCCTTCAATTACTAGTTTCTCCCTTATATTAATTATGAGCGCACGTTTTTTTTTTTGTTTTATTTTACACAGATATTGGTGTTTTATTCATGCAGCTATAAGGTTTTGTATACTATCTTTGTTTTCTTTAGCGCGGTTATATTTTAATTTTTAGTTTATGTTTATGAATTGTCTATTTTGGCAGAGTTCCAAGATGTAGAATTTTGAGTGTCCTTTGTCAAGCTTCAATACTTTACCTGTTTGGTACAAGCTTCACAGATGAAGACACCCCTATAGTATACACTGGAGCACCTGTGTGGGCCCCCTAATAAAAAGGGTGTTGTTGTGTCCCACACTAGTGCTCCAGTGTCCAGATGTGAAAACAGCTGCTGAGTGTCCTCTCCTTACACAGAATCTAGTTTGCATTTCATTCTAGTAACAAACCCATCTACACAACCAAGTTATTTTCATACAAGTAGGCCCTAAAAAATGTGGGCAAATGCATATGGCCAAAACAATGGTGTTTTATAGGCCGAAAGAAAAATGTTTGATACGAACGAATAATGTGCCCATGAACATGAAAGTTGCCATTTTAAACTCTACAACACTTAAAGTGGGGGTTCCACCCAAACAAACAAAAATACCTGAAAAATTCTAAAACTAAAAATACATTTGGATATTTTTTTTTTTTAACCTACCTCTAAATGCCTGTTGCTAGATGGTCCCTCGTAGTCTGCCTCTTCCTTTGCCTGGGCTGGTGACATCACTTCCCCCTCAGCACAGGAAGGGCTCGGCTCTGCTCCCTCCCTCCTGTCAATCATCTGGGACCCATTACAGGTCCCAGGTGATTGAGCGGCCAATCACGGCGCGTGGCGCCGCTCGTGCATGCGCAGTGGGTGCCAGGCTGTGAAGCCACAGCCCGGCGCCCACAGTTGAAATGCCAGCGCCAACGAGCGGAGGAGGGGACGAGCGGGGCTTCGATCCCCCGCATCGCTGGACCCAGGGACAGGTAAGTGTCCAATTAAAAGTCAGCAGCTGCAGTATTTGTAGATGCTGACTTTTAATTTTTTTTTTTTTTAATGGACCCCCTGGGTGGAACTCCTCTTTAAGAAAAGCACATGGAGCAGCACGAACGCAATAAAGACAAAAAGAATAGGAACACAGCACAACTACTTACTTTTTTGCAGCACTCTCCGGATCTTTCTGTACTGCCCATGTTCTCGTAATTTCAGGTCCGACCACCGCTTCCTGAGCTGATCTTTCGATCGACATACCCTGAAATTCCGGTGCAGACTTTTGACCACTTTCGCCATGATCTTGGCCTTTCTGACATTGGGGGTTGGGGTAAGGTCCATACTTTCCATCATAGTCGGCCCTCTTCAGGATGTCGACCATCTCCAACATCTCCCCAAAGGACATATTTGAGGCCCTAAATCGTCTCCTTCTGGATCGGGACATTTCCGGATCCGGGCTTTCCTCCTCCTACTACTCGTTCTATAATTAGCACGCAACTGCTGTGTCTCCGCCATGTGCTCTTCCCCCACTGCGCAGAACGAAAAGGGGCGGGGAATAGACTAGAAAGAACATCAGGGGCGGGCGGAGTTACACGCATGCGCAGTGTGTATAAAGTGTAACACGTGTGCGTAGTACGTACGATCTGTGGGCGGAGGAAGGAGTATCGGAGGCGCCGATCGTGATAACGAAGGTAAGAGCAAAACTTGGGCCTATACTGCTTCTAGATTAAGACCTATATTGTAACAAGATTAGGAGAGTTTGGCCTGACATTAGGGTTTGTCTTGTGTTGTGTCTTGCAGAGAAAATGGATGGCTTCAATGACCACAATTTCCTCCCCCTGTTCATAGATAAGTACAGGGAGCTGCCCTGTCTGTGGCAGGTGAGAAATCCTCATTATAATAAACAAAAGAGGCAGGCAGAACTGGAGAAACTGCTGGAGCTGGTGAAGCCGGTTGTCCCTACAGCAACCATCCCCTATTTAAAAAACAAAATTGGTGGCCTGAGGAGCACTTATCTTAGGGAGCGCAAGAAGGTCACAGATTCCCAGAGATCCGGAGCTGGAGCAGATGACGTTTATGTCCCCAGGCTGTGGTACTATGAGAGACTGCGATTTCTGTCAGACCACACTGAAGTCAGGGAATCCCCCTCAACCCTTCCTTCCACTCTTCCTTCCACCCCAGCTGAGGCTTCCGATGTCCAACCTGGGACTTCCAGCCAGGAAGAAGTGGAGGAGCCCAGCTGGAGCCAGGTATAGCATTCTTCTACAGATTTCTGGTCAAGAAATAAATGATGTTTACTAGATGTTATTATTGATCACTAATTGCTGATGTAATAAAGTGTTTTACATATCAATAGACAGTAGTGGGCACAAAAAATTGTAACAAGAATGAAAAATGCTGGGCTCAGAAGGATAGTCTGTTATATTTGTTAATTCAATTTGCAACAGTCATGTCAGGGGATCTAATTGACCAGACCGTGTGGACTGCACAGAGGAGACCAGAAACACATGTAAGTGAAATAATGTTTTTTGTTAAACAAGTGACAAGTAAAAGGACTATAAACAGTGCAAAAACAACACAACAAACCCACTACAAACAACAATATATACAAGTAAATGGAGATACCGGAATCGTAAACAAAGCCAGGCCAAGGTCATACACAGGGAGGTCAGCAGATGGGCAAGGATGGGAAACTAGCAGGACAGGGAGAGGATGGATGGTTAAGCTGCAGGGCAGGGATCCAAGGGAATCAGGAGGGACAAGAACAGGATGGGCTTGGGATAGGGATCGGATCGGATCAGAGCAGAGCAGGACAGAGACAGGTTCACAATCAGGATACAGGCAGCAAGGTCAGGGCGCAGGGAGAAAGATACCAAGGCAAGCCTATGAGGGCTTGCCGGGTATTTATAAGGCTGTGGTAATTGACCTCATGTCACAGCTGAGTGCAGTGTGTGCTGTTTGCTCCACACTGCCGGAGTGCACCCGCTGGTGGACACCGGTACTATGGCCCAGGGATGCAACAGTGCCACCAGCAGGAGAGACCTTTTACTGCAGGTCCCAGGTGTTGAAAGACACCCGCTGGTGGACACTGGTACTGCGATCCAAGAGACCGATAGCGCCACCAATGGGTAAACCCTCTCATGACAAGTCATGAGGTGAAAATTGTGTGTGATTGATGAATAAAAAAACTAAAAAACTATGTCCCTTTTTCATACACAGCAGACCTCAGCCAGGAGGAGGCTGTGGAATGTGGCAGCCAGGAGGAGGCGGGGCTAAGTTGCAGCCAGGAGGAAGCGGGGCTAAGTGTCAGCCAGGAGAAGCCTGGGACAAGTCGAAGCCTGACCGAATTGCAGGTTCCTCCCCTCCGCCTTCCATACAAAAGAGCGAGGAAGGCGACTCACATGCAGGATTCTGCGCTCAGGCTAATTCAGGAGGCTTCTGCGTCCCTCAGAGCCTTACCCACTCCTGAAGAGGCCTTTGCCTGCATGGCTGCCACAAAACTGCAGGGCATGCAGGAGGGTCAACGCAAAATATGTGAGGACCTTCTGTATAAAGCCCTAAGTAAGGGGGTGAGTGGTGAACTAACACCCAATACCCACCTGAGTGAGTTGGCCCCTCCTCCTCCTGCCCCAACTCCACCACCAGAGCCACAGCGTGGAAGGAAGTATGGAAGGAAGACCAGAGAGTGATGGCCCTGGGTACAGTCTGGTCTGACAAAATATGCAGTCTCTTGTATGACCACAGCCTGGGGACACAGATGTCATCTGCTGCTTCCTGGATCTCTGGGACTTCTGGACCAGACTGCACTCCCTTATATATGGACTCCTCAGGCCACCAATTTTGCTGGAAAATAGTTGATGTGTGCCCTGGGGGCCAAAGGCTTCACCCATTTCTGCTGTTTCTCCAGCGTTGCCTCCCTCTTTGTTTAGTTGTGAGCCCTTAATAAATGAAATTTTGTTTCAATTATACTCGCCTATGTGTGTTTTCCTTCAAAAAGGACTGTTTGTTTGTGAGTAGGCAGGTACATTTCAAAACTACAATGTGAAATTAACAAGGGACACCAACACCAAACAATCTCCTACAGATTAAATAATACAAGATATCAATGGTGTTGTGGTAACTTGACACACAAAACACACACAAAAATATTATAGAGTAAAACACAACAAAAAAAACAATAAAAACACAGCCTTGAAAAACAAAACAAACCCCCAAAAAATACAAAACCAGCCTGGAAGAAAACAAAAAAAAATTACAAACAAACAAAAAATAATTTGGTCAGATGTGACAAATGTAAATATATTGAGGGAATCCCAATAAATAATAAAGAAAGAAGTTTGTGAGAAGTCTGTGTGAATAAGAGCAGCAAAACGACTTCATTCTTCTCACATTATAAAGAAGAAGAGAGTGCGCTGTATTAAACCATTTTTAACATTGCACCATGACGAAAGCTAATTTTACCAGACCGAGCTGTTCCGTCTCGGAATTTCTTCTGAGCATGCGTGGCACTTTGTGCGTCGGAACTGTCCACGCATGGTCGGAATTGATGCGATCAGATTTTGTCGGAAAATTTTATAGCCTGCTTTCAAACTTTGTGTGTCGGAAAATCCAATGGAAAATGTCCGATGGAGCCCACACACGGTTGGAATTCCCGACAACACGATCCGATCGGACATTTTCCATCTGAAAATCCGACCGTGTGTACTCAGCATGCCTCTCAGCAAATAGCTTGGGGTGCTTGGGGTGTCTACTTTCCTAAACGGGTCATTTTGCGCTATCTTGGCATTTCTTGGCCTCCAAAACTGTGATAGGTAGTGAGGAGTGAAATCAAAAATTTACACCCTCAGAAATCCTAAAGGCGGTGATTAGTTTTCGGGGTCCTGTACGCAGCTAGACTCCCAAAAAGTTTCACACATGTGGTATCCCCGTACTTAGGAGAAGCAGCAGAATTTATTTTGGGGTGTAATTCCACATATACCCATGGCATATGTGAGCAATATATGATTTCAGTGACAACTTTGTTTAAAAAGGTTTATTAATTTTTTGTAATTTTTCAATCACTTGTGACAAATAGCTACAATATTCAATGGGCTCAACATGCCTCTCAGCAAATTCCTTGGGGTGTCTACTTTCCAAAAAGAGGTAATTATGGGGGGGGGGGGGGGTTGTACTGCCCTGCCATTTTAGCACCTCAAGAAACGAGATAGTCAGCCATAAACTAAAAGCTGTGTAAATTCCAGTAAATGTACCTTAGTTTGTAGACGCTATAACTTTTGCACAAACCAATAAATGTACGCTTCTTGAAATTATTTTACGCAAGACATGTGGCTGAATAGATTTTGGCCTAACTGTATGACTAAAATTGAGTTTAATTGGATTGTTTTAATAACAAAAATTAGAAAACATCATATTTTTTCAAAATTTTCGGTCTTTTTTCATTTATATCGAAAAAACGAAAAATCGCAGAGGTGATCAAATACAACCAAAAGAAAGCTCTATTTGTGGGGAAAAAAAGAAGCAAATTTAATTTGGCATTGCATGACTGCACAATTACCAGTTAAAACAGCACAATGCCAACTTGTAAAAAGTGCTCTGGTCATTAAAGCGGAGTTCCACCTGCAAAAAAAAAATTAAAAGTCAGCAGCTACAAATACTGCAGCTGCTGACTTTTGAAATAAGGACACTTACCTGTCCAGGGTACCCACGAGGTCCTCACCAGAAGCCGACCCGTCCCTTGGCTCCGGGTGCAGGCGCCGGCATCTTAAGTAAGGGAATCAGGAAGTGAAGCCTTGCAGCTTCACAGCCTGGTTCCCTACTGCGCATGCGCGAGTCGCGCTGCGCGTTCTGTCTGGTCCCTGCTGTCTTCTGGGACCTTTGTGTCTCCCAGAAGACAACGGGGGGGCGGAGGAGGGGCCAGACATCACAGATACCGCGGCAATCTTTTGCCGGAAGTGGAAGCAAATACCTGTATTCAACGGGTATCTGCTCCCCCACCCCCTGAAAGGTGCCAAATGTGACACCGGAGGGGGGTAGGAACCGGATAAGCGGAAGTTCCATTTCCGGGTGGAACTCCAATTTAAGGGGGTAAATCCTTCCGTGGCTGAAGTGGTTAAAGACAAAATGCTGCAGGCAATGCGCTAGATAAGCTCACCATGGCACTCATACTGTACACAAGTTAACACATTAAATTCCTATGGGATACTACTTCCAAACAGATTGGCAACAATTCAAATACTAATCCAAGCACTGGTATTTCAGCAGCAAATCTCAACAAGCAGGGGTTGAAGGTTTGGCAATAGCTGTCCCTCCCGAATGGCTAGCTTGGTATTGCACCTGGCTGCCTTCCCCTATGGGCTGTGTGGGATGAACAGAGGTTACTCACTAAGTCCCTAGTGTCCTGTAGCAGGGATGTAACTCCTTCTCTAGTGTAGTAAAACACCTGTCAGTGTCTTGTTTTGCATTTGTGCTAGTTCTTGCTGATAAGAACTGTCTTGCCAATTTCTATTAAATCTTGATAACCGCTGTGCAAAACTAACAGTGGTAGGGTCGTTTAAATCAGCAAGAACAGGCCCAAATGCAGATACACAAAACACAGGCAGATGTCTATGTACAGGCAGGTGGTTTCCTATAAGCATTGACAGTGCAAAGCCTCAGGTAAGACTGATGTATAACCTTCAGCCAGTGACAGAACAGGCTGAAATGCAAAGACACAGGCAGATGCTTTTCTGCAAGAATTAAAAATGTCAGCCTCAGATGGTATGAATGTGTACAAATTGTCCAGCAGCAAGACAGTTTTGCTTCAGGAAGAACAGGAACAGCCTCAGCAAACCACTGGCCAATTTCTATATGCCATTCAAAGCAGGCCTAGTACCACTTAATACACCGAAAGCCTGAAGCGCTGCAAGTCTAGGGGTCAGGCAAGATCAATTAATCTAACAGAAGGTAGCCAAATGGATGGATCAAAGTCACTGCAGCCAGCACAGCATGGAAAAATAGTCTAAGCAAAAACAAACTGCAGCACTCTGAAAAATTGATCGATTGAAATCCAAAGTGATGCTATGTGCATAAATAAAGCTTGCTACCAGTCAAATGAGTGAATAGTGCTGTTTATTCCATAGGATTAATAAAAGTCAAAGAAAAATATAACAATCAAAATACAAATGATTGATAGTGGTGAACGTTACCAGTGACCTCAGGATAGATAGTGGGGGGGAAACAATCATCGGGAGGCTTAATTGGGGGTGGTAAAAGACCAATCAGCATCCGGAGGAGTGGAGAGGAATTCCAGGTCCCAGAAGGGGAGTGTACTGGCTGCTAGGTGGAACCGCTAGCTCTGGAGTGATTTTCGTGGCTGGATGGAGGAATAAACTAGGCAGCCTGGGTGAAAGGAGGGGTGTGGAGGCGCCAACTGTGGTAGCTTGTTTACGCAAAAATAAAAGTTAGTGTAACAATTACACTTACTGGTTCGCAGGGTGGAGGTGTTTCTTTGAGATGGAAAAGTGTCCTGGGATGTGCTGTTATCTTGTTTCCGGCTCAGATTTCATTTCTTCAGGCGTCTGAGTGTGGAGTCTGTACACAGGCTGAACTGCTGCATCCAGTGCATGGAAAGCTCCACGCTGACCACTCTGGAGTGCAGAAGAGGAAATGACGTCACTGATGCACGGCAAACATCCAGGCTGGTGTTGGGGATAATGCAGGGATAGTACAGGCTACGCGCTCGGGGCTCACAGCTCCTTCTACTGGCCTATATTATCTATGGAAGAGACCTCACTCTTGAGCAAAGGTCTCACCTTTGCACCTACCATCCGCCCAAACCCATTCATGTTATTCAAAGACCTTAATAAATTTATACGAGACTTGACAGTGAAAAGATTCTACAATATCCAATCTTCTCTGAAACCCCCACCCTCACAAGAACCCATTGAAACCATTAACCATGATGTTCTCCCAATAGATACAGACACAGATTCCTCCCTCATCTTGGACCCAGATGAACTCCATACAGAATATCCCTTTGCAGATATGGAATTGTACACTCAACACTACCAAACATCCCCTCCCATTCAACATACAAAATTCAAACCCAAGTCCATCTTCAACCCAGTACATAAAAAAGGCCCCTATCTACAGACATTCTATCAAGTCATGTATACCGACCTTGTCCAAATGTGTAAATCGGCTCCCAAGAAAAGAGCTAACCTCTCTAAAGCAGAACAGAAGGCCCTGGATGAGTTAACCAACAACCATAATATCATCATAAAGGCAGCAGACAAGGGAGGCGGCATTGTAATATAGAACAGTTCAGACTACATGGCGGAATCACTCAGACTGTTATCCGACACCAACACTTATTCCAAACTCACTCATGATCCCTTACCAGAATTCACCCAGAAAGCCACAAAATTAGCCCACAGAGCTCTAGAAGATGGTATTATTTCCAAAGCTGAACTGTCATTTCTCATCAAAGGTTTTCGTAAAACTCCCTATTTTTACCATTTACCAAAAATCCATTAAGACCAGTCCAACCCACCAGGCCGTCCCATAGTAGCTGCTATGGAGAGCATCACCAGCGGGTTTTCTATGTACATAGACCATTTCCTTCAACCCCTTGCGCAACACCTCCCATCTTATATTAGAGATAGTACCCACCTATTGGAGATGCTCTCCTTCTACACCTGGGAACCCACCCACCAGTGGGTATCCTTGGACGTTACATCTCTATACACTTCCATCCCCCACGCAGTAGGCCTCAGAGCAGTAGAATATTTTCTCTCTGAGGACCCCCTCATCAATCCCAGACAAGCACAGTACATCCTGGAGGCTACACAATTCTGTCTAGAACACAACTACTTTGAGTTTGACCACACCTTCTATCTACAAACTCAAGGCACTGCCATGGGTGCCAATTTTGCCCTAAGCTACGCCAACCTGACTATGGGCTACTGGGAACTACAATACGTCTCACATAATAACCCTTTTGCCGCCCATATCATATATTATGGGCGCTACATCGATGATATCATTCTGATCTGGGAGGGCACATCAGAGACTATAGAGTCCTTTGTCAAGCATTGCAACTGCAACACCCTAGGGCTATCCTTCACCCATGTCATAGACCCTGAAAAACGAATCTTCTTGGACTTAGAACTTTTTCATAGTGAATCTGAAATACATGCTACAAACTTTGTCAAACCCACCGCTGGAAATTCTTATATTCACTACCAGAGCTGTCACCATCCAACATGGATCAACAACAAATCTACCATGGGCCTCAGAGTCTGGGTCATCGAGGCCATGCCCAGAGGTCTTCCTGCTGCGGAACATTTTAAACGCTTGTGTGAGCAGGAGGCCTACTGGATATATTCATTGGGTACTCTCTCGCCAGGGGGACTCAATGAAGAATTAGAAAAACATTCTTTGTTGTAGTTTACTTTCCTCCCCCCCCCTTCCCCTCTCCAATCATACATTCATTCTTCACTTTCTTATTATATATATATATATATATATATATATATATATATATATATATATATATATATATATATATATATACCTTGCCCATCACTATACAAACCATGTAGAAGTTTCTTACAACATAAAAATACCCCCATGGTCCTTTGCTGTCATATCATCCAGTCACCTGAGGGACCGCTGTCCCCTCATGGACCCAGATAGCAACTCTATCGTTCTATATAACAACTTCACCCCCTTTCCCCCCGCACCCCCCCCCTTCCCTCATGTCCCCCTGAGCTCATCCTCATAATGTGTGTCCCAGTGCTTTTTAATCTCATTTTTTATTTCTTATTTTAATTTTACATTTATTTTTTTTTTTTTCTTAAACTTACCCCCAATTCATCATATTTTTAATTCTTCATACTTTACTTTCAACTTTTTTGTGCTTTTTGGAAGATTGTGGGTCTGCTGGCTGTTGTGGTTCCACAGCCACAGACCTCCAGCCCATACACCTTAACCTAATTAACCTAATTGCCTCCACTATATATTCAAGCTGCTCTCCTCCAGGGAGCAAAAAGGCCAGTAGAAGGAGCTGTGAGCCCCGAGCGCGTAGCCTGTACTATCCCTGCATTATCCCCAACACCAGCCTGGATGTTTGCCGTGCATCAGTGACGTCATTTCCTCTTCTGCACTCCAGAGTGGTCAGCGTGGAGCTTTCCATGCACTGGATGCAGCAGTTCAGCCTGTGTACAGACTCCACACCCAGACGCCTGAAGGAATGAAATCTGAGCCGGAAACAAGATAACAGCACATCCCAGGACACTTTTCCATCTCAAAGAAACACCTCCACCCTGCGAACCAGTAAGTGTAATTGTTACACTAACTTTTATTTTTGCATAAACAAGCTACCACAGTTGGCGCCTCCACACACCTCCTTTTTTCAACATTGATTATCAACAGAGGTAATGGACACCCTCTGAGGATGGCTGCCTCCTCATTCTAGAATTTACCTGCCTTATTTTAATGTGCTATTATAGCTACCATTGTACTATTTACCTTAGACATCACATGTTGCGGAGCGCCGGAAAACCCCCCCTTTTGTTTAGCCTGGGTGATGGTGACTGCTCCAGGGAGAACAACCAAGCCAAGCACAGTCGATACTCTCAGCACGCCTGCGCGCCTCCTGTGGTGTCAATGCCATGCCGGAGAGGGAAGGGGAATCATTGAGGTCAATTGTTTCAAACATCCACTGTCCTGTTCTGTTGCTGTAACTTACATGTTTCGCGCGCATGCGCTTTGTCAAAGTTACAGCCAGGACGACAACAGATGCAGATGTAGGATAAAAAAACTAAACTCAAGCCTGTGGATGATTATCATCACCTCACTGCTTGATGAGACTCGGGTGATCACAGATCAGAGTAAGGGGTCGATCCCGACCCTTTACCAAGTAATCAGCTTCAGCCAATGACAGCTGATCATGTGATGTAAACAGAGGATCGGTAATCGGTTTTCTTTTCTTCTCACGCTAACAGCGTGAGGAGAAAAAAAAAGCCAATCACCGGCTTCTGTTGAAGGTACCCTGTTTCCCTGAAAATAAGACCTAGCGTGATTGTCGGTGATGGCTGCAATATAAGCCCTACCCCCCAAATAAGCCCTACCCTGTTTCCCCCGAAAATAAGCCCTACCCTGAAAAGAAGTACTACAAGGACTTTAACTAGGGCTTATTTGGGGGGTAGGGCTTATATTGCAGCCATCACCGACATTCACGCTAGGTCTTATTTTCGGGGAAACAGGGTAGATATGTCACGAGCAGGGAGAAGCAAAGCCGCCTCATATGTGCCCACAGTGCCCATCAATCAGTGCCCACAGTGCCCACCAATCAGTGCCACCTATCAATGCCCACCAGTGCCACCTATCAATGCCCACCAGTGGTGCCAATCAGTGCCTCATCAGTGCCACCTAGCAGTGCTGCCTATCAGTGTCGCTTACCAGTGCCCATCACTGCCACCCTCATCAGTGCCACCTATTAGTGTTCTTCAGTGCCACCTATCAATGTCACCAATCAGTGCCACCTCATCAGTGCCCACCAGTGCCACCTATTGGTGCCCATCAGTGCCGCCTTATCAGTGCCCGTCAGTGCCGCCTTATCAGTGCCCATCAATACAGCTTATCGGTGCCCATCAATGCAGTCTCATCAGCGTACATCAATGAAGGAGAAAAATTACCTGTTTGCAAAATGTATTAACAAAATATAAAACAGTTTTGTATTTTTTTTTTTTTAAATCAGGTTTTTTTATTTTTTTTAACAAAAATAAAAACCCAGAGGTGATCAAATACCACCAAAAGAAAGCTCTATTTGTGGGAAAAAAATGATAAAAATTTCATTTGGGTACAGTGTTGTATGACCGCGCAATTGTCATTCAAAGAGTGACAGCGCTAAAAGCTGAAAATTGGTCTGGGCAGGAGGGGGGTTTAGGTGCCCAGTAAGCAAGTGGTTAAAGGGACAGGTTATCCACTTGCCGACTGCCTCACGACGATATACGTCGGCAGAATATCACGGGCAGGTAGAGTAACGTACCCATACGTTACTCCCCTCCCGCGGGCAATCGCGCCCCCCCCGGTGCCCGAGGTGGTCGGCATCGTTCCAGGAGCGATCCGTCCTGAGGGGGAGGCCACTGATTCATGGCCTCTTCCTCACGATCGCTCCTGATGAATGAGAAGCTTCCTCTGCTTCTGAAACTGTAAACAGAAGCAGAGGAAGTGATGTCATCTCTCCTCGTGAAGCCTTTTCGTTCCGGCGCCCGAGGAGAAAAGACATCCCTGTCACACCAACAGCACACTAACACCAGTACACATAGGCACACAAATCACCCCCCCGATCACCCCCCCATCACCCCCCCTGCACCCCCTGTCACCCCCTGTCACAGTAACACCAATAGCAGTTTTCTTTTTTTTACTGATCACTGGTGTCATTTTGTGACTGTTATAAGTGTTAGGGCTGTTAGTGGTGGGCCCCTTTAGGTCTAGGGTACCCCCTAACCCCCCTAATAAAGGTTTAACCCCTTGATTGTCCCCCAGTTAACCCTTTCACGCCCTGTCGCCAGTGTCACTTAGCGATCTTTTTTCTGATCGCCGTATTAGTGTTGCGGGTGGCGCTAGTTAGCCTGTCAGTTATTTAGGTTCACCGTCAGGTTTTTATAGCATCAGGTACCCCCATATACTACCTAATAAAGGTTTTAACCCCCTGGTTAACCCTTTCACCCCCTGTCACCAGTGATCACAGTATAAGTGTTATGGGTGACGCTGGTTAGTTAGTTTGTTTTTTATAGCGTCAGGGCATCCGCCGTTTATTACCCAATAAAGGTTTAACCCCCTGAGCGCCCGGCGGGTGATATCAGTTTGGTTTTAGGGTCAGTTAGGATCTGTGTCGCCCCAGGCAGCGTCTGATTAGTGCCAGTAGCGCTAACACCCTTGCACGCAGCATACACCCCCCTTAGTGGTATAGTGTCTAAACGGATCAATATCTGATCTGATCAGACCTATACTAGCGTCCCCAGCAGTTTAGGGTTCCCAAAAACACAGTATTAGCGGGATCAGCCCAGATACCTGCTAGCACCTGCGTTTTGCCCCTCCGCCTAGCCCACCCAAGTGCGGTATCGATCGATCGCTGTCACTTACAAAACACTAAACACATAACTGCAGCATTCGCAGAGTCAGGCCTGATCCCTTCGATTGCTAACAGTTTTTTGGTAGCGTTTGATACAGTTGCTGACAGCCTAGGAGCTTTTTTTCCTCTGAATCTTACTACTGTACCACTAAATTTAGAGCCCAAAATGGCAAATCGAAGGCACACTAGTGAAGAGGCCTACACGTTTCTGAGCATGACAGATAGTGAAGAGGAAGTCACTCATCTGTCAGATTCAGGCTCAGAATACGATCCTGTAGATGACAGCAGCTCCATGACAGATAGCTCTGACGACGGAGTTGTGGTCCCTGCCAAGGTTAGGCGTACCAGACCCCGATCTTCTTCTGCTGTTGTTGAGGTGCAAGAACCTGCAGGGCTCTCGTATGGAGCAGAGAAGTACTAGTGCTGCTCATCCTTCTGGTGAACTGGCAAGCACCAGTGGCCTTGTACACCCCGGTCGTATATCCAGCACTGCAGTATCACGTGGTGACGTGCCGAGTCCCATAAGTGCAGTTCAAGCCAGCGAGGTGGCAAGCACAAGTATTGTCCTGCTACCACCAAGAAGACAAAGATAGGCCCGTTATGCCCATAGTGTCCTTCCTTCAGAATTTGCCAATCCTAATTGGGAGCCCAACACTTTCTCCGCCCCAGGACCCAAGGCAGCCACCAGATGCTCACCTCACCTGGTCATAGGAAGGGTCACTCTGTACTCTGAACTTTTGTTAGTGGTACAATTTCTTGGGTTTGGCTGCTGAAAGTGGGAAGACTTTATAATCTGCTGCACCCAGAAATCAAAAACATATGCACAATTATGCCCCGTACACACGCTCGGATTTTACGATGGAAAATGTGTAATAAGACCTTCTTGTCGGAAATTCTGACCGTGTGTAGGCTCCATCACGCATTTTCCATTGGATTTTCCGACACACAAAGTTTGAGAGCAGGCTATAAAATTTTCTGACAACAAAATTCGTTGTCGGAATTTCCGATCGTGTGTACACAAATCCGACGCACAAAGTGCCACGCATGCTCAGAATAAATAAAGAGATGAAAGCTATTGGCTACTGCCCCGTTTATAGTCCCGGCGTACATGTTTTACGTCACCACGTTCAGAATGATCGGATTTTCCGACAACTTTGTGTGACCGTGTGTATGCAAGACAAGTTTGAGCCAACATCCGTCGGAAAAAATCCTAGGATTTTGTTGTCGGAATGTCCGATCAATGTCCGACCGTTTGTACGGGGCATTAGACATTTTGATATACGTTAACATCACTACATCAGTCTGTATATGCAGTAAAGCATGCTTAGTATACTCACTGTGAAAACAAAGGGGTTAGTCCTACGCATTGTGTAAAAAGGCTGTTTCGTCCTGTCTTCTCTGATCCTCCCCTGCTTCCACTTTCCCCAATTAATCTCCTGACATTACAGAACTTTGGAGGCACTCTGCATATGCTCAGTTTGGTGTGTATTGCTATTTTTTCTTTTTTCTTGGGAGGGTGTATGTGATCATCACAGGGTCAACATCACTGTCCAGACAGAGGGTCAGGGGTCATACAGTCTCATAGGACAGTCAGAGGAGAATAAAAACTCCCCCTACATGCTTTAAACAGTGCTCAGCCAGACACTAATAGAAGTCACAATACTGCTATACTGCTGATGAGAAAATATATCAACCAGAGATAAGTGGAGCAAGGCACCACATCCAAAAAGTAGGAAAAAAATGGAAATGGGAGAGAGGGGACTTTTAACCACTTCAGCCCCGGATGATTTGGCTGCTGAAAGACCGGGCCATTTTTTGTGATTCGGCACTGCGTCGCTTTAACTGACAATTGCGTGGTCGTGTGACGCTGCACCCAAACAAAATTAACTTCCTTTTTTTCCCACAAATAGAGCTTTCTTTTGGTGGTATTTGATCGCCTCTGCGTTTTTTTATTTTTTGCGCTATAAACAAAAAAATAGCGACAGTTTTGGAAAAAAACACAATATTTTGTACTTTTTGCTATAACAAGTATCCCCGTTTTTTTTTTTTTTAAACTATTTTTTGTCAGTTTAGGCCGATACGTATTCTTCTACATATTTTTGGTAAAAAAACAAAAACAAAAAAAGTAATAAGCGTATATTGATTGGTTTGCGCAAAATTATAGTGTCTACAAAATATGGGATAGATTTATACTTTTGACACATTTTTGGGACCTTTGGCATTTATACAGCGATCAGTGCTATAAAAATGCACTGATTACTGTAAAAATGTCACTGGCAGGGAAGGGGTTAACACTAGGGGGCGATCAAGGGGTTAAATGTGTTCCCTGCTACGTGTTTCTAACTGAAGGGGGAGGGGACTGACTAGAGGAAGTGACGGATCATGGTCCCTAGCTAATAAGAACACACGATCTGTCATTCTTTTCAGAACAGGAAAGTGTGTGTTTACACACACTCATCCCTATTCTGTCTCTCGTGCTGGCGGTTACCGCGATCGTCGGCCACGAGCATCGGCACCCTCACTGTGCAGCGGGTGCGCGCCTGCTATCCCGATCCCACGAGCCGACGTATAGCTACAACGGTTCGTGGGATCGTGCCGACCTGCCGCAGTAAAATGACGGCGGCTGGTTGGCAAGCGGTTAAGGTGCCAAAATGAATATAACTATAACATGTATAATAAAAAAGTTTTATTGTACATAGGTTAAAAAAATATATATATAACAATCTTAGTGAGAAAACATTAGGATCCAACAAAATTATTCAAGCATATATTATATTACTGTACAAAAAATGTTATTCTCGTCATGTTTCGCTAAAGTATATAGCTTCTTCTAGTTAAAAAGTGATTACCTAAATTGCATACAAAAACAGATTTGGACGCTGTTAATTTCCTTTCTCGACCACTAGAGGGAGCCCGGACATTGTGAAGACAACAAAGCTGGCAGTATAACAAAAGAAAAGAAAACCCTTTATTAAGTATTATGGCTCACACCTGCATCCAGTCTATCATTGAAAATATGCAACACTACATACTTAAAAATTATATATCTACTGCGCTTATAGGATAACTATAGACCAAGTGACAAAAACAGGTATCGACTGATATAACCCTGCAGGGATACGTACATATTAAAAAAAATATTTTCAATCATTAAAGTGATAGGTGCTCCAAATACAGTGCAAATGTCCTCCAAAAGAAATCACTAATGCCATGTGCCACACTCCCCTCTTGTAACCCCACTCACCAGAAATCATAGGCCACCAGCTTTGCAGTCTGGGGTCAAAAAAGCTGTGATCAATCAGATCTGGTATAAGCCGGAAGAGTGTGCACAGGAGCCTCTTCCAAAAGAATTCTGAGATTTTTCAGAGTCAGCAAACCAAGCTCGAAGGATTGGGAGAAAAAGAAAGGATTGATAGTGAAGTACTGTTGAAATGTGAAGAATCGCGCATCTCAGGCGCCACTTACACAAAAGCTGAATAAACAGGCATCAGTACAACCAGGAAACGCTGCTGATTGGCGTGCGTTCCACAGAGGGCAGAAATGGAGTCAATGGTTAGACAAAACCTAAAGTGCATCAACACATGTCGCCAGGGCATCATCAACACTTCATACTGGCTCTTACCTTCTAGCTAATTAAAGCCAAAAGAAACCATACAGCCCACAGAGAGAAATCAAGCAGTGTTCATCATCAAAGACATCAGATTTTAATGGCTCCAAATTCAATAAGTCTGCAAGGCATAACAGAGTTTGCCAGAGTTTGCCAAAGCAGTTAGCACAAAAATAGCCAAGCAAAATTAATATATTATAACAAATAAAGCTTCAATTCATTACCTTAGAGACTGCAGAGGTTAGTACAGAGCTCCTGGCTAGACACGTGGAAGGTGGTGTTTGCAAATTTAGCTACCTCCATGCTGGGCAATTTATAGTTCTTCCATTTGTTAGCAGAAGAATCTGAGAATCAAGTGCGGACAGCTAGAGGTGCCGATTGATGCCCACTCGGCCAATTTGAAAAGTCTGAAAATATATCAGGGAATACAGCATTGCCCACACAATTTATTTTATTTATTTATTTCAGGTACTTATATAGCGCCGTCAATTTACGCAGCGCTTTACATATACATTGTACATTCACATCAGTCCCTACCCTCAAGGAGCTTACAATCTAAGGTCCCTAACTCACATCCATACATACTAGGGACAATTTAGACAGGATCCAATTAACCTACCAGCATGTCTTTGGAGTGTGGGAGGAAACCGGAGTACCCGTAGGAAACCCACGCAGACACAGGGAGAACATGCAAACACACAATAACATTGAAGCAATACAGAAAAAAGGCTAGAAAACACCTGTATCTAATATATGACTCACAAAGAAAGGGGAAAGCACCAAGGCTCAGTATAGTCAACAATAATATGCCAGCATAATTTATTAAAGGGCCAGTCACAAATTTAATCAAAACCCCCAAAAATATATTTTTTTAATGGATTTCAATAATTCTTATTAAAGAGCCAAGTCAGTTTTAGCCTCTACATTCACTTCTACAGACTGTTTTTTAAAATGCTAGATGGTATATAGGGGCAAATCAGCACACTGGGTTGGAGCAGCTCGAAAAGAACCAAGAATGACTCCTTCCACCACGATGCCCCGGGCATCCGTATGACCACCCATCCAAAATGGCAATTTCAGCCATACCCGTTGGTCCCAAGCATACAAAGAGTAAGCTGAAAATCCGAAACAATTTAATCAGAAAATGATACATTATAAATATATATACTGTACATAAAGTATATATGAAGTTGCAAGCAGAACAACCTATTCAGAGAAAATTTAGTTGATAGATATATAACAACACCTGAGTGATAATAACCACCCCATGTTGATGGGGACAAGGGCCTCATCCCCACAACCCTTGCCCGGTGGTTATGGGGGTCTGCGGGCAGGGGGGAGGCTTATCGGTATCTGGTGTCCCGCAATGTCCACTCATCTTCGATCACAGCATCTGTCGAACCGAGAAAGAAACAAAAACTGAAAAAATTCCACCTCCATGGGAGGCTGGCGCTGACTGCAGGCTTTCTGCATTGACAGCCGTTATATAGCTGAGGGCGGGGCCACCCAGTGATGTTTACGTCACCGGGTGGCCCTGGCCCTTCTGACGTCATGTGACATCATGTAACCTCAGAGGGAGCGGGGTCACCCATTTACATCAGTTTTTTTCTGTTTTTCGGGTCGCCGAACTCTGAATTGACATCGCAGGACGCTTTATTTTTTTAATAAAGGACTTGTCCCAAACTGTCTCCTGTCATTTTTGCCATTTTGCCACTTTTTTTGGTGAATGTGTAGGGGTACAATGTACCCAATACCCATTCACATGGGGGGGGGGGATCTGGGGGTCCCCTTGTTAAAGAGGGCTTGCATATTCCGATAAGCCCCCCTGCCTGCAGACCCCCACAACCACCATGCAAGGGATGTGGGGATGAGGCCCTTGCCCCCATCAACATGGGGGCAAGGTTGTTTGGGGGGACCCCATGTTGACCCCATGTTGAGGGCATGTGGCCCGGTATGGTTCAGGAGGGGGGGGTGCTCTCTTGTTTCCCCTTTTCCTGCAGCCTGCCAGGTTGCGTGCTCAGTTAGGGGTCTGGTATGGATTTTGGGGGGGGGCCCTACACAATTTTTTACATTTTGGCTCGGGGTTCCCCTTAAAATCCATACCAGACCTTAAGGGCTCAGCCCCTGAGCCATGATTGGCTAAAGGCACCCTGCCTTTGGCCAATCATGGCTCTCACAGCAGAGCGCGCTGTGATTGGCCAAAGCATGCAGGTCAGGTGCATGCTTAGGCCAATCAAAAGGCCGTCAATGCACTGCGATCTCGCAGTGCATTGACGGTCTCGCCGTTCATTATGGCGCGTTCAGCGGGCACTCGAATTTCCCGTGAACGCCCCATAATGTTCGGTATTCGGAGAACGGGCGAACACCCGATGTTCCAGTCGTACCTACGTTTGACTCAAATGTTGGGCTCATCCCTACTCTGCAGTAGGGATGAGCCGAACACCCCCGGTTTGGTTCGCACCAGAACCTGCGAATGGACCGAAAGTTTGCGCAAACTTTAGAACCCCATTAATGTCTATGGGACTCGAACGTTCAAAATCAAAAGTGCTAATTTTATAGGGTAATATGCAAGTTATTGTCCTAAAAAGGGTTTGGGGACCCAGGTCCTGCCCCAGGGGACATGTATGAATGCAGAAAAAAGTTTTAAAAACGGCCATTTTTTCGGGAGCAGTGATTTTAATGATGTTTAAAGTGAAAAAAATATTCCTTTAAATATCGTACCTGGGGGGAGTCTATAGTATGCCTGTAAAGTGGCACATGTTTCCCGTGCTTAGAACAGTCCCTGCACAAAATGACATTTTTAAAGGAATAAAATTCATTTAAAACTGCTTGCGGCTTTAATGTAATGTTGGGTTCCGGAAATATGGATGAAAATCAGTGAGACAAACGGCATGGGTACCCTCCACCCCCCAGTACATTACCAGGCCCTTTGGGTCTTGTATGGATATTAAGGGGAACCCCACACCCAAATTAAAAAAAAGGAAAGGCGTGGGGTCCCCAGGCCCTATATACTCTGAACAGCAGTATACAGGCGGTGCAAACAAGACAGGGACTGTAGGTTTGTTGTTAAGTAGAATCTGTTTGTAATTTTGAACTGGTACATTTTTAAAGTGTAGCTCCAGCCAAAAAGTCTATTTTTAAGCTTTTTGGAAAACATAGGGAAGGGTTATCACCCCTTTAACATTTGTTTTGCTGTCTGTGCACCTCTTCAGAAGATTTCACCTCACTTTGTGTCCCAATGACAAATGTTTTTTGAAAATGTGGGGTTTTCAGTGAAACAAGGATTGGTGATAAAACATCAGTGAAGAGGAGACACGTTTTTCCCATATTAACTCTTACAGGAGAGAATTTCCCTTCCCAGGGGTAGATTTCATCTCACTTCCTGTTGTCTCCTTCCGTTTGCAAGTAGGAGTCATTTGTAAGTTGGATGTTTGAAAGTAGGGGCCTGCCCTATATACTCTGCAGAAATTGGGGTCTTAGGTGTTGGTGTTGCCACAACACTGTAAGCCCTCACAGTTACTCTTGGTGGGCGCAGGAACAGGCCCTGCTGTGAAATATTAGATTAAGAATTGGAATTACATACACCTGTTGAACAGGGGCAGAAAAAGTGGGCCTTTGGTGGTGCTGGTGGTGGTGTTGCCACAACACTGTAAGCCCTCACAGTTACTCTTGGTGGGCGCAGGAATGGGCCCTGCTGTGAAGTATTGGATCAAAAATTTTTATTACATGTCCCTGTTGAACAGGGGCAGAGAAATTGGGCCTTAGGCACTGGTGCCACAACACTACAACCCCTCATAGATACTCTAGTTGGAGCGCAGGAACGAGCCCTGCTGCAAAGTATTGCATCAAAAATTGTAATTACACGCCCCTGTTAAATGGGCCGAAAAATTGGGCCTTGGGCACTGGTGCTGGTGCCACAACACTGCAACCCCTCACAGATACTCTAGTTGGAGCGCAGGAATGAGCCCTGCTGCAAAGTATTGCCTCAAAAATTGTAATTACAAGCCACTGTTAAACAGGGGCAGAAAAATTGCCACAACACTGCAACCCCTCACAGATGCTATAGTTGGAGCACAGGAATGAGCCCTGCTGCAAAGTATTGCATCAAAAATTGTAATTATATGCCCCTGTTAAACAGGGGCTGAAAAATTGGGCCTTGGGCACTGGTGCTGGTGCCACAATACTGCAACCCCTCACAGATACTCTAGTTGGAGCGCAGGAATGAGCTCTGCTGCAAAGTATTGCATCAAAAATTTTAATTATACGCCCCTGTTAAACAGGCTGAAAAATTGGGCCTTGGGCACTGGTGCTGGTGCCACAACACTGCAACCCCTCACAGATACTATAGTTGGAGCGCAGGAATGAGGCCTGCTGCAAACTATTGCATCAAAAAATTTTAATGACACGCCCCTGTTAAACAGGGGCAGAAAAATTGGGCCTTGGCCACTGGTGGCAGTGCCCAGAACCAAAAATGTTCTTACAAGCTATCAGCATGAAAATTGAGGAGGAAGAGGATTGTGACTCAGCATAACAGGATAGTAACTCAGCATCACCATAGGCAGTCTTGAAGGGATCTCACATTAAAAAAAAAAATCAATCGGTTACATCAGCATCAGGTGCTTGGTAGCTGGTGATCCTAGACTGATTAATTTTTATGAAGGTCAACCGATCGACCGATTCGGTGGACAGGCACACCCTGTGATCGGTTACATAGCCTCCAGCAGCACTGAATGTGCGTTCTGAAAGAATGCTGGATGCAGGACAGGCCAGCTCAATTGCATACTGTGCAAGCTCTGGCCAGTGATCCATCCTCAAGACCCAGTAACCCAGAGGATTTTTAGTGGGAAAGGTGTCCAAGTCTGATCTTGCCCCTAGGTAATCCTGCACCATGTAAATTAGACGCTGGCGATGGTTGCTGGAACCGATCAGACCTTCGGGCTGCGGACTAAAAAATTGTCTAAACGCATCGGTCAGCCACCTTCTCCACCGCTCCTTCTGTGACTGACCGAATCCTCAGCAACGCGTTGTCCAGGAGGATTTTAACCTCCCAGGCTCTGGAAACGCGTTGCAAAAACTTTTCTGCAAGGCCTCCCGAAGATGTTTCATCCTCTGCTCCCTCTGCGATGGCAAGAGAAGGTCCGCAACCTTACCCTTGTAAGGTGGATCAAGGAGGGTTGCCAGCCAGTAATCATCCCTCCCCTTGATACCACGAATACAAGGATCCTTCCGCAGGCTTTGCAGGATCAGGGAGGCCATACAGCGTAGGTTTGCTGAGGCATTCGGTCCAGAGTCCTCTGAATCACTAAGGACGACATGATCCGCAGCCACCTCCTCCCAGCCACGTACAAGTCCATGGGTTTCTTCGGACTGTAAATGATCCCTTGAAGACTGCTGCTGATGCTGAGTGCCAGGCTCCACCTCCATGCTGACACAATCCTCCTCCTCCACCACCTCCTCATCCTCTTCATGTGTGATCGGCGGGCACGCAGGAACACTGTCTGGATAAAGGGGGCCTTGAGAGGTAAGGAAGTCTTCCTCTTCCTCCCTCTGTTCTGCCTCAAGTGCCCTGTCCATTATTCCACGCAGCGTGTGCTCCAACATGTGGACAAGAGGGACAGTGTCACTGATGCATGCACTGTCACTGCTCACCATCCTCGTGGCCTCCTCAAATGGTGACAGGACAGTGCATGCATCCCTGATCATAGCCCACTGGCGTGGGGAAAAAAAAACAAGGTCCCCTGACCCTGTCCTGGTGCCATAGTCGCATAGTTACTCATTGATGGCCTCTGCTGCATGTGCAGCCATTGCAGCATGGCCAACATTGAGTTCCACCTGGTGGGCATGTCACAGATTAGGCGGTTCTTGGGCAGGTTAAATTCCTTTTGGAGGTCAGCCAGCCGAGCACTGGCATTATATGACCTGCAGAAATGCACACAGACTTTTCTGGCCTGCCTCAGGACATCCTGTAAGCCTGGGTACCTGCCCAAGAACCGCTGCATCACCAAGTTAAGGTCGTGAGCCAAACAGGGCACATGGGTCAGTTGTCCCTGTCGGAGGGCGGAGAGGAGGTTGGTGCCATTGTCGCAAACCACCATACCTGCCCCTGCAGAGCTGACAGAATCTCTGCCCCAGTGTGGCTCCTGTCCCCCAAGTGTAGAAAAAAACAGCCAAGCAATAATCTCCTGCGCTCCAGTGTTTTGCTAGACACAGATGATGTGGTCAATTCTTGAGTATAAGGCAAATTCTAAGGTCTTGCAGCCCTCTTCAGAACAATGGGTGTTCATACAACTAAAGAAAAAATGAAAAGAGAAGAGGGCGCACCGACCTAGTGCATTACCAATAAAAGGATTTATTAAAAGTATAAAAACAAAGGTACTACCCACAAGCGAGCGTATAAAAACAGGCTTTAATTAACAGTGGCAGCTACATCCCTTGCTACATCCCTTGCTGCCTGATGACGAGAGGTAGATGATGGCACCCCAAACGGCTGAACAGCTGACGCATTTCAGGGACGCATCCCCCTCCTCAGAGCCTAGGCGGTCTGTGGCTCCTCCATCCTGTGTGCCCTAGTGTATACATCCATATGGCCACGCCCCAAATGACCACTACCCTAATAGGCCACACCCATCCATGAGATCTAGCTCCAAACAAAGGGACAATACTTACTTCTCTCTCTATAGCACTCTATAACAGTGACGCCACATGCGGGGCTACCAACAGAGCAAACAGTTAACCACATAGGTAATGGATCCAAAAACAAAATAGAACCACACCAGTTGCCCAGCACAAATCGCGCCAGCCCCAATCCAACTGATGCAAGTGTTCCACAACGTGTCCATGGCAGCACACCGCTCGACACTCCAAGAGAAAAGACAGCCAGGAACAAACCCACCCCCATGTCCCACCCTCCACGGCCCCCCACGGGAGTGGGACCAACGCCATCCACTCCGCCCCCGCGACCCCCCACCGTGCTGCGGCACCCGCCAGAACGCACGCCACCACAGAACCAGGAAGCGCGGGTGCCCCCACGCCCCAACCTGCACCCCCGGCCCGCACGGCACCACGCCTGCCCCCGTGCGTGCGCCCAGAGGGAACCCGACACGCGGAGAGCACGGCCCCTGTACCTCTGGCCATTTAAGAGCGGCTCCACTGCCCCCTCCGTACTTGGCCCATGTTTGCCTAGGCATCTAAACAAGTGGGAAAAAACTCCCTCTAGCGGCCAAATACAGATTAAGCACTATACAATGGATGAATGGAGAGGCCAATCTGGCCTATAGTAAAACTAGAGGATGGTGCCAGTGGTCATGCGCCGGGTGTGATGCCACACGGATGTACACATCGAGCCACACAGGGGTGCACAGTGGGTAAGGCCCCCCCACCCTGTCCCCCAAGCACACCAGCTCAAGCACCACATGGCATCTTTTTGCGTGCGTGCTTGCGTAGCCCCTTGAACGCCTACGGAGCACCGCTGGTTCCGAGGACAAATCAGCACAGGAAGAGGCCATGGAGGAATAAGAAGAGGAGGGGGTGGAGGAGAGAGGTGTGGCAGAATCACCACTAGTAGAATTTTGGAGGTGTGGTGGCCGAACAACCTCCAACACTACTGCACCCTGTCCTGTATCCTTCCCAGCTTCTAGAAGAGTCACCCAGTCTGCGGTGAAAGATAGGTAACGTCCCTGTCCATGCCTGCTGGACCATGAGTCAGCGGTAATATGCACCTTACCGCTGACCGCCCTGTCCAGCGAGGCCAAGACATTGCTTTCCACATGCCTATAGAGAGCTGGAATCGCCTTCCGTGAGAAAAAGTGGCGTTTTGGAACCTGCCACTGAGGAACCGCACATTCCACAAACTCACGGAAGGGGGCAGAGTCCACCTAAAAAGGCAGCAGTTGAAGTGCTAGCAATTTAGCCAAGCTAGCATTCAACCGCTGGGCATGTGGATGGCTGGGAGTGAACTTCTTTCGGCGGTGCAGCAGCTGGGGCAGGGAAATTTGCCTGGTAAAATCTGACGTCGGTGTACTGATAGCAAATTGCCCGCAAGTACTTGGCTGTGACACACCTAATTCTACACCTTCATTCCTCTCAATGCAGGTTTCAGAGAGGACTGAAGGTATAGTGGGGTTGAAGATCCCAGCCGATGAGGAGGGAGCAAGGAGAGGTCCGCTTTGTTCTTTGGTGTGGGTCTTTTAGGTACGCTTGCCAACGAACTGCATGGCAGGTCGACATATGTCTGGTCAAGCATGTGGTGCCCAAGCAGGTGATGGCTGCCCTTAAGCTGGCCCCTGGAGGTCATCCTGCCTCGTTGGAGATGTGCCGCCTCCTCCTTCCCTCGCCAATCAGGCACCCACGTGGAGTCAGTGACCTCATCATCCCCTCCCTCCTCATCACTGGAGCAAAGCTGGCAGTATGCTGCAGCTGGTGGAACATGACTGCCAGATTGCTATCCTTCTTGGCACCCCCTCTCTCTGGGCTCACGTTACTGCTTTCCTCTAGCTGGGTACCATCATCGGAGCCTTCAAAACGCTGGGCATCCTCCTGGAGCATGTACCCAACACTGTGGTCAAACAGTTTGGGGGACTCCTCAGGAGGACATGGTGGGGCTAGGGAAGGAGTGACTAATGCCATTGAGCCGAGGGAAGAGGCCGTGTTGGCAGCTGCCTTGCCAGACAAAGTACCCTGAGCCTGGGTGAAAGAGTATGTGGAGGATGAGGACGGCTTGGTCATCCACTCTACCAAGTTTTCTGCATGTTGCGGCTCAACACGGCCAGCTGCCGAAAAAAGGACAAGCGTGTCCCACGGCCACATGCTGATGAGGATGCACCGTCTCCACGACCAGCACTGTTGCCTCTAGACACAGAGCCTGCTTGCCCTCTTTTATTGGCTTGTGACTGTCTGCCTCTGCTTGTTGGCCTTCCAGACATACTAATGGCCTGCAGTGAGATGTAGCTGCACAAAGCTGGGATGTATATATATACTGATACTGGAGCTAGCAGAATCAACTGCCTGCCTGTAGTATAATTAGTATGAGAACACCAGCAATTGTCTTCAGGTAGCTTTAGGTGCACACTGTGCAGAGGACACAGTACACTAACTGTAAATACAGTAGCTGCCTGCCTGTGGTATTAATAGGATCAGAACAACAGCAATTGTCTTCAGGTAGCTTTAGGTGCACACTGTGCAGTGGACGCACTACACTAACTGTAAATACTGCAGCTGCTTGCCTGTGGTACTAATAGGATCAGAACAACAGCAATTCTCTTTAGGTAGCTTTAGGTGCACACTGTGCAGAGGACGCACTACACTAACTGTAAATACTGCAGCTGCCTGCCTGTGGTATTAATAGGATCAGAACAACAGCAATTGTCTTCGGGTAGCTTTAGGTGCACACTGTGCAGACACTAACTGTAAATACTGCAGCTGCCTGCGGTACTAATAGGATCAGAAGAAGACGAAACGTGCAGGGCGGGGTTACGAACGTCTTTGCGTCACTTCTGGTCAAACAAAAATAGGATTCTGACGGCACCCATTCATCTATGTTTACATGCTTTTAACAAACTGTGTAAAATGTGAGTATATTTCTTATTGATTAAATAAATATACTATAAATACGTAATTACGCTATGGGCATCCCTTCTCTCCTATACATGACAAAACGTCTCCAACAACATTTACGGCAAAGACCAGGGCTACCAAGGTTTGCTGCACAGTGGCAGATACCGTGACCACGCAGTACCCCTGGGGGGGTGAGGTTTTCTGGTGAGTGCATTCACCCACTTTGCTTTTTCTTATTCAGACTCATACACTAGCTATATAAGAATTCTCATCACATCCCACAGAGGGTGTAACACACACATATAGGTATAAATGTTTTTTGCTGAAATTTCATATATATATACTCCTTTTTTTGCATTGTACTGACCATATTCCTTATACACCCAATTCAAGTATTGATTAACTGCAGAGGGTGTAACACAGGTTTATCACAAAAATTATCTTATCCAAACAGCGCCATACCTACGTTCTACTTATATTTAGGATCAGAAGAACACCACCAATTTTCTTCAGGTAGCTTTAGGTGCACACTGTGCAGAGGACGCACTACACTAACTGTAAATACTGCAGCTGCCTGCGGTACTAATAGGATCAGAAAAACACCACCAATTTTCTTGGTAGCTTTAGGTGAACACTGTGCAGAGGACGCACTACACTAACTGTAAATACTGCAGCTGCCTGCAGTACTAATAGGATCAGAAGAACACCACCAATTTTCTTCAGGTAGCTTTAGGTGCACACTGTGCAGAGGACACACTACACTAACTGTAAATACTGCAGCTGCCTGCGATACTAATAGGATCAGAAGAACACCACCCATTCATCTATGTTTACATGCTTTTAACAAACTGTGTCAAATGTGAGTATATTTCTTATTGATTAAATAAATATACTATAAATATTGAATTACGCTATGGGCATCCCTTCTCTCCTATACATGACAAAACGTCTCCAACAACATTTACAGTAAAGACCAGGGCTACCAAGGATTGCTGCACAGCGGCAGATACTGTAACCGCGCAGTACCCCTGGGGGGGGGGGGGGGGGTGAGGTTTTCTAGTGAGTGCATTCACTATAAGAGCACGAATAAGGATCACCAGCTGTCACCTACACAAGAAGTTTTTTTTAAAAAAACAACAACTTTTATAAGCACTGGACGTTTTATAAGCACAAGTCACCTTGTTTTATAAAAAGCACTGGACACTTTTTGAGCACTAGTCACTTTATTGTGCATATTGATCCATTAAGATATGTATTATCTAGTATAATATGTCATTTATTACTTATTGCATACCAATATTTTTTGTTTAAATGCACCAGAGGGTGCAACATTTCATTCTATTATTTTTTTAAAGATTTAATCACATCGTCTTGCACCATTCCTCATTTGGTCTTATTACTGTACATAATTTAGGTAATAATTCATTCACATACTTTTGTTTTAGTCCACGCACTAGCTTGGCAACACTTTCTCGGGCAGCGGTTTACAGAGGATGAAACACATTCTTGGAATTTTTTTGGTACAGGCAAGCCTTCAGTGTATTATTGTGTTTCTATCACAGTACCTACCCTGAGCATATGCAGAGGGTATAGCACCACTAAACACTAAGAGCAACAACGCTGTCTCTTTTCACCCACTTTGCTTTTTCTTATTCAGACTCATACACTAGCTATATAAGAATTCTAATCACATCCCACAGAGGGTGTAACACATACATATAGGTATAAATGTTCATATATATACTGCTTTTTTTGCATTGTACTGACCATATTCCTTATACACCCAATTCAAGTGTTGATTAACTGCAGAGGGTGTAACACAGGTTTATCACAAAAATTATCTTATCAGAACAGCGCCATACCTAAGTTCTATTTATATTTAGGATCAGAAGAACACCACCAATTTTCTTCAGGTAGCTTTAGGTGCAAACTGTGCAGAGGACGCACTACACTAACTGTAAATACTGCAGCTGCCTGCGGTACTAATAGGATCAGAAGAACACCACCAATTTTCTTGGTAGCTTTAGGTGCACACTGTGCAGAGGACGCACTACACTAACTGTAAATACTGCAGCTGCCTGCGGTACTAATAGGATCAGAAGAACACCACCAATTTTCTTTAGGTAGCTTTAGGTGCACACTGTGCAGAGGACGCACTACACTAACTGTAAATACTGCAGCTGCCTGCAGTACTAATAGGATCAGAAGAACACCACCAATTTTCTTCAGGTAGCTTTAGGTGCACACTGTGCAGAGCACGCACTACACTAACTGTAAATACTGCAGCTGCCTGCGGTACTAATAGGATCAGAAGAACACTACCAATTTTCTTCAGGTAGCTTTAGGTGCACACTGTGCAGAGGACGCACTACACTAACTGTAAATACTGTAGCTAATAGGACTAATAGGATCAGAAGAACACCAACAATTTTCTTCAGTTAGCTGTAAATACTGTAAAAACACCTGCCTGCCTGTCAGTAGGAAGAAAATAATAGGAACGGATTTAGCTAAACTGAATACAGTATATATAACTGACTTGCCTGCCTACTCTATCTAACTTAAATCAAATGGCACTGTCTCTCTGTCTATCTCTCCACCGCTGCTGCAACACACTACATAAGGCCGCCACGCAAGCGGCCTTATATAGTGTGGGGCGTGTACTATTTTTTTTTTTTTTTTTCTGCCACATCAGCAATCTTTTAGAGAGTTTTTAAGTCAGCTGCGTCATTTACGCTGCGCCCCCTCTCTTTTTCGCATCATTGTGGCTTAAAAAGCGATATACTAATTTTTATACAAAACTTTTAAGGTACATTTTCTCTTTCCCTTACATCCACTAAAAATACCAATATTTACTTATCTATATTTTTCTCCCCTCGTCCCCCCTCTCCCCCAAAAAAAAAAAAAAGGAAAAAAGGGGGGGGGGAGCACAAAATTTATATCTGTCCTCCCTCTCCTCTTCCCTCTCTCCCTCCCCCTCAAGCATCCATAATTGTCACGTATCTTTCTGTATTCCTATACTCATGCCATCTTGCCCACATCTTAATATATTTATCTCGTCGCCCTTCCGTCGAGTGTCTTGCTTCTTCCATTCCTCTAACCCATTCTACTCTTGTTATCCAATCCTTCATCCTTGGGATTTCTATATCTTTCCAATGACACGGGATCAGTGCTTTGGCTGCGTTTAAGAGGAATGGGATTACTGACTTTGTGTATTGGGGGATCTCTCTTTCCGTGTCGTGAAACATGCACGCCCAGGGGTTATTATTAACCTGCTCCCCCGTTATCTGTTGTATTTCATCTAAGACTTCTCCCCAATATTTCTGGATTTTAGGGCATTCCCACCATAAGTGGGCAAGAGTACCAACTTTTCCACATCCCTTCCAGCAGGTTTGAGGGGTCTCCTTATCGTATTTGTGTATCTTTTGGGGCGTCCTATGCCATCTTGCTATCATTTTATAGGCCATTTCATATGTCCGAGAGTCTTTTGCCGTTAAGTACACCATCTTTAGGATCTTGTTTCTGTGATCTACACCTTCTAGCCCCCCCATTTCCTTTTCCCACTTCTCCAGGAAGGTGGGATATCCTTTACTCGCTTCCCCTCTTATGATGTTGTATAGTTTTGAAATACTTCCTTTCACGCACATTGGGGAGCTTAATAATTTTTCTATGGGCCTTAGCTGGTCTTTTCCTCTCAGTGGTTGTGGTAGTGAGCGTGTAAAGTGCTGTATCTGGGCGTACCTCCATTTGTCTAGTGGTTTGTTCCCCCAGGCCTGTGTGATTTCAGTGTAGGTGTATAGTTTATTTCCTCTCATTACATCTTTAAGTTGTATTGTATCTTTTTTTGCCCATCTCGTGAAATATAAATGTTCCTCCTTCCCCGGTAAAAAATAATCCGTGTTTAATAGTGATAATAAGGGTGAATTAAATTCCCAGTGGCTACTCTTACCTACCCTATCCCATATTCTGAAAGTGTTTCTAGTCAAAAAATTGGTTCTATCACCCAAATCTCTATATTGTGGTGGGTTCCATATTAATTTTTCTATATCCGCCCCACTCAGTGTTACTTCAATATTCACCCAACTTTTCTCCTGTTTATTGTGTAACCAGTCAATTATCCTAGCCATCACCACCGACTGGTAGTATTTTTTTAAATCCGGTGCATCTAGCCCTCCCATTTCTTTATCCCTCGTTAAAGTGTCATATGCTATCCTAGGGTGCCTACGTGCCCATATAAATCTCACTATTAAGGATTGTAGTTTGACAAAAAAATTAGGGGGGATTTCTATTGGGACCATTTGAAAGGTATATAATAACATGGGTAACACAAACATTTTGATCGAGTTTATCCTGCCGATCCATGACAGGGCTTTGTATCTCATCCTGCCTAATAGGTCTTTAGCTTTGTTAAATAGGGGTATATAGTTAGCGACAAATAGATCCCTTGGTGAAGGTGGTATTTTTATACCTAGATATGCCAGTTCCCTCTCACACCATGCAAATGGGAGCCCAATTTGCAGTGCTCTCTGCTCTCGCTTTGGGATTGTTATATTTAGGAGCTCTGACTTATTCATGTTTATTTTGAAGTTTGTCAGGCCTCCATACTGCTCAAATTCCTTTAGCACCATGGGGATTGTTGTTCTAGGGCAAGTAATAAAGCATAACAGGTCATCAGCAAATGCTGCTATCTTGTATTCCTTCGATCCAACCTTGATTCCCTGAATGTCCCCATTCCCACGAAAAGCCGCTAGGAGTGGCTCTAGGGATAAAACAAACAGAATTGGGGAGAGGGGGCAACCCTGTCTTGTCCCATTAAACAATTCAAGGGGACAAGACAGGGTTCCGTTTACTCTAATCCTTGCCTTGGGATGTCTATATAATGAGAGTATCCATTTCATCATCCTTTCTCCTAGTCCTAGGTGTTTCAAGGTTTCCGTCATAAATCCCCAATCCACTCTATCGAATGCCTTTTCGGCATCGATAGATAGCAGGGCTGCTGGGGTATTGCTCCTGATTACTTCCTGCATGAGGAGAAGTGTTTTTAAGGAATTGTCTCTCCCCTCCCTGCCCGGGACAAATCCTACCTGGTCATTGTGTATCCATTGTTTTAAACCCATTTTCATCCTGTCTGCGAGTATTCTAGAAAAGATTTTTGTATCTACATTTAAGAGTGAAATTGGTCTGTAGCTTCCAGGGGAGGATGGGTCCTTTCCTTCTTTCAGGATTAGGGTGATGTGCGCTAATAGAGATTCTTCTCGGGACTCTTCATTCTCCCCGAGAGCATTCAAATATTCACATAGTTTGGGTGCGAGTATTTCAGAAATTTTTTTATAATAAGCTACGGAGAATCCGTCGGGGCCCGGGCTCTTCCCCAGGGCAGTGTTTTTTATTGCCTTTTCTACCTCCTCTTGGGATATGGGAGCATCCAGACGTTCAACCATATCCTTCTCTGCCCTGGGGAGGTCTAGTCCCCGAAGGTACTCCCTTATTCTTTCCTTCCTCTTGTCCCTCCCCCTCTCCCTCTGGCCTACATCGTAGAGGGCGCTGTAGTAAGAGTGGAATATCTTAGCAATTTTTGGCGTAGAGAATTCTGGGTTCCCCTCTTCGTCTCTTATTTTAGGTATAAAAGTCCTATTCTTTTTTTCCCTGACCCTTCTGGCCATCCACTTTCCTGGTTTGTTCCCTTCTCTATATACGTCTCTATTTATCATGTCGAAAGCACACTTCCTTTCCTTCTCCAGCAACTCATTCAGGTCTCTTCTTTTCTTAATTAATTCACGCTTTTCGGGTAGCCCCCTAGGTCTTGTACTCTGTTCCGCTTCCTGAATCTCTCTATATAATCGTGTCAGGTTTTCCCCTCTCTCTTTTTTTTTCCTTGTTCCCATAGCAATCCAAATCCCTCTTATGTAGGTTTTATGTGCTTCCCAAAGAGTGGGTCTAGATATATCTTCTGTATCGTTGATCTTAAAGTAACTTTTTAATTCCTGTTCTATTTTCTCAACTACATCTGGGTACTGCATCAGGGAATCATTAAGTTTCCAGTTTATCCTAGACCGATCTGCACCGGCGATCTCCACTTGGATTTTCACCGGTGCATGATCGGATAGGGTAATAGCCTTTATTTCTGCTACCTTCAAGAAAGGGACCAGCTGATGTTCTATTAAAATATAGTCGAGTCTCGAGAATGATTTGTGTACCTGGGAAAAGAATGTGTAGTCTCGATCTTTTAAGTGGCTTATCCTCCATGCATCTATCAATTGCATGCGATTTAACATTTTCTTAAGTGTCCCTCCCTGTGTGCCCGATCTTAACTCACTCCTTGATGTATCCACCTCAGGGTCCATACACATGTTCAAATCTCCTGCGACTATTAGCCTCCCTTTTTTAAAAGATTCTAATTTCACCAAGACTCTCTTTAGGAAGCTCTCCGGGTTTCTATTGGGAGCATAGATATTTGCCAATGTGATCCATGACTCAAACATCTTCCCTTTCACAAACAAAAACCTGCCCCTAGGATCAGCCAGTCGCTCCTCTTCTTCAAACCTTACTGTTCTATCGAACCCAATGGCCACTCCCCCTGAGTGTACTGAGCTAGCGTCCCCATAGCGCCATTCTGGGAACCAATAAGATGCAAGTCCCCTACTTGAGTGTGTTACATAGGTCTCTTGTAGGAACACCACATTTGCACCTAAAAGGTGCAATTCTTGATTGATTTTATACCTTTTTTTTTCTGTATTCATTCCCCTTACATTGTAGGTAACAAGGTTTATTACTCCCATTTTATATTACTGGAAGGAGCGTCCGGCCAATCCCATGCGGCATAGCAGGGGAGAGAGAGAGGGAGAGAGAACCCAAAAAAAAAAAAAAAAAAAGGGAGGGAAAACCCACCCAGACATTGAATCGCAGATTTTTGCGTCGGCTGCGATTCTCCTGATCTTCTAATTTATAGAGGAGGCTTCTATTCGCTCTTTGCAGATCCCTTATTTGCATGTTCATACCTTCCAGCCTCCGCTCATGTTCTTCCAGTCTGTCTTCCGTCTCTTCCACCCTTTTCAACACATGCCCAATATCTACCCTTACGGTCGCGATCTCTTTTTTGAGGGAGGTCTCCAGTTTCATTAGTAATTCAGTGAGCATTTCTCTGATCTGTGGGGCCTCTTCCTGTATGAGTTGGGGTGATGGTTTGTTCCCCCCGGTGAGATCCTCCTCTTCATATCTCCCATGAGGGCCTTCCTGTATCTCGGAGCCGTGAATCTGTTGGCTTCCACTGATCCTTGCTCTTGCGCTTTTACTTCTATTCTCTTCTGTTGCCCCTTTCTGTTTGTTTATCCCTGGGCATGAGGGTGCTCCCAATCTGGGGCTCCCCTGGGGTTCTTCCAACATGCTGGCCTCGGTTGACATATATCGCTGAATCCCACCTGGGCTGGGAGCGGTTATAATTCCTTTGCTGCCCTTATTTGCCTTCCCCCTCATCTCCCCGGGCCTCAGAATACTCCGCCCTGCCCCAAAGAATTAGTGCGAGCCCGGATGTAGTTAGCTGTACCCAAGTTACTCCTTTGCGGGACCCGGAGCCAACTACCTCGGTTCCCTCTCCTGGCCCTCAAATATAAGTGGGCCAAACACCCACACCCACTCACACCTTCGCTCCTATGCTGGGTCCACAAAAAGTCCCCTCGATCCACTTGGATCTATGGGGGGGTCCTCCGTAGAGGCTATACTTCGCCACCGACAATATACGTCAGATCTGAGCGGGTGTGTTTACCTCCCAGTAGTATCACAGGGCGGCTATCTAATCCTTTCTAGGCTCTGTCTAGCGGGGAGACGAGTGAATTTAACCGCCAGCCCCCCAATTTAGGGTAGGATATATGTTTCTTTTTGAGTTAATCTTACTCCTGCCTCTCTACCCTTCTGTCCCTATGTCGGGTATTCACTTATATAGTCCAGGTAGCCCCGAGTGGCCGGTATCTCTGCCAGATACTTTGTCCTCTTAGCCTTTGGCTATCAAAAAAAACAAAAAAAAAAAAAAAGGGGGTCAAGAAGGTGGTCCCCGCGTTTAGAAATAGGAAAGAGGGGCAGTCAGGCCTTCTATTTTAGATCATCTGCCCTCTACTATATGCGTCTTAGAGGGTTAACACAGTTAGCGCTGTTATAAAGAATGTCACTTAAAGTTAAGATCCTTATTTCTTTCGATCAGACTACTCCTCTAGGTATGGAGCCAACTCAGTTCTTTTTGAGGTTTATAATGTCACAAAAATGGATGAGTGTAAGGACGCACAGGTGTTCACATTAGACAGGTAGGAAAAACAGGTAATATGCAAATCGGGTAGTAGGTAATCAGTTCATCTGTCCCGGATACCTGTATGTAAATAAATACATCCCAAACACCTCTCTACTACTTGCTGCTGTTCTGGGGATATTTCCCTCAACCCTTACTGTAAGTCCTAGATCCAGGTAGTTCAAACAGTGACAAGAAGGGTTAATTTCCGGAGAATATAAATGCAGGGTAACGCAGAGTATGCAGAGTAAATGCAGAGTAACGTTTGATTTCTTACCCGGAGAATATAAATGCAGAGTAACGCAGAGTAATGCAGAGTAAATGAAGAGTAACGTTTGATTTCTTACCCTGTTTTACAGCTGCTTCTCTAGAGACTTTACAGGGGGGGTCGGGGAGACACACAAGGGGATATCAGCTTACACGGGGCCTCTCCTCGGCTCTCGCTTCCCTCTGCTCCTATTCCCGTGTGTCTCCCTGCAGGCTACCCCCCTCCAGCTGCGGCGTTACCTTATTGCTTGTTTAGCAGCTCCAACTCCCAGGGTTCTCTCCCCCCTCCGTTGCTTCAGAGCTCCCGCTCCAGGTATCCGCGTTGGTTGCGGTGTTGAGGGCTTATCCCAGCAGTAGCGGCGGCAGCGGTAGTGGTTAGCAGCTGTCTCTCTCTTCTCCCACTCCACTCCGTACCGGCATCATCTCTCTGCGCCGGCGTCTTTGTGGCTTCCCAGCTTCCTCCTCACTGTTTGAGCGGATATGCGGGGGGGGGCGGTGGCGCCAGGCTTCCTACGGAGCGCTCCTACGTAGCGACACTCCGCCCCATCCCTCCATCAATCGAGATGCTACACCAGTGGTTCTTGTGTGGGGCGTGTACTAAACCCCCTGAGCCATAATTGGCCAAAGCCACCATGGCTTTGGTCAATTACGGCTCTCTGTACAGACGGCGCTGTGATTGGCCAAGCATGCGGGTCATAGTGCATGCTTGGCCAATCAGGTGACACCGCCCCCCCCTCTGATGTCACGGGAATGCCACAGGGAAGTCCCCGTCAAGTCCCCGTGTGTCAGAGGGGGGCGGGGTCACCGGGTCAGAAGACGAGAAGCATCACACAGCGGGAGCCTCCCATCATGGATGCGGAGCGGCCCTAGAAGAAGAAGGAAAGAAGACGCCACGGAGGAAGTTCCTGGACGAGAACGCCGGAGGGAGAACCAGAAGAACCAGAAGAAGAAGAAGATGGAGGAAGAAACCGAAGGAAGATAGAAGAAAGAAGATAGAAGAAAGAAGATGGAAAAAAGAAGACTTTAAATAAAGGAATTGTCAAAAACTGTCTCTTGTCATTTTTAACATTTTTGACAGTTTTTTTGTGAAATGGTAGGGGTACTTTTGTACCCCCTTACCATTTCACACAGGGGGGCGGGATCTGGGGGTCCCCTTGTTAAAGGGGGCTTCCAGATTCCTATAAGCCCCCTGCCCGCAGACCCCCACAACCACTGGGCAAGGGTTGTGGGGATGAGGCCCTTGTCCCCATCAACATGGGGACAAGGTGCTTTGGGGGGTGTCACAGACCTAGCCAGAACAGAGGCTGTTGGAGAGGACTGTATGCAAGCCTGTTGCCTTTTGATTATGGGCCCTGGATTTTCAATGGATTCATTCTGTTGGGACACATCCTGTGAGGAGATGCTGGTGTCATCAACCTGTGTTTATGTTAATTGAATGAGCTAATGACATTGTCCTCTATACAATGTAGGAGACGGGACGACTGCTATTGTGTTGATATAACTGTGTGAAGCTCGGTGACCACAAGTCTGGGCGAAAGGTCATGTCTCAGTCACCTAGGCTGTATAAAGGATTAGATAATTAGCTCATGTTAATTAGGTTACGTTTGTATTGTTAGAGTAATCTTCTCCTATGTATATAAGACTGTATTCTGGTTCTGAATAAAGTCAGTTCTTGGTAGCAACAAGCAAGTGTCGCCTTGTGTTGTGCTCAGAGAGGTTGGGATATCTGTATACAGACTGGGAGGAAGTGGTATATGACGGAAGCACTCAAGCGGAGTGTGGGACGTTCCGTGACATTGGTGGCAAGCAGCGGGAAAGCTTCCTTAAGTCTGGGATATCCAAACCTCCAACTGGATCCAAGATCAGCATAGCAGACTTCAGTCACCCCAGCGGAGATATGGACCTGGCATCAGAATTCTCGGGGCTGCTGCGAATCATCCTTTCAACATACACCAGGACTGTGTCTGAGGATGAATACCTGGAGCTTAGGCAGCAAATTCGGGTGGAGCTCTGGATTGCAGCCCTCCGTCTCGCTGGTATAAAACAGGGCAAGTGCTTTCCAACCCAAGAGCAACGGGCCAGTGACCAACGGGCATTGCGGATGGCATTCCTGGGAGAGCAGCCCCAGGAGCAATGGGTGACTGAGTTGGACAGGTTGGTCCTGCAGGAGATAGAGCTGGACAATCGTTATCGGGCTCTGCAATGGCACGCAGAGGAGGGATATTTATGGGAGACGACAGAATGCTCTCCAGAGGGATATGACTTTGGCGGCCCTGGATTGCTGTGGGAGAACCTTACAGATCTTTTTATGTTTGGCGATGAAGGGGAACCTGACCTTGAGGACCTGAGAGAATATAGAGAGTCTATGCTCGGTCTTGCAGGGGTCTCAGAGCTCAAACCTGATCTGTACCATTTGCTATGGAAGGAACAGCATCTGGAAAGGGCATACAGGAAACTGCTAAAACAAGTTCAGCAGCATGCCAGAGAATTGGCAGTGGAAAATCTGGAGATTGCCATCCCCAAAGCTGAAGTGCTGACAACAGGGCAGAGCTCTGCTAACCTCTGCCCAGCACTGATAACATCTTCTGGGTTCCATGGACAGGAGATGGTGAACCTTCATCCCCAGACACCAGTTGCAGAGACATGGGATTTGATAGACTTTTCTGCTGAGGAAGAACAACCTGATGAGCCTCCAGAAGAAGAGCTGCTATCAGGGCCAAAGTTCACTGTGTTCTGCCCAGCACCAACAGTGGCTTCAGCCTTCTTGAGAGAAGAGGTAGTCGGCCTTTCTCCCACAACACTGACAGGGACATGTGATTTTCTGTCAGCAGCATCTATGGAGTTAAAACAAACTTCTCCAGCTGAAGATCTGGTAACTGAACAGAGGGTCCAAGACCTCTGTCCCACACTTTTACCAACTCCAGAGACTGGGGATTTCATAGACGTTTCTGTAGAGGAGGAACCACCTGGCAAACCTCCAGCAGAAGTGCTGGCAACCGGACAGAGGGTCCAAGACCTCTGCCCCACACCTACAGCAATTGTGGAGGCCCAAGGTGAGGAGGTGGCAGTCTATCGCGAGCTGCAGATCAGGATCCAAGGAGAGAATGCAGTCTTCACCTCACAACTGCAGCTTGATCTGGTGTCGGTTGATGGGGCTTCAGTCCCCACCTGTATACCCCAGGGATGCTGGGCAGTCGGCCCAGATCCCCAACAGCAGGATGGAGTGAGCCCAGTCCCCCTGTCTTCTCTCCAGCGGCAGAAAGGATTCCAGGGAGAAGGGCCAGTCCGGGCCTCTCCCCAGCGGGGGATATGTTCTCTGAGAGAGGCAGAGGTTGGCTGGGTGAGTAATACTCTGTTTGGAATAATTTGTTTGGGGTACTGTGTGGGTACAGGCAGTAGAGGACTGGAACTATGGACTAACTTCGGAGTCAACCCGTCTGGGGTCTCCTCCTGTGTTAGTCTCCTGCCGAAAGGGGAGAAATGTCACAGACCTAGCCAGAACAGAGGCTGTTGGAGAGGACTGTATGCAAGCCTGTTGCCTTTTGATTATGGGCCCTGGATTTTCAATAGATTCATTCTGTTGGGACACATCCTGTGAGGAGATGCTGGTGTCATCAACCTGTGTTTATGTTAATTGAATGAGCTAATGACATTGTCCTCTATACAATATAGGAGACGGGACGACTGCTATTGTGTTGATATAACTGTGTGAAGCTCGGTGACCACAAGTCTGGGCGAAAGGTCATGTCTCAGTCACCTAGGCTGTATAAAGGATTAGATAATTAGCTCATGTTAATTAGGTTACGTTTGTATTGTTAGAGTAATCTTCTCCTGTGTATATAAGACTGTATTCTGGTTCTGAATAAAGTCAGTTCTTGGTAGCAACAAGCAAGTGTCGCCTTGTGTTGTGCTCAGAGAGGTTGGGATATCTGTATACAGACTGGGAGGAAGTGGTATATGACGGAAGCACTCAAGTGGAGTGTGGGACGTTCCGTGACAGGGGGCTACCCCAAAGCACCCTCCCAATGTTGAGGGCATGTGGCCTGGTATGGTTCAGGAGGGGGGAGCCGCTCTCTCGTTCCCCCCTCTTTTCCTGTGGCCTGCCAGGTTGCGTGCTCGGATAAGGGTCTGGTATGGATTTTTGGGGGGACCCCACGCCATTTTTAAAATAAAATTCGGCGCAGGGTTCCCCTTAAAATCCATACCAGACCTGAAGGGTCTGGTATAGATTTTGAGGGGGACCCTCACACCATTTTTTTAAAAAATTTTGGTTCGGGGTTCCCCTGTGGGGAATTCCCATGCCGTTTTTATCAATGAACTTTTATGTGTGTTGTCGGACCGACAATTCATTAATAGCCGTGAGTAGTTTTAAATTACTTTTTTTCCTTTGAAATGTCATTTTGCTGTCAGACTGTTCTAAACACGGGAAACATGCGCCCGTTTACAGGCATACTATAGACACCCCCCAGGTACGAAATTTAAAGGAATATTACACTTTTATTGTTTCACTTTAAGCATTTTTAAAATCACTGCTCCCGAAAAAACGGCTGTTTTTAAAACTTTTTTTTGCATTGATCCATGTCCCATGGGGCAGGACCCAGGTCCCCAAACACTTTTTATGACAATAACATGCATATAAGCCTTTAAAATTAGCACTTTTGATTTCTCCCATAGACTTTTAAAGGGTGTTCCGCGGCTTTCGAATTTGCCCCGAACACCCCAAATTGTTCGCTGTTCGGCGAACTGGCGAACAGCCGATGTTCGAGTCGAACATGAGTTCCACTCGAACTCGAAGCTCATCCATAATTGTAATATATTATTTTTGCTTGGCGATTTTTGTGCTAACTGCTTTGGCAAACTCTGTTATGCCTTGCAGACTTATTGAATTTGGAGCCATTAAAATCTGATGCCCTTGATGAAGAACACTGCATGATTTCTCTCTGTGGGCTGTCTGGTTTCTTTTGGTTTTAATTAGCTAGAAGGTAAAAGCCAGTATGTAGTGTTGCATATATACGTGTGAGCCATAAGACTTAAAGTGATTGTAAAGCTTTTTTTTTTTTTTTTTTTTAAATAACAAACATGTTATACTTCCTTCACTGTGCAGCTCGTTTTGCACAGAGTGGCCCCAATGCTCGACTTCTGGGGTTCCCCGGCAGCTCTCACGGCTCCTCCCCTCATCAGATAACCCCCAAGGAGAAGCGCTCTCCCGGGGGGGTTACCTTGCGGGCGCGCTCCCGAGTCCAGCATTTGCGTCCATAGACACGAATGCCAGATTCGACCCCGCCCCCGGTACCCACATCAATGGATTTGATTGACAGCAGTGGGAGCCAATGGCTGTGCTGCTATTAATCTATCCAATCAAGAGGCGGGACCCCGTGGAGAGAGGGACAGCGCGTCACCGCCGAGTGAATTCCAGGGCTCAGGTAAGTAAAACGGGGGGGGGGGGGGGCTGGGGGGCTGGTGACTGCCAGAAGTTTCTTCACCTTAATGCATAGGTTGCATTAGGGTGAAAAAACACAAGGGTTTACAACCCCTTTACTAAAGGGTTTCCTTTTCTTTTATTATACTCCCAGCTTTGTTGTCTTCACAATGTCCAGGCTCCCTCTAGTGGTTGAGAAAGGAAATTAACAGCTTCCAAGTCTTTCAAATCAGTTTTTGTATGCAATTTAGGTAATCATTTTTTAACCACTTCCCGCCCGGTCAATAGCACATTGACATCCGGGAAGTGGTTGCGTTATCCCGACTGGGCGTCATATGACGTCCAGCAGGATAACATGCCGGCATGCGCCCACGGGGGCGCGCAGCGCGGCGATCGGGGACGCTGTGTGTCCCTCGGACACTGCGCTTCCCCGATCAAGGTAAACAGCCAATTTCATTGGCTGTTTACCCCGTGATCGGCTGTGTCAAAGTCACAGCCGATCACCTGTTACAACAAACTCGGCGGCGCGCTCCGTGCGCGCCGCTGAAGGCATACAGAGCAGGGATTGAGGAAGGCGAGTGTCCCTTGGACACAGCGCTTCCCCGATCAGGGTAAACAGCCAATGAAATTGACTGTTTACCATGTGACCGGCTGTGTCCAATCACAGCCGTTCACAAATGTAAACATTGAGTAGCCTATACCATCTGATCCCTGCTCTCTCCTCACACACCGATCATGTGAGGAGAGAGCAGGGATCAGTGAGTGAAATCAGTGTCTGTCTGACATTTTATTGTATTGTACTGTGCACAACACGGCCCCCCCCCAATAAAGAGGACCTGTCACACAGCCCTGTCAATCAGCCCATCTGTCAATCAGCCCATCTGTCAACCAGCCCATTTGTCAATCAGCCCATCTGTCACAGGCCCACCGCCATCGGTACCGCCACACAGGCTACCAGTACCACCATCGGTACCACCACCAGTAACGCCACTAGTATCTCCATCAGGCCCACCATCTATACTGCCACACAGGCCGCTACCAGTATCGCCACTAGTGCCGCCATCGGTACCACCACCACCTGTACCACTGTCAGTACCGCCATCGGTACCACCACCACCCATACCGCCACCTGTACCGCCATCACCACCTGTACCGCCACCACCACCCGTACCACCATTGGTACACCACCTGTACCGACATCGGTACCACCACCACCTGTACCGCCACTGGAACCGCAATCACCACCTGTACCGCCACCACCACCTGTACCGCCATCGGTACCACCACCACCCGTACCGCCACCGGTACCGCCACCACCACCCGTACCACCATTGGTACTACCACCACCCATACCGCCATCCGTACCACCACACAGGCCCGTCACTAATACCTCAATCGGTACCACTACCACCAGCAGTACCATTACACAGGCCCGCCAATAAGCATTGCCATAATGTCCCAAAGGGTTTACACACCTGAGGAGGCATATGAGATTCTTGCCATGTCGGATGATAAGAGCAGCGGGGAACTCACATCATCCGATTCTGGTTCGGAATACGAGCCAGTGGAGGATAGTGGATCAGAGTCCGAGTCCGAGGAGGAAACCGTCCCTCCCAAAAGAATGAGATCAGGACCAAGATCAGGAGCAAGATCACGAGATCTGCCCACCACCAGCAGCGCCAGACCCTAGGAAGAGGAGCCCAGTACAAGTACTGGAATTACCCGCCCAACCCGAGGAACCCAGCCACAGTCCTACCTTCCCGATGCCCTGGCAAACCCCTTTATGGTTGCCTGCCAACTCAGGATCCGCTATCATCCCCCCTTTCACCGCACAGCCAGGTGTGCAGCCCGACACTACAAATTTTTCTCAATTCGATTATTTTTCTTTATTTTTCCCACAAGATTTCCTGCAGAATACGGTGGATCAAAACTAATTTGTATGCATCCCAATTTATTGCTGCCAACCACAATTCTTCCTACGTCCGCATGTTTCAGTTCGATGTGTCACACTGGATGAATTTAAATTGTTTTTGGGCCTAACTTTCAATATGGGGCTTACAAAAAAGAACGAAGTCCATGCATATTGGTCCACCAACCCCATCCAACACATGCCCATATATTCCGCTGTCATGTCCAGGACAAGATACGACATGTTTATGCGTTTTCTCCACTTCAATGACAATTCACAGTGCCCTCCCCGAGATCATCCCAACCATGACAAATTGTACAAGATACGCCCCCTAATCAATTCTTTTTCCCAGCGATTTAGAGAAGTTTTCATCCCAGACCAAAAAATTTGTGTGGATGAGTCCCTCATACATTTCACTGGCTGACTGCACTTCAAGCAGTATATACCAAGCAAGAGAGCCAGGTATGGGCTGAAGTTAAATAAATTATGCGATCGAGCCACTGGATATGTCTTCACATTCCGGATCTACGAAGGCAAAGACTCCCAGCTCCAGCCCCGTGACTGCCCCACATATATTGGAACCAGTGGGAAAATTGTCTGGGAGCTGGCATACCCCCTGTTTGAAAAAGGATACCATTTATATGTCGACAATTATTATACCAGCTTGCCCCTTTTTCATCATCTTTACAGTAAAAAAACCCCGGCCTGTGGTACCTTAAAAAAAAAACGTAAGGGATTCCCACAAAATCTGTTGACAAAAAAATTACAAAACGGAGAATCGGCATTCATGAGGAACGAGGAGGTGTTGGCCATGAAGTGGAGGGACAAGAAAGATGTCCACATCCTCTCTACCATCCACAATGACACCGTGGTGGAGATCCAAAGAAGATGCGGCCCCATTGTAAAGCCCGAATGTGTCCACGACTACAATATGTATATGGGGGGGGTGGATTTAAACGATCAGATGCTACATCCCTATTTATCAACCAGAAAGTCCTGTTACTGGTACAAGAAAGTTGCCTTTCACCTGTTTCACATGGCCCTTTTTAATTAGTTTGTCTGCTACCAAAAAGCAACTCAAAACCAACAAGTCACCTACCTCAAGTATATTGAAGATATTGTCACTGCCCTCATTTACCAACAAGGTCCCGCCCCAGGAAGCAATCGCTCGGATAATGTGAGTCGACTTCACTAGCAACACTTTCCCTATAGCATTCCCCCCACAGAATCTTGAAGAAGACGCCAATTGAAATGCCGTGTATGCAGCAGAGGAGGAGTAAGAAGAGATTCCAGCTATTATTGTCCCCAATGTCCCTCCCAACCTGGCCTGGCATCGGAGATTGCTTCAAAAATTATCATACATCCATCCAATATTAGTTCCCTGTATTATTACCAGACTGCCATTTCGCCATTTGCCTGCTACCATGTTAATTAACTGACCCTGGCCTGTTTACCGACGATGTCTTTGCTTGCCGATTTAAACCACGTTTCTGACGTCCACGTGCACCAACCTCAGCCTGTTTACCGACGATGCCTCTGCCTGACGATTTAAACAATGTTTCTGACTTCCACGTGCACCGACTTTGGCCTGTTAATCGACCATGTTTTTGCCTGCCACTTGGACTGATCTTTTGGCCATCTACTTTAGTACACAGGGGTCTCACATATGTGAGGGGCTTCAGAATAGCGTTCTGAGTAGAGAAAAACAGTTTTTCGTTTTCTGTGCTCCCAGAACAGGGTCTGGTTGCCCGGAGGCTTCAAAGAGATTTGGGTGGGAGAAGCCTCTACCCCTGTCCCCCTGGCCCTAAGCTTGATGGTCTTTCCTGCTGCCTGGACCAATACTTTGGCTGTGCTGACCATATTGCTGCCTGTAATGACCCATGACATTATGGACCATGTTTGGACCAATACTTTGGCTGTGTTGACCATATATCTGCCTGCTGCCTCTACTGACTTTGGACAGTATTTCTGCCGGGACACCTCTGCCTGATACCTGGACCTGTGCTTTGGCTATGCTCTGGCTGTGCTCTGGCTGTGCTCTGGCTGTGCTGACAGTATCTCTGTTTGTACGAACTATGGACAGTATTCCTGCCTGCTGCCTGGATGACTGCTTTTGCTGTCACTGACCTCATTCCTGCCTGCTGCCTGGACCGATGCTCTCCTCTATGGACCACTGCACTTCTAAAACCACAGGTAATCTTTTTTTATTTGGTATGTACCTGCTATGTGTTAGAAATATGAAGGGCCTTCAAAAATGTGATCGGTAGTCAGAAAATGATATGTGTAATTAATGCTTCTAGAATGCCTGGAGGTGCTACTTGGATTTTGGGCCTCTGTATATGGCCAGGCTGTGTGAAAGTCTCACACATGTGGTATTGCCATATTCAGGAGGAGTATTGGAATGCATTTTGGGGTGTCATTTTTGGTATGTATATGCTATGTGTTAGAAATATCTTATAAATGGACAACTTTGTGTAAAAAAAATGCATTTTCATTTTTTTCCACATTTTCCAAAACCTTCTGGAAAAAAATGAACCGTTCAAAAGACTCATTATGCCTCATAGATTATACGTTGGGGTGCGTGCTTTCCAAAATGGGGTCATTTTGTGAATAATTCCATTGTCCTGGTGCTCCAGGGCCTTCAAATTGTAATAGGTGGTTGAGAAAGGATATGTGCAATTTATGCTTGTAAAATGCATGAAAGTGCTACTTCAATGTTGGGTCTTTGTATGTGGCCAGGCTGTGTAAAAGCCTCACACATGTGGTATCGCCATACTCAGGAGGAGTAGAGGAATGCATTTTGGGTTGTCATTTTTGCTACGTACATGCTATGTGTTAGAAATTTCTTATAAATGGACAACTTTGTGTAAAAGAAATGCATTTTAATTTTTTTTCCACTTTTTTCAAAACCTTCTGGAAAAAAATGAACCGTTCAAAAGACTCATTATGCCTCACAGATTATACGTTGGGGTGTGTGCTTTCCAAAATAAGTTCATTTTGTAGATAATTCCATTGTTCTGGTGCTCCAGGGCCTTCAAAACTGTAATAGGTGGTTGAGAAAGGATATGTGCAATTTATGCTTGTAAAACGCATGAAAGTGCTACTTCAATGTTGGGCCTTTGTATGTGGCCAGGCTGTGTAAAAGTCTCACACATGTGGTATCACCATACACAGAAGGAGTAGAGGAATGCATTTTGGGGTGTCATTTTTGCTATGTACATGCTATGTGTTAGAAATATCTTATAAATGGACAACTTTGTGTAAAAAAAATGCATTTTCATTTTTTTTCCGCATTTTCCAAAAACTTCTGGAAAAAAATGAACCATTCAAAAGACTCATTATGCCTCATAGATTATACGTTGGGGTATGTGCTTTCCAAAATGGGGTCATTTTGTGGACAATTCAATTGTCCTGGTGCTCCAGCGCCTTCAAAAGTGTAATAGGTGGTTGAGAAACGATATGTGCAATATATGCTTGTAGAACGCCTGAAAGTGCTACTTCAGTGTTGGCCCTTTGTATGTGGCCAGGCTGTGTAAAAGTCTCACACATGTGGTATTGCTATACTCAGGAGGAGTAGCAGAATGTATTTTGGGGTGTAGTTGCAATTATGCATATGCTGTGTGAGAGAAATAACCTGTTAATATGACCAGTTTGTGTAAAAAAAAAAAAAAAAAATCTTAATTTTCCCAAGAATTACAGCTTCAAAACACTCACCATGCCTCTTAGTAAATACATTGGACTGTCTACTTTCCAAAAAGGGGTCATTTGGGGGGTATTTGTACTTTCCTGGCTTGTTAGTGTCTCAAGAAATGAGATAGGCCTTCAGGTGAGATAGTACATCAGGTGTGATCAATTTTCAGTGATTGGCACCATAGTTTGTAGACTCTATAACTTTCACAAAGACCAATTAATTTACACTAATTTGGGTTATTTTTACCAAAGATATGTAGCAGTATAAATTTTGGCACAAATTTATGAAGAAAAATGACTTGTTTGCAAAATTTTACAATAGAAACTAAAAAAAAGTAAGTTTTTTTCAAAATTATCGCAAAAAATGAAAAACCCAGTGGTGATTAAATACCACCAAAAGAAAGCTCTATTTGTGAGAAGAAAATGATAAACATTTTGTTTGGATACAGTGTAGCATGACTGAGTAATTGTCACTCAAAGTGTGAGAGCGCTGAAAGTTGAAAATTGGTCTGGGCGGGAAGGTGCATAAGTGCCTGGTATTGAAGTGGTTAACCAGTTCCCATCCGTGCTGTAGCTGAATGACGGCCAAAGCGCAGACCAACATTGCCAGGTGGCCGTCAATAGACGTCCTCCCCTTTCCTCGCTCCCTGTGCTCCCCCGCGAGCTCACATTGGGGAAAATCTGTGCTGGCCGTGCCCCCTGGACACAGCCAATCACAGATCACGTTAAATGGCCAATCTCAGTGGCCATTTACTACGCGATCGGCGTGGCAAATGAGAGATGATCTGAAATGTAAACATAGATCATCTCTCATTGACAGCCCTCCCTCCTCACACAGAAACCGCGTGTGAGGAGGGAGCACTTCTGTGCTGAATCGTGAGTGATTCTAATGTTACTATCTACCAGTGTATACAGTTCCCAATCAGTGCCACAGTGCCAATTAGGATCAGTGTCACAGTCTGTGCCATCAATAATTAGTGTCCATCTGTGCCCATCTGTGCCATCAGTGATCAGTGCCCATCTGTGCCGCCTCATCAGTGCCCATCTGTGCCACCTCATCAGTGCCCACCTGTGCTGCCTCATCAGTGCACATCTGTGCAATCAATCAGCACCCATCTGTGCTGCCTCATCAGTGCACATCTGTGCCACCTCATCAGTGCATATCTGTGCCACCTCAACAGTGCCCATCTGTACCGCCTCATCAGTGCACATCTGTGCAGTCAATCAGTGCACACCGGTGCCGCTTCATCAGTGCACATCTGTGCCACCTCATCAGTGCCCATCTGTGCCACCTCATCAGTGCATATCTGTGGCATTAATCAGTGCCCATCTATGCCGCCTCATTAGTACACATCTGTGCAATCAATCAGTGCACATCTGTGCCGCTTCATCAGTGCCCATATGTACCGCTTCATCAGTGCCCATGCATGCCAGCTCACCAGTGCCCATCTGTGACACCTCATCAGTGCCCATCTGTGCCACCTCATCAGTGCACATATGTGCCAACTCATCAGTGCCCATCTGTGCCACTTCATCAGTGCCCATCTGTCCCGCCTCATCAGTGCCCATCTGTCCCACCTCATCAGTGCATATCTGTGCCATTAATCAGTGCCCATCTGTGCCGCCTCTTCAATGCACATCTGTGCCACCTCATCAGTGCCCATCTGTGCCACCTCATCAGTGCCCATCTGTACCACCTCATCGGTGCCCACCTGTGCCACCTCATCAGTGCATATCAGTGCCATTAATCAGTGCCAATCTGTCTCGCCTCATCAGTGCACATCTGTGCAATCAGTGTACATCTGTGCAATCAGTGCACATCTGTTCCGCCTCATCAGTGCACATCTATGCCGCCTCATCAGTGCACATCTGTGCGATCAATCAGTGCCCATCTGTGCCGCCTCATCAGTGCACATCTGTGCCATCAATCAGTGCACATCAGAGCTGCCTCATCAGTGCACATCTGTGCACATCAGTGCCGCCTCATCAGTGCCGCCTCATCAGTGTAGGCTTAGCACACACCAGTGCAGTCTGATCACCACCAGCAACCATGTCCAAAAGATGCTTTTCTGCCGAGGAGGCGTACCAAATACTTTCTGCGGCCGATGAGAGCAACGGGGAGCTCTCTTTTTCGGATTCCATTTTAAATTCGGATTCTGAGTCTGACATAAATTATGAGCCAGTCCTAAGTAGAAAGACACTGACAGACTAAGAGGAGGATGATATTCTGGCTGCCAAACAAAAGCGTTCTGCTGAGGAGGCAGTGGCATTCACCAGCACTGCAGTGGCATCCACCAGCACCGCAGTGCCATCCACCAGCACCATAGTACCTCAGCAAGAAAGGCCAAGTACCAGTAGGGTGTCACCTCAGCCCCAAAGGGTTAGGACCCATGCCAGCCTTCCCTATGCCCTTCAGAACCCCTCGTGGCTTCCTCGTAATTGAGGAGAAGCTAACATTCCCCCTTTCACTGCCCAGCCAGGAGTCCAGGTGGACACGGAGAATTTTTCCCCAATCAAATTGTTTGATTTAATTTTTACGGAGGATATGCTAGCATCAGTTGAGGCCCAGTGCAACCTGTATGCACAACAATTTATTTTGAATAATCCAACATCCCATTATGCCCGTCCCTACGAGTGGAGAGATCTAACAGTGGAGGAGTTGAAGGTTTTTTTCAAGTCATCTTCCAGGACTTCTTACAGAGAGGTGATAAGCTCTTCCCACCTAGCACAAGAAACACATGGTCCACATTATAAAAGTACACCACATGCGATAGTCCCTCAGTATTTGTGTTTCCTCCGGCCAGACAGGAGCTCCAAACAAGTTTGTTATTTTTTTTTTGTCCAGCCTTCTTGCTAGGTGGCAGGGGCCTCCGAGTGACCATACCCGGTTTAACAGGGGCAGTACTTCTGGGGTATGGGCCAGCTTGGGTCATCCATAGACCGGGAGAAGAGATCTGGGATGAAGGTAAGGGATCCCCTCTCCCGTTTTTTCCAATATAGCCTCAGTGAGGTACCTGTTAGGGGTGGAGAAGGTGGTCCAGAGGTACCCATTCGCTAGCATGGCATCAGAAGATTCTCCAGGTGGAGGCACAGCCCGCTGCTCGGTTCCTCGGCGCTCATCTACGCTGCGTGGTTCTAGAGGGTCCCAGAAGTGAGGGCTTGTCATTCTCCGCATGTATCGTGCTGGGGGCGCAGAATGATGAGGTCGCTTCCGGCACTGGCAGCAGGAAGTGATTCAGTAATCTGCCGGAAGTCAGGCAGTGGCCATCTTGGTACACCCAAGACGCTGGATAATGAAGCCCTGTTAAGGGTAGTCAAAAGGGGAGCAGACATGCCATACTGGAGGGTGGCGCCGGATCCACAGCGCCGCCCTGGATCCTCCACACATCCTTAAATAAGGGGCTGGGCAAGAAGATGGCGCCGATAGGACTTCCAGGAGCAGCATGGAGGTGCCAGGATCCATGTAAGCAGGTCTGGAGGTGCCATCAGTAGAAGCCGACCCTAAGGTAAGAAAATAGGAGGCGGGCTGCTCCTTTCTTTTTGTATTCCTCCTGTGGTGGGGCACAGGGAGTTTTTGTTCCAGAGCCTATTTTCTTTATGCTTTTGGTGGACAGGTGTCACACATATTAGCATAGGCTTCAGTGGTGGGTACTTTAAAGATTCTTAGATTAGAATTGTGTTATCCACCGGCTGTTTGCATATTTGGTATTTACTTCAGTGGAAGTAATGTGCTGGCATTTGTCCTCTAATTTATTGCAGACCAAAGTCCATGAGCCCAAAGATAGCAAAGCAGAGACATCCAGAAAGAGGTGCCCAATGTGGAACAAGAAATTGCTTTATGGTTGGAAGAAAAATGCATGTCAGGACTGTATAGATAAACTCATCAAGGGAGAGACAGGACCTGTCTTCAAGGGGTTTCTGGACTCAATAAAGGAGATGAAACTGACTTTACAGTCCCTTAAACCCAGAGAGCAAGAAACTCTTGCTGAACCCATCCCCTGTACCAGTACCGATGCTAGGCTGATGGTCCCTGTCCAGGCATGGACAGCCCAGGAGCAGGGAGTACTGGAGGAGCTAGAGGAGAGCTCAGAGTCAGCCTCAGATTCTGAGGAAGGGGAGCTTTACTAGGATAACCCAGCAAGGGGTTTCTTCAGAGGAAACAGAGGAATTATTTAAGGCTATATATGACCCCCTGCAGCTGGAAGAACCAGAAAACCAGGAGTTGTCTGTACATGACCTTTTATATGCAGGCTTTCAGCCTAAACAGACCAGAACCTTTCCGGTGCATACGTCCCTAAAAGAGACAGTACTTCAGACAGTACAGTACTCTTCTTCCCTAAGATTCTAAAGAGAAGGTTTCCCTTCAAGGAGGAGGATACAAAGTTGTGGGAAAAGTGTCTCAGACTAGACGCTACCCTATCTAAAGTTTCAAATAGTTCAGAGCTCTCCTTTGAGGACACAGGCACCCTAAAGGAGCCAATGGACAGAAAGGCAGAAGGGTAAAGAAAGCGTGGGAATCCTGCTCTGCTAACTTTAAACCAGCCCTAGCCACTAAATGCATGGCTCGTATGTTTGATTTGTGGCTTAAACAGCTCTGCACTCTTTTGGAGTCAGACAGGAGGGGAAGGGGTAGAGGTGGCTTCCTTTTCAAACCCTCCCAGCCTAAGACTTTGACTGGGGTATCCAGTTTCCTAAGACGAAATGCGTAGGGTTGCTATGCTCGCAGAGCATTAATTTATTGCCCTTTTTATCTGTCTATGATACCTTTTTTTTATCATAACACCCCTGCCTTTAGGGTGTTAAAATTTATTTTTAAATCCTTTTTTTACTATACTTGGATTTACACTATGTGGAGGTGGAGTTCTACTCATGTCCATTATATTCCGTTGGTGAGTAAGAGCCTGTGATCAAAATATCGACCATCTAAGGATAAGCTTGTCCATCACATCCTTCTGGACCTCATCTATACCACCTTTATTCCGGTTCTTCCAGTACAAGCTCGTTTGACCCACCGCCAACAGCCTAGAGTCCACTGGTTCTGGTAAGAGTACCATATCTATTTTCATTTACTTGTCATGGTTATGCAATAGAGTTTTGTCTGTCAGCTTACCTGTCTCCATGTGTTCATCTCTAGAGACCAGCTGACTCTCACCTGACTGCTTTTATTATCTCTCCTCTAGCATGGCTCCACCCCAGCTCCTATCAGAGAACTCTATATTAACCTCTGCACTGCAGGCCAGCCCTGCTGATCAACTTTTGTGTGTTTTGGCTTCCTGTTTCTTGCCTGCCTTGTGCTCTACGTTTGTTTCTGTTACCGACCTTGGCGTGTTCTTAACTATTTCTGTCTGCTCGTGACCCTGACCTACTGTGGGAGTGAGCTGGGGGACCCTGGGGGTCGCGACCTGGAGCCAGTTGCAGCCCAGTCTATCCTCACCACTAGAGGCTCTGGTGAACACCTGCTGGCTCTTAGACTCCGCGCCCCAGGGAATCTTACGCTCTAACCCCGGTGGGATCCGTGTTGGTGTTTCAGCGGCCCTGCCTTCCTTACCACCCTGACTCCCATCTGCAGCAGTCAGCCGTAGGGTCCACTACCTTGCGCTGCACTCCTGATCCCAACGGGGTGCATCTGTCACCTAGCCTCAAGGTGACCTGACAGTTTGATCAGCCATGGACCCGGCTGACGTGCAGGCTTCCTGCAGCCGATCCATTGCAGGGCATTGTTCGCAGACTCGAGACCCAGGAATCTAATCAGACTCAGGTGATCCGATTCCTTCAAATTCTGGCTTCCTGCTTCGAGCAGCTCCAGGCCTCCTTGGGAAACCTGAACCTGCAGCCTCAAGTACAATCAGCAGCTGCACCTATCGCACCAGTCGCAGCCACACATTTATATTTACTGCCAGCTCCATCGAGTTTCTCTGGGGACTTCAAGGCCTGCAGGGGCTTCCTCAGCCATTGCACCATTCATTTTGAGCTCCAGCCTCAAAACTTTCTGTCTGATCGGGCTAAGGTAGCCTATATCATTTCCCTCCTCCCTGGTGAAGCTTTAGCCTGGGCTGCCCCCCTGTGGGAGAAGAATGACCCGGTGGTTTCCAGCCTGTCCGACTTCTTGAAACTCTTTTGTAATATCTTCGAGGAGCCAGCTCGGGTTTCTTCAGCGGCTAGTGCACTTTTACTCCTTCGCCAAGAATATTGTTCAGTGGGACAATATGCACTTCAGTTCCGTATCCTCACAGCTAAATTGAGCTGGAACAATGAGGCCCTGGTCACAACCATTTTACATGGCCTCTCTGACCGAGTGAAGGACGAATTAGCAGGAAGAGCCATCCCCGCCGGTCTGGACGATGTAATCAGATGACATTCGTTTCCAGGAGAGGTCCCTAGAAAAAAGACGCCAGCACCCCCTAGGTTCTAGTCAGCCAGAACTCTTCCCCCGTCACCCTGTGGAGTATCCTCTGTTTGCTGAGGAACCTATGCAGCTGGGCCAGACCAGACTAACCCCCGAAGAACGTGCTAGATGCAGAACTCTGGGCTTGTGTCTTTATTGTGGGGGCAAGGGTCATTTTCGTGACTCCTGCCCGCTTTGTCCGGGAAACGCTCGGGTCTAATACATTTAGATGATGGAGTATTGGACCGAGAAACATCACCTTCTTGTCTTCTTCTTCCGGTGTTCCTCCATGTAGGCCCTTCTCCTCAATCGGTCCTAGCATATCTGGACTCCGGGGCTGCCGGCAATTTTATGGACTGGAGAACTGCTTCTTCTATGAAGCTTACCCTTTCTCCCCTCGCTACACCACTGGTAGTCTTGGCAATTGATGGCACTGTGCTCCCAGGGGGCCCTATCCGTTTCCAGACGCTACCTATTAGGATGTCGGTAGGGATACTCCACCAGGGGTGGATTTCCTTCCTCATTCTACCCAAGGCCTCAACCCCCATTGTATTGGGCCCTCCTTGGCTACAGCTCCACTCTCCACATGTGGACTGGGTCTCTGGGCAGATCCTGGCTTGGGGTCCTTCGTATTTCTAGTCCTGTCTTCTCAAGGTGGCCCCCAAGGAGAGACTTCCCATTGCTACCTCATCCGTATCTTATGATCTTCCCGCGGCATACAGCGATTACCGGGATGTGTTCTGTAAGAAGTCTGCTGAGGTGCTTCCTCCCCACAGATCTTTTGACTGTGCCATTGACCTTGTCCCTGGAGCAACTCTGCCCAGGGGTCGTACCTACCCTCTGTCCATTCCAGAGACCCAAGCCATGTCTGAGTATGTTGCCGAGAATTTGGAGAGAGGTTTCATCCGGAAATCCTCCTCGCCTGCAGGAGCAGGGTTCTTTTTCGTTGCCAAAAAGGATGGTACCCTCAGACCCTGCATCGACTATCGAGGATTAAACGCAGTAAAAACTAAAGAAAAGAATTGCGCTAGGTGCATGAAAAATATGAATAAAATGTGAATGGAAAATGGTCCTGCTGCTGTGCACTATAACCCCGATATAAGGGCACAAAAAACAAATACAATTTAGGAAGTGCAGCGCTGGACTATTTAATAAATGGTGACATTTATAAACCAATTGTTACGGATAATAATGAGAAAACTCTCTTAATCAATATGACCAAACCTAACAAAATAGTGACAATCATTTGTGATAAAACAATATATAAAGTGCTCCACAGTACATAAACACACAGACTGTAAAAAAGTGAATAAAAACATAAAAGTCCAAATCAGTGTGTTTTGTTGTATAGATATTAAATGCAGGTTTCAGGGATGAATCTTCACCATTCAGTGTTTGCCCACCACTGGATAGATAAATTGAAGGCTTACCAGAAAGCCTGTGACCACCCTTATTCAGGGGGGTCAAAACAAGTTTAGCAGATGTAAGTGGACCACCACAGGGATGCTTCAAAGGACACCGCTGGACCAATGCATCAGGGCTCCTTCCCGGGCAGCCAACCGACAGCAGCTATGGATTCCTTCCGCAATCCTATCCTGGGATATCCTCTCATAGGGCAAACGTAGTGCCATCCACAGATGATGTTAAAGTGCCAAAAAAAGAAACAGAGGGAGATGCTCCACTGGTGCAAATAACTTTTGGCTTGTTTATTTTGCAAAATGAGGTATAAAACATAAATGTAGTAAAAAAGATAAAAAAACGACACTATCGCCGTTTAAATTGAAATCGCGCATGCGCGGTGCGTTCAATGTTGTGACCCTACGGCCGTTTCGTCACAGCTGACGTCATCAGGGGTACGCACTGACGCACACGCATGCGCATTAAATACCCGGGCATCAAAGTGGAAAGCGCTGTGATTGGTTCATAAGAGGCAAAGCTTAGTTACATAGTTACATAGTAGGTGAGGTTGAAAAAAGACACAAGTCCATCAAGTCCAACCTATGTGTGTGATTATGTGTCAGTATTACATTATATATCCCTGTATGTTGCGGTCATTCAGGTGATTATCTAATAGTTCTTGAAGCTATCAATGCTCCCCGCTGAGACCACCGCCTGTGGAAGGGAATTCCACATCCTTGCCGCTCTTACAGTAAAGAACCCTCTACGTAGTTTAAGGTTAAACCTCTTTTCCTCCAATTGTAATGAGTGGCCACGAGTCTTATTAAACTCTCCTCTGCGAAAAAGTTATATCCCTATTGTGGGGTCACCAGTACAGTATTTGTAAATTGAAATCATATCCCCTCTCAAGCGTCTCTTCTCCAGAGAGAATAAGTTCAGTGCTTGCAACCTTTCCTCATAACTAAGATCCTCCAGACCCTTTATTAGCTTTGTTGCCCTTCTTTGTACTCGCTCCATTTCCAGTACATCCTTCCTGAGGACTGGTGCCCAGAACTGGACAGCATACTCCAGGTGCGGCCGGACCAGAGCCTTGTAGAGTGGGAGAATTATCGTTTTATCTCTTGCGTTGATCCCCCTTTTAATGCATGCCAATATTCTGTTTGCTTTATTAGCAGCAGCTTGGCATTGCATGCCATTGCTGAGCCTATCATCTACTAGGACCCCCAGGTCCTTTTCCATCCTAGATTCCCCCAGAGGTTCTCCCCCCAGTGTATAGATTGCATTCATATTTTTGCCACCCAAATGCATTATTTTACATTTTTCTACATTGAACCTCATTTATCCCATCCTCCAGGTCGTTTATAAACAAATTAAATAGGATTGGTCCCAGCACAGAACCCTGGGGAACCCCACTACCTACCCCTGACCATTCTGAGTATACCCCTTTATCACCACCCTCTGAACTCGCCCTTGTAGCCAGTTTTCAATCCATGTACTCACCCTATGGTCCATGCCAACGGACCTTATTTTTTACAGTAAACGTTTATGGGGAACTGTGTCAAATGCTTTTGCAAAATCCAGATACACCACGTCTACGGGCCTTCCTTTATCTAGATGGCAACTCACCTTCTCATTGAAGGTTAATAGATTGATTTGGCAAGAACGATTCTTCATGAATCCATGCTGATTACTGCTAATGATAACGTTCTTATTACTAAAATCTTGTATATAGTCCCTTATCATCCCCTCCAAGAGTTTACATACTATTGATGTTAGGCTAACTGGTCTGTAATTCCCAGGGATGTATTTTGGGCCCTTTTTAAATATTGGTGCTACATTGGCTTTTCTCCAATCAGCTGGTACCATTCCAGTCAATAGACTGTCTGTAAATATTAGGAACAACGGTCTGGCAATCACTTGACTGAGTTCCCTAAGTACCCTCGGTTGCAAGCCATCTGGTCCCGGTGATTTATTAATGTTAAGCTTCTCAAGTCTAATTTTAATTCTGTCCTCTGTTAACCATGGAGGTGCTTCCTGTGTTGTGTCATGAGGATAAACACTGCAGTTTTGGTTACTGAAGCCCCCCGATTCACTCGTGAAGACTGAGGAGAAGAATAAATTCAATACCTTCGCCATCTCCCCATCCTTTGTAATCAGATGTCCTTCCTCATTCTTTATGGGGCCAATATGGTCTGTCCTCCCTTTTTTACTGTTTACATACTTAAAGAATTTTTTTTTTTTTTTTTTAGTTTAAATCATTTTTATTGTTTTTCCAAAATATACAGGTACAAAAATTAATAATACATTTAATATGCGATTGTTACCATAGGCCAGCAAAACACCAACCGAAGGCTCACATTTTTATCATCATACCTTTTTAATTTACCCATAACCTTTATCCCTCCCACCCCCCACCCTTAGGCTCTATCCAAGTAAATCTACAGTACCAATCTGCAATATTCTAAAATACAGTTGAAGGATATTTCAGCAACTACACTTTACCATTCTCCTCCTTTCCCACGTACCGTTTCCCATCTTTCCTTTCTGCCCACATTACAGGATCCCCAGGTCATTGCTCGAACCCTGAAACCATGGTTCCCACATATTCCTAAACTTCCTGTAGGCTCCTCTTCTAATACAAATTGTCCTCTCTGTTCTCACCAGTCCATTTTTTGTTCTAACCCAGTCCTCCGGGGTAGGGGGGTTCATTGACATCCACGTTCATTGACATCCAGGTTTCCTCACCTGATAGAGGCATCTCACCACTGCTGTTACTTTAAGCCTATTTCCCATGTTCTGACTAATTAGACCCAGCACACAGATCTTAGCCTCTGATTCCAGTCTCATCCCAAACCTGGTTTCGATAACCTTCAGGATCTCAGACCAGTATCTGGCTAATTTCGGGCATCTCCACATCATGTGTATGAGATCGCCCGTCTCAAGACATCTGGGACATTTATCATCTAATCTACGACCGAACCTGAACAACTTCTTTGGGATATAGTAAGCTCTGTGCACCAGCAAGAGGTGGGAGGCCCTCTGCGACGGAGAAACCGACACCAGAGGATCCAACGCCAATACCCTCTTCCACTGGTCATCGGTCAACTCCCCCACATCTGCCTCCCACCCCTCCCTGGCCCGCCCAAGCACACAAATATTTGTCATTCTAGTCATCAGTTTTCCATAGATATTTGAGATCATACCCTTAAGGTTAGATGTTGATACCACTCTATTAAGGAGAGGGGTCTGACACCATTCCAAGTTCCTAGCCTTAAATTGTTTATCCAGGGCATGCCTAAGCTGGAGATAGTAATAAAATGTTTCCTTTGGGATACCAAATTCTCTTCTTAGATCCATAAAGGACTTAAGAATCTTATCCTTAAACAATTGGGCCAGCCAAACCAAACCACACTCTTCCCACCACTTATTTTTTCCAATAAATTTTAGTTCCTTCAATTGCTCATTATTCCATATAGGTGAGAACTCCGTAAAGCCCCCATATCCCAATTCCGCCTTCACTGCACGCCAGATTTTCGCAACCAGCTTATATGTTGGTAGCACGCAGTGAATAGACTTGGCCTCTAGTGCCCCTGCTAAGGATTTATGTGGGTTACCTGACAACATAATATCCTTACTATTATTCACCTCCCCCCTATTTTCACACCCTCCCAGATGTTGCATCTGTGCAGCCAAAAAGTACTTATATGGATGAGGAACCGCCAGCCCCCCCTCACTTGTGGGACATTGTAATATCTGGAGGCTGATCCTGGCCTGACCTTTTTTCCATATTAACTCTCGGAAAAGTGAGTTTATTTTAACAAACCACTCTGTACTTATCCCCACCGGGGAGTTATGGAGGATGTACACTAACTGTGGCATCCAGATCATCTTGATCAGGTTTATCCGGCCTGCTACCGACAAAGGGAGCCGACACCAAATATCCTTCTTCCTTTTAAATCTTTCTAACAGTGGAACTAAATTATCACTAATAAACTGATTAGGGGTACTAGATAGCACTATACCCAAATATTTAAACTTTTCCACTATTTTAATCCGAGGTACTTCCTGGGGGAGCAAGCCACTAATTGGATCAATCGGGAGGAGTACAGTCTTCTCCGAGTTGACCATCAGCCCCGATATCCTCCCGAATCCTTCTACCAGCTGCATTACTTTTACTAGCGAGGGGCCTGTGTCCCCCAGAAATATCAGGACGTCGTCGGCAAATAGAGCTATTTTTTCCTCTCCCCCTTTCCTCTTAAATCCCTGCAGACCGGGAGCATTTCTTACGACTTCCGCAAGGGGCTCCATTGCCAGGGCAAACAGCAAGGGCAAGAGCGGGCGTCCCTGCCTAGTTCACCTTCCAATGGATATTCTCCGTGAAAATGCGTTATTGATCTTTAATCTGGCATTAGGGTGCTGATAAAGTATTTTAAGCCAGTTGATAAATAGACCGTACCTCTCCAGAACCCACCATAGATATCCCCATTCCAGAGTGTCAAATGCCCTGGCAATATCCAAAGACAAGACAGCTCTGGAACCTATGTTCTCTACTGGGGTCTGAAGTTCAGATATGTCCTTCTGATGTTTTTGCTAGTAGCTCTATTCTGAATGAATCCAGACTGATCTGGGTGCACCAGCGTAGCAATACACTTATTTAATCTAGTTGCCAGGACTTTTGCCAAAATCTTAACATCAGACCCCAGCAGAGAGATCGGTCTATATGAAGATGTATCTACTAGATCTTTCCCTTCCTTCTGGATTAATACTATGGTTGCTTCGGTCATCGAGGTCGGCAAGCTACCAACAGCCGCCGACCAATTCAGCGTTTTCAGAAGCTTTGGGACCAGCACCTCCCCGTAATGTTTATAAATTTCAGCTGGAAGTCCATCTGGACCCGGAGCTTTCTGATTTGGCATATCTGATATAGCTTGCCACATTTCCTCGGATGTTATAGGGGCTTCCAGACAACTCCTATCTACCGCTGAAAGAAACGGGAGCTTAATTCCTTCAAAAAAAATTTCTATCTCACCCCTTTCTACACAGTGTCGTGACCTGTATAAGTCATTGTAGTATTCAAAAAACATTTCCCTAATTACCCCGGGGTCTGATGAGATCTCCCCCTCCAGCGTCTTAATTAGGGGAATTGTTGAGGAAGGGGCATTAGTGCTGGTCAGTTTGGCCAACATCCGACCCACACTCTCCTCTTCCCCAAAGTTCCTCTGTCTTTGGAAGAGTTTCCTATTTTCTGCAGCTCTAATACTTTCCATTTTATATTCCTGTTGCTTCCTTACCCAATACTCTTGATTTTCCGGACTTGGGTCTGCCACATATTTTCTCTCTGTCACTAAAACCTCTTCTCTAATAGCCTCCCCCTTGCCCTTGTTTGCTTCTTCACTTTTGATATCTGTTGAATCAGAAGCTCTCTAAGGTACGCTTTTAAGGAATCCCAAACCACCCCTTCCGATACAGAGCCAGCATTGTGTTCAATAAACTCTCTTAACCTTGCTTTCATTTCCTCCCCATTCCCTATTACCTCCAACCATATTGGGTTTAATGCCCATATCTTCTGACTATCACAGTCCTGCACCCCTATTTTTACTATCAGCGGTGAATGATCCGACACCCCTCTTGGACGGTATTCAATTTTTTTTATTAAAGACTGGATTTCCTGGTTACCAATGGCCAAGTCAATGCAGGAGAGGGTGTGGTGAGACCCTGAGAAACAAGAGTATTGTTGTACATTAGGGAAGCGGGTTCTCCATAGGTCGCACCACCCCATCTCCTCGAGAAACTGAGCCAATCGACCCTCAGACACCTTGCTCGTATCCTGCCCAGGAGGAAACCTATCTAGCCTGTTATTCAGCACGGTATTAAAGTCCCCCACTACAATAACAGGCACCCCTTCTTTATCTTCCATGTACCCTATCAGTTGTAACAAGACATCCATCCTAAATGGAGGAGGAATATACAGATTTACTATGACAAAAGGCCTGCCCTCAATTAAGCAATACAAAAAAATAAAACAACCCAACTTGTCGATACTGACATCCCTGCAGGAAAACGTCAACCCTCTCTTGACCAAAATACTGACTCCTCTTGAATAGGAGTACACCGAGTGCTAATGTGTCTGAAATGTTTTATTTCTAAATTGTAATTTAGTCTTATCTGTTAAATGTGTTTCCTGCAGGCATATCAGATCAGTGCCACAAGATTCCAATTCCGAAAATACAGTGGCCTTTTTAATGGGATCACTCATCCCTCTTATATTCCAGGAGCTTATACCAAATATTTTACACTGCATAGCGCAACTAATCTAAATAAAAGAAAAAACAAAAATACCAGTAGAGAAGAGACCGAGAAAAGGCTGATTCCCTACTTAGTAGTGTAGACAGCAGTGCCGAGGGAGGGAGCTGCCCTAGTACCACACTATTATATATTGAAAAAAAAAAACAACAAAGGAAATAACCCTCCTCTATTATAGACAAACCATTCTACCACCAGTGTCCTCCCTCCCGACAATCCCTTAGCACCCTGCTTCAATTCAACAATAATCCCAAACATATACATCAGTGTTACATGTATAAAACTTTTATAAGAAGGGGGGCACTGGTCGGAAGTAAACGGAGATTCCTCCCGTTTCCTCCCCCCCATCCCCCAACCCCATTCAATATTGTTCTCACTCTTATCTTTGTGCATTTTATGTGTACAATCTTATTTACTTTCAACAATACAACTTCTAATAACTGTGCTCCATAATTTTTCACCCTTATTACATTTGAGCCCTTCTTCCCACCCCATTGCCTACCTTGGCTAGCCCTAGGGACTATCCTTGTGACCTTATTATCTCCTTCAACCATATCCATCCAATCCCCTACCCCCCACCCTAAGTGATCATCATTTATCCTAACTATCACTCCCTTCCCACCCCCTCCCTTCCCTTCTCCAATCCCCTGAGACCCCATTATCATAGTGGTCCAAAAAACCACCAACCACAATCCTAATCTTCCACCCAACATCAGCTACACCAAATCCACACACTCCCTCCTGTTCCCTGCTGAGGAAGGAAAAAAAAAAAAAAAAAAAAGCAAAACAAAAAAAAAAACAACAAACCCCCTGCAGTTGCCATACACTATCTGATTTATCTCTAAAGGTTCTCCTTGTACTCTTCAAGCCATTCCATGGCCCCATGAGCTGAATAAAAAAACTGGGTTGACCCTGAGGCCACAACTCGTAACCGTGCTGGATATAAAAGTGCGTATGGTATATTAAAGTTCCGTAAAGCTCGTTTAATATCCAAAAAGCCTGCTCTTTTTCTTTGCAAATCTGGAGAATAGTCCGGGTAGAACGATATTCTAACTCCATTAAAGAAAATGTGCCCTTTTTGTCTTGCTTTCTGTAGCACCTTCATCTTATCTTTAAAACTAAAAAACCTCATTATCAACGGCCTAGTTCGATCTCCTGAGTATTTAGGGTTGATAGGTACTCTGTGTGCCCTCTCAACAGAAAAAAGGAGAAAGCCTCAGCCCCAAAAACCTCCCTAAGCCATTTCTCCATAAATTCTTCGGGGCAAGAGCCCTCGCATTTCTCCGGGAGACCCAATACTCTTATATTTTGTCTTCGAGACCTGTTCTCCCATTCATCCAATTTATATTTAATAGTCTCCAACTGGGCTTGCATTTTTTTAAAGTCCTGCTGCATTGGGAATACCATATCTTCTGCTTGGCTAACCCTTTCTTCCAGGCCATTAATCCTCTCCACTACTTTCTGAATCTCTTGCCTAGTACTGCTGACTTCTTCTTTAAGGCATCTTAGTTCCCCACACATCGTTCAGCGAGCTACTACATGCGTTTTTATGCACCCATTACTTCATTTAGGGTAGGCTCCTGGTGACCGACTATATTCAAATTAGGGGTATTGTCCATGGTCGCCCCCAAATGGTCCTCACATAGTCACATAGTAGGTGAGGTTGAAAAAAGACGCAAGTCCATCAAGTCCAACCTATGTGTTTGATTATGTGTCAGTATTACATTACATATCCCTGTATGTTGCAGTCATTCAGGTGATTATCTAATAGTTTGTTGAAGCTATCAATGCTCCCCGCTGAAACCACCGCCTGTGGAGGGGAATTCCACATCCTTGCCGCTCTTACAGTAAAGAACCCTCTACGTAGTTTAAGGTTAAACCTATTTTCTTCTAATTGTAATGAGTGGCCACGAGTCTTATTAAACTCGTGGCCAAAAGCCCTTCTCAGGGCTTTTCTTATTCAGTGCTCTCGGGGTATCTGTTGCATTATCTACTACCTTCCCCAGACTCCTTCTATCTCCAGGCCCTCCTACTGGCCCCTTCCCTGGGGGCACTTGATTGCCTTTACCCGGTGTCTGTGAGGGGGTATGGGCAAATTTTTCTAGTTTTGCTGCAGCTGCCGAAACACTTTGGCTCACTTTCTCTTTAACTGAGTGGGCTGGCTGTGTAGATTAATTCTCTTGAGCCATTTGGTGCAGTTCATCTCCCTTTTTCCTAGTCATCATGGGTTTTAGTTATCTGATAAGCTAACTTGGTTTGACTAGGCAGGAGGAAAGTGCGTTCAACAGCCCCCCCTTTACTAAATATGTCCAAGCTTAAGGGATGATAAAAATAGCCCCCCTCTTTTCACTTTATAGTGATGACCACAGCACACTAGTATTTCTGGGGAAAAAATAAAGTCTTTTAATGTTTAAAAGAGAGTTTTTTTATATTTCTACCTCTTTCAGGTTGCTCCTACTCCGTCCCAGGAGCTGCACAGATCCGACAGCCGTCCGGAGCTTCTCCTCCTCAGCCCCGCCGTTTGTTACCACAGTGCGCGTGCCCGACACACTCGCTGCGGTTCTCTCCTTCCTCCGTCTCCGGGCCTCCCACTCCGAACCGACTCTCGCGATGCCTGCACAGTGTTACAGGGCTCAGATGCTGGGATACTGCTGGGCACTTTCTCCTCCGCACGGCAGCACTGCAGGATCACCCGGCCGTCTCCACCGTCCAATAAGTCAGGCACCTGACTTACATTGTGTGGTGGAGATATTGGAGTCCCGATAGAGAAAATGTCGCACCGCATCATGGCCCAATTGATGGGATATAGATGTATAGAGCGATGCAATGCCAGCGGTCACTAACATGTATGTAGTTTTCCACTCTATATCACCCAATATATTAAGAACATGTTTAGTGTCCTTAAGGAAGGAAGGGGTGCCCATCACCAGTGGTTGTAGATAAAAATCGATAAATTTACCAACACGTGAAGTGATGGAATCTATACCACTGATGATGGGCCTTCCCGGGGGGGTTGATCAAAGTTTTGTGAATTTTTGGCAAAATATACATGACCGGCAACCTAGGGGCCAGGGGGATAAGATGTTCTCTCTCTTTTTTGTTTAAAATCCCCATGTTATACCCTTTATCTATCAAACCTCTAAACTCCCGTTTGAAATTGGGTGTTGGGTCAGATTGCAAAGGTAAGTAAGTGTCATTATCAGAAAGGATCCTCTGCATCTCATTGTTATAGGAGTCTTTGTCTAAGATGACAATAGCACCACCCTTGTCAGTGGGGCGTATGATGATGTCTTTCCTTTTGCACAAAGCCTCCATTCCAATTTTGATATCTGTTCGGGTTGCACTGTTCTCATTCTTAAATTGGCTAAATCCTTCAGTACTAAATCTTTAAATATGGTAACATTCGGTGCTGAATTACCAGGAGGATTAAACAGTGAGGCATTCGACAAACCTGAATGCACCACCGCAGAAGCCTCTCTAGCAAGCTGTCTGGAGGGGTTACTCTGAATATACCGTTTAATGTTAAGTTTACGTGTATATTTCTGCACGTCTATAAACATCTGGAATTTGTTTAAATTTCGAGGTGGAGCAAACTTTAAACCTTTGTTCAAGGTAGAGAGTTCTTGTTTAGAGAGTTCCTTAGTGCTCAAGTTTATGATACCATTTGTGTCTATATCCTCCTTCTTTTTGGGGTGAAGTTTCCTCCCCCTCTGCACCCTCTCTTGCGTCGCCATTTCGTTTGTTTCTTCCCCTGCCGGCCACCTAAAAATCCCATCTAAAACGGTTATTCTCCTGTTGGCCTTGAGAGGAACTAAAAATATTGTGATTACCACTTGAGCCAAATGTGGATCCATCCGCAATCTGTGCTAAGGGAGAGAATCTATTGCTAGTTCTACTTTCCAGACCTTGTTGTTCCCGTTCAACCAACCCTTCACCATATCCCCATCCTCCTCAATGGAGTTGCTGGTTATAATAGTGATGCCTATCATCATAATCATGATGGGTCTCACGACCCCCCTGTTGTCTCCAAGATGGAGATGGGTGATGATGTGATCAGGAGAGAGATCCCTTGCTCCTACCTCTACCTTTTGGGCGGTTGAAATGTTGCTGTGTGTATCCCTACCTCTAGAGGGGTAGGGAAAAGTATGAGGGGTAACTGACTGATTCTCTCTCCGTAATTCCTGACTAACTGGTATAGTTTGGGAATTATTCATAGTGGTGATGGAGGCTGGAAGGTCAGGGGGAAAGGGAATCTGCCATTTAAAAACTAAATTATCTTTGTAGTCTTTGGTGTCCCTGTTATATTTTCTCCTCTTTTTCTGTTTTTGCTCCATCTCCTCCTTCATCAAAATGGTTTTAAGTGCCTCTGATCTGCGAACATACTCCTGATCATCCTTGAAGGGGGCTAATTTACTTCTAATGGTATTTATTTCTAAATCCAACATTGTTAGTTTCCTTTTCTTCTTGGCTACCAAGAATTGAAGGAAGCCAACCCCCGCTTCGTTAAAATATTTGAACCATTCCCCTAGTTCGTTATCTTCTTTTTGGGGATTAACCTCCCATCTTAGGCTCCTGGGAACCATATTTTCTTTTATATATTCTTCTAGGTATGCTATATCCCATCTAGCATGAACTTCCGTGATGGTGAGATTTTTTAGCCTAAGGAAACACCCTGCCAGATCATCTCTAGGGTCCTCCTTGCCGTCAAAAACCCCTACGGTGTCAGTGACTACCTGGGATCTATACTCAAAAATGTCCATTAAGGACACACCAGCTGCAAAACCGTATATCAGAAATACACAACAAAAACTAAAGAAAAGAATTGCGCTAGGTGCATGAAAAATATGAATAAAATGTGAATGGAAAATGGTCCTGCTGCTGTGCACTATAACCCCGATATAAGGGCACAAAAAACAAATACAATTTAGGAAGTGCAGCGCTGGACTAATTAATAAATGGTGAAATTTATAAACCAATTGTTACGGATAATAATGAGAAAACTCTCTTAATCTATATAACCAAACCTAACAAAATAGTGACAATCATTCGTGATAAAACAATATATAAAGTGCTCCACAGTACATAAACACACAGACTGTAAAAAAGTGAATAAAAACATAAAAGTCCAAATCAGTGTGTTTTGTTGTATAGATATTAAATGCAGGTTTCAGGGATGAATCTTCACCATTCAGTGTTTGCCCACCACCGGATAGATAAATTGAAGGCTTACCAGAAAGCCTGTGACCGCCCTTATTCAGGGGGGTCAAAACAAGCTTAGCAGATGTAAGTGGACCACCACAGGGATGCTTCAAAGGACACCGCTGGGCCAATGCATCAGGGCTCCTTTCCGGGCAGCCAACCGACAGTAGCTATGGATTCCTTCCGCAATCCTATCCTGGGATATCCTCTCATAGGGAAAACGTAGTGACATCCACGGATCCAGCACAAAAAATGATGTTAAGGTGCCAAAAAAAGAAACAGAGGGAGATGCTCCACGGGTGCAAATAACTTTTGGCTTGTTTATTTGGCAAAATGAGGTATAAAACATAAATGTAGTAAAAAAGATAAAAAAACGATACTATCGCCGTTTAAATTGAAATCGCGCATGCGCAGTGCGTTCGATGTTGTGACCCTACGGCCGTTTCGTCACAACTGACGTCATCAGGGGTACGCACCGACGCACGCGCATGTGCATTAAATACCCGGGCATCAAACTGGAAAGCGCTGTGATTGGTTCATAAGAGGCAAAGCTTCGTTGTAATAGGTTCTAAAGAATCCACTAAAGAGGGTAATCACCACGGATGTGAAGGCCATTAATTAATTATAAAGGAAAACTGTCTGATTGTTAAACCTAATTGTATAGAGATAGCAACATGAGAACTGATCTCCGATGTCATCTAGTGGAATATTAAGGGCGTTACACCAAAATTACCAACGGCCTAAACCCAGGCAATTATGTGGAAAAATTAAAATAAATGAAATAAAAATAAAAATTCAATAGGCAATCCATTATTATTGTGATAAAACGTCAATTGACACTCTGTAAATATGCAAAACTAAATTAATTAATTAATTATAAAGCTGTCTGATAATTAAGCCTAATTATATAAAGATAGCAGCATGAGAACTTGTCTCTGGTGCCATCTAATGGAATATTAAGGGCGTTACACCAAAATTACCAATGGCCTTAATCCAGACAATTATATGGAGAAAGTAAAGATTCAATAGACAATTCATTATTAATATTATGAAGAAATGTTAGTTAACACTCCATAAATATGCAAAACTGAATTACCAAGGGGGGGGGGGGATATTAGAACATGTAAATGCCTATTATAAATCCAATAACATAGCTTGCTCACAAAATCAATTTAAATAACATAAAATTTACATTGAAATAACAAAGCCTAATCCAATACCAAAAGGATGAAAAATTGGAATAGTTTATAGACCATATTCAGTAAAAGTTTGGAATCTATTCATCACAAAGGAACATATACTTAATATCTAGAATCTAATCATCACTAAGGAGGATGTGCTAGAGGGGGACATCAACTACCATCAACAAAACAGCCAATGTGTTATAAGGACATCAACTGTTGTTAATAAAACAGTTGATGTCCCACTCTATGTTCCACCCATTGGGGGCATGGGAACCGAGTCTATAAATCCAGTTGGTTTCTGATCTGGATATGGTTCGCTTCCCATTACTGCCATGCCAATGTGGAACATACTTTTCTATCCCTATAAAAGTGGTGTCATTGGGGTCTCTGTTGTGCACTTCGTCATAGTGTCTAGAGACACTATGCTTGTCGAATCCCTGTCTGATATTGGTGATATGCTCCCCCAACCTTACATTCAGCTTTCTAGTGGTTCATCCCACATACTCCAAACCACATGGACACCTAAGGAGGTATACCACACACTTGGAAGTGCATGTTATGAGGGAATCAATAGGGTAGGTGACACCTGTGCCCTCTGATGTAAATTCTGTTAATCTCCTTTGACGTAATGCATTTACCCTACAAACTTTACATCTCCTACAAGGGGAGAAGCCTTTCATATCCCCAAAGAAAGTTGGACGCTGAGGTGGATCAGGGACATTTGGAGCCAAAGTGTGCCTCAGGCTAGTAGCTCCCCTAAATAGGACACGAGGGTTATTTGATAATAGGGGGCCAAGGATACGGTCATTTTTTAATCACCGGCCAATGTCTTCTAATAATTCTCTTAATGGCCCAATGTTGGCTGGAGTAAGTGGTAAGAAAAGCTAGACTGAAATCCTCCCCATTGTTGACCTGGGGGGGTTTATCCCTTAGAAGTTCCATACGATCCCTATTTCCTACCTCCACAATCAAAGAATCTAGCACAGTTGCTTCATAGCCTTTATCTAAAAATTTAGATTTCAAAGATGAGGCCTCTCTAAAGAACTCATCCAGATTTGAACAATTCTGCCTCAAGCGGAGAAATTGGCCCTTGGGGACAGCGGACAACCATGAGCAATGATGGCAAGAATTGAGTGGAATAAAGCTATTCCTATCAGTGGATTTGAAGAAAGTGGATGTAGTGATTCTCCCATCCACTATAGTTATCAATAAGTCTAAAAAATGGATCTGGATTGGACTAGCCTCATGAGTGAGGACTATGCCTCTGTCATTACTGTTAAAGAAAAGTGATAAAGACTCAGAGTCGCCGTCCCAAATAAATAGAACGTCGTCAATGAATCTTTTATACATGACAAGTTGGGGAGGTTTATCACGTAGAACTACATCCTCCTCCCATTTGGCCATTAAGATGTTGGCCATACTGGGAGCGAATTTCGCTCCCATGGCCACTCCCTTTGTTTGTAAATAGTGCACATTATTATGCCAAAAATGATTGTGTGCCATCGAGAAGTCCAATAGCTCCATCACAAAATTACATTGTGTGGTGGAGATATTGGAGTCTCGATAGAAAAAATGTCACACCGCATCATGGCCCAATTGATGGGATATAGATGTATAGAGCGATGCGACGTCAGCGGTCACTAACATGTATGTAGTTTTCCACTCTATATCACCCAATATATTAAGAACATGTTTAGTGTCCTTAAGGAAGGAAGGGGTGCCCATCACCAGTGGTTGTAGATAAAAATCGATATATTTACCAACACGTGAAGTGATGGAATCTATTCCACAGATGATGGGCCTTCCCGGGGGGTTGATCAAAGTTTTGTGAATTTTTGGCAAAATATACATGACCGGTAGGGATGAGCTTCGAGTTCGAGTCGAACTCATGTTCGACCCGAACATTGGCTGTTCGCAAGTTCGCCGAACAGCGAACAATTTGGGGTGTTCGCGGCAAATTCGAATGCCGCGGAACACCCTTTAAAAGTCTATGGGAGAAATCAAAAGTGCTAATTTTAAAGGCTTATATGCAAGTTATTGTCATAAAAAGTGTTTGGGGACCTGGGTCCTGCCCCAGGGGACATGGATCAATGCAAAAAAAAGTTTTAAAAACGGCCGTTTTTTCAGGAGCAGTGATTTTAATAATGCTTAAAGTCAAACAATAAAAGTGTAATATCCCTTTAAATTTCATAGCTGGGGGGTGTCTATAGTATGCCTGTAAAGGGGCGCATGTTTCACGTGTTTAGAACAGTCTGACAGCAAAATGACATTTCGAAGGAAAAAAAGCCATTTAAAACTACCCGCGGCTATTGCATTGTCGACAATACACATAGAAGTTCATTGATAAAAACGGCATGGGAATTCCCCACAGGGCAACCCCGAACCAAAATTAAAAAAAAAAAATGACGTGGGAGTCCCCCTAAATTCCATACAAGGCCCTTCAGGTCTGGTATGGATATTAAGGGGAACCCCGGCCAAGATTTTAAAAAAAAATGACGTGGGGTTCCCCCTAAATTCCATACCAGACCCTTCAGGTCTGGTATGGATTTTAAGGGGAACCCCGCACCAAAAAAAAAAAAACCGGTGTGGGGTCCCCGTAAAAATCCATACCAGACCCTTATCCGAGCATGCAACCTGGCAGGCCGCAGGAAAAGAGGGGGGGACGAGAGTGCGGCCCCCCTCCTGAACCGTACCAGGCCACATGCCCTCAACATTGGGAGGGTGCTTTGGGGTAGCCCCCAAAACACCTTGTCCCCATGTTGATGAGGACAAGGGCCTCATCCCCACAACCCTGGCCGGTGGTTGTGGGGGTCTGCGGGCGGGGGGCTTATCGGAATCTGGAAGCCCCCTTTAACAAGAGGACCCCCAGATCCCGGCCCCCCCCTGTGTGAAATGGTAAGGGGGTACTTACCCCTACCATTTCACTAAAAAACTGTCAAAAATGTTAAAAATGACAAGAGACAGTTTTTGACAATTCCTTTATTTAAATGCTTCTTCTTTCTTCTATCTTTCTTCATCTTCTGGTTCTTCCTCTGGCATTCTCGTCCAGCATCTCCTCCAAGGCGTCTTCTATCTTCTTCTCCTCGGGCCGCTCAGCACCCATGGCATGGGGGGAGGCTCCCGCTCTTCTCTTCATCTTCTTCTTCTTCTCTTCTTCCTTCTTCTCTTCTTCTCGCGGGAGGCTCCCGCTGTGTGACGGCGTCTCTTTGTCTCTTCATCTCTTCGTCTGAGGGTTCTTAAATAACAGGGGGCGGGGCCACCCGGTGACCCCGCCCCCCTCTGACGCACAGGACATGATGGGACTTCCCTGTGGCATTCCCCGTGACGTCACAGAGAAGTCCGGTCAAGTCACCGTGCGTCAGAGGGGGCGGGGTCACCGGGTGGCCCCGCCCCCCATTATTTAAGAACCGTCAGACGAAGAGACGCCATCACACAGCGGGAGCCTCCCTCCATGCCAGCATGGGTGCGGAGCGGCCCAGAGAAGAAAATGAAGAAGAGAAGAAGAGAAGAAGGAAGAAGAGAAGAAGATGAAGAGAAGAGCGGGAGCCTCCCTCCATGCCATGGGTGCGGAGCGGCCCGAGGAGAAGAAGATAGAATACGCTGCGGAGGAGATGCTGGACAAGAACGCCGGAGGAAGAACCAGAAGAACCAGAAGATGAAGGAAGATAGAAGAAAGAAGAAGCATTTAAATAAAGGAATTGTCAAAAACTGTCTCTTGTCATTTTTAACATTTTTGACAGTTTTTTAGTGAAATGGTAGGCGTAAGTACCCCCTTACCATTTCACACAGGGGGGGGCGGGATCTTGGGGTCCCCTTGTTAAAGGGGGCTTCCAGATTCTGATAAGCCCCCCCCCGCAGACCCCCACAACCACCGGCCAGGGTTGTGGGGATGAGGTCCTTGTCCTCATCAACATGGGGACAAGGTGTTTTGGGGGGCTACCCCAAAGCACCCTCCCAATGTTGAGGGCATGTGGCCTGGTACGGTTCAGGAGGGGGGGCGCACTCTCGTCCCCCCCTCTTTTCCTGTGGCCTGCCAGGTTGCGTGCTCGGATAAGGGTCTGGTATGGATTTTCGGGGGGACCCCACGCCGGTTTTTTTTTTTGGGCGCGGGGTTCCCCTAAAATCCATACCAGACCTGAAGGGTCTGGTATGGAATTTAGGGGGAACCCCACGTCATTTTTTTTTTAAATTTTGGCCGGGGTTCCCCTTAATATCCATACCAGACCTGAAGGGCCTTGTATGGAATATAGGGGGACTCCCACGTCATTTTTTTTAAAAATTTTGGTTCGGGGTTGCCCTGTGGGGAATTCCCATGCCGTTTTTATCAATGAACTTCTATGTGTATTGTCGGCAATGCAATAGCCGCGGGTAGTTTTAAATGGCTTTTTTTCCTTCGAAATGTCATTTTGCTGTCAGACTGTTCTAAACACGGGAAACATGCGCCCCTTTACAGGCATACTATAGACACCCCCCAGCTACGAAATTTAAAGGGATATTACACTTTTATTGTTTAACTTTAAGCATTATTAAAATCACTGCTCCTGAAAAAACGGCTGTTTTTAAAACTTTTTTTTGCATTGATCCATGTCCCCTGGGGCAGGACCCAGGTCCCCAAACACTTTTTATGACAATAACTTGCATATTAGCCTTTAAAATTAGCATTTTTGATTATTCATGTTCGTGTCCCATAGACTTTAACGGTGATCGCGTGTTCGAACAAACTTTTTTCCTGTTCGCATGTTCTGGTGCGAACAGAACAGGGGGGTGTTCGGCTCATCCCTAATGACCGGCAACCTAGGGGCCAGGGGGATAAGATGTTCTCTCTCTTTTTTGTTTAAAATCCCCATATTATACCCTTTATCTATCAAACCTCTCAACTCCTGTTTGAAATTGGGTGTTGGGTCAGATTGCAAAGGTAAGTAAGTGTCATTATCAGAAAGGATCCTCTGCATCTCATTGTTATAGGAGTCTTTGTCTAAGATGACAATAGCACCACCCTTGTCAGCGGGGCGTATGATGATGTCTTTCCTTTTGCACAAAGCCTCCATTCCAATTTTGATATCTTGTTCGGGTTGCACTGTTCTCATTCTTAAATTGGCTAAATCCTTCAGTAATAAATCTTTAAATATGGTAACATTCGGTGCTGAATTACCAGGAGGATTAAACAGTGAGGCATTCGACAAACCTGAATGCACCACCGCAGAAGCCTCTCTAGCAAGCTGTCTGGAGGGGTTACTCAGAGTATACCGTTTAATGTTAAGTTTATGTGTATATTTCTGCACGTCTATAAACGTCTGGAATTTGTTTAAATTCCGAGGTGGAAAAAACTTTAAACCTTTGTTCAAGGTAGAGAGTTCTTGTTTAGAGAGTTCCTTAGTGCTCAAGTTTATGATACCATTTGTGTCTATAGCCTCCTTCTTTTTGGGGTGAAGTTTCCTCCCCCCTCTGCACCCTCTCTTACATCGCCATTTCGTTTGTTTCTTCCCCTGCCGGCCACCTGAAAATCCCGTCTAAAACGGTTATTCTCCTGTTGGCCTTGAGAGGAACTAAAAATATTGTGATTACCACTTGAACCAAATGTGGATCCAACCGCAATCTGTGCTAAGGGAGAGAATCTATTGCTAGTTCTACTTTCCAGACCTTGTTGTTCCCGTTCAACCACCCCTTTACCATATCCCCGTCCTCCTCGATGGAGTTGCTGGTTATAATAGTGATACCTACCATCATAATCATGATGGGTCTCACGACCCCCCTGTTGTCTCCAAGATGGAGATGGGTGATGATGTGATCAGGAGAGAGATCCCTTGCTCCTACCTCTACCTTTCGGGCGGTTGAAATGTTGCTGTGAATCCCTACCTCTAGAGGGGTAGGGAAAAGTATGAGGGGTAACTGACTGATTCTCCCTCCGTAATTCCTGACTAACTGGTATAGTTTGGGAATTATTCATAGTGGTGATGGAGGCTGGAAGGTCAGGGGGAGAGGGGATCTGCCATTTAAAAACTAAATTATCTTTGTAGTCTTTGGTGTCCCTGTTATATTTTCTTCTCTTTTTCTGTTTTTGCTCCATCTCCTCCTTCATCAAAATGGTTTTAAGTGCCTCTGATCTGCGAACATACTCCTGATCATCCTTGAAGGGGGTTAATTTACTTCTAATGGTATTTATTTCTAAATCCAACATTGTTAGTTTCCTTTTCTTCTTGGCTACCAAGAATTGAAGAAGGCCAACCCCCGCTTCGTTAAAATATTTGAACCATTCCCCTAGTTCATTATCTTCTTTTTGGGGATTAACCTCCCATCTTAGGCTCCTGGGAACCATATTTTCTTTTATATATTCTTCTAGGTATGCTATATCCCATCTAGCATGCACTTCCGTGATGGTGAGATTTTTTAGCCTTTTAGTCTTTTGACTGTGCCATTGACCTTGTCCCTGGAGCAACTCTGCCCAGGGGTCGTACCTACCCTCTGTCCATTCCAGAGACCCAAGCCATGTCTGAGTATGTTGCCGAGAATTTGGAGAGAGGTTTTCATCCGGAAATCCTCGTCGCCTGCAGGAGCAGGGTTCTTTTTCGTTGCCAAAAAGGATGGTACCCTCAGACCCTGCATCGACTATCGAGGGTTAAACGCAGTGACTATCAAAAACCAATACCTCTTACCCCTAATATCTGAGCTATTCGACAGGTTGAAGGGGGCTTCCATTTTCACCAAGTTGGTTCTCAGAGGTGCATACAATCTCATTAGAATACGGGAAGGTGACGAAAGGAAGACTGCGTTTAACACTAGGGAAGGGCATTACGAATACCTGGTTATGCCTTTTGGTTTGTGTAATGCTCCAGCTGTGTTCCAGAACTTTGTCAATGAAATCTTCAGGGATCTACTGTACCAGTTTGTTGTCATCTATCTGGATGACATTCTCATCTTTTCCTAAAATCTGCGTGCTCACATAAACCATGTCCGCACCGTACTTCAGCGTCTTAGAGTGAATAATCTCTATGCCAAGCTGGAGAAATGTTCCTTTGAATGTCCTGAGGTCCTGTTTCTGGTATGTTTTGTTTCTAGTTTGGGTCTTCGCATGGATCCCGGAAAGGTCTCGACCATTACCAACTGGCCCCTTCCTGCTAGCCTCAAGGCCACACAGCGCTTTCTTGGCTTCACAAATTATTATAGGCAGTTCATAAGGAATTACTCTTCCATTGCCACGCCTATTATCGCTTTGACCAAGAAGGGTGCGAATGCCAAAGACTGGCCTCCCGAGGCTGTCTCTGCATTTCACGATCTGAAACAGGCATTTGTTTCTGGACCTCTCTTGAGGAGTCCAAATCCTGGGGACCCATTTTTTATTGAAGTAGACGCTTCTTCGATGGCGGTGGGAGCTGTGCTTCTGCAGTTCTTTGAGAGGAGACGTCAACCATGTGCGTTCTTCTCCAAAAAAATTTTCTCAGGCAGAGAATTTATGCCATTGGTGATCGGGAACTTCTCGCAATTAAATTGGCGTTGGAAGAGTGGCATCATCTCTTGGAGGGTTCCCCTCACTCCATTACGATCTTTACTGATCACAAGAATTTACAATACCTACAGAATGCTAAATGTCTGAACCCCAGACAGGCCAGGTGGAGTCTCTTCATTTCTCGTTTTAAATTCACGATTATGTACAAACCTGGTTCCTGCAATGGTCGGGCTGATGCGCTCTCTAGGTCATTTGACACTTTGGATGAGGAGTCCACCCCTGATCCTGAGCCGATCATTCCAACCTCATGCATTGTTGCCCATTCTACTACCCTGGAATCAAAAATTCCTCCTGGCAAGACCTTTGTTCCCACGGAGCTAAGAGCTAAGATCCTTCGTTGGGGACATGATTCCAAGGTGGCAGGTTATACTGGGTTCCTCCGATCCTTCCTGCTCATCAGTCGTCTCTATTGGTGGCCTAATCTCTGCTCGGATGTTAAATATTACGTTAAGGCTTGTCATGTCTGTGCTCAGTCTAAATCTTCCACACAAGCCCTTGCTGGTCTTCTCATGCCCTTGCCCATTCCTAAGGAGCCCTGGTCTCACATCGCCATGGATTTTATCACCGATCTTCCACTGTCGGAGAATAATACAGCCATTTGGATGGTAATCGATCGGTTCTCCAAGATGGCTCATTTTGTTCCTCTTCCTGGTCTCCCTTCTGCCCCTGCCTTGGTTCCCATTTTTGTACGAGAGATTTTCCGTCTTCATGGTGTTCCTTCCCATGTCGTTTTGGACAGGGGTGTACAGTTTACGTCCCGTTTTGCAAATCCCTCAACATTACTTTGGATTTTACCTCTTCTTACCATCCCCAATCCAATGGCCAGACTGAGAGGGTTAATCAGGAGTTGGAGGTCTTTCTCCGTACCTTGGTCTCGGCTCATCACGATGATTGGGCATCACTACTCCCGTGGGCAGAGTTCTCCCACAATAATCATATCAACGTCAGTTCTCAGAAAACACCCTTTGTCACTGTTTATGGAAGACATCACCAATATTTAAAAAGGGCCCAAAATACATCCCTGGGAATTACAGACCAGTTAGCCTAACATCAATAGTATGTAAACTCTTGGAGGGGATGATAAGGGACTATATACAAGATTTTAGTAATAAGAACGATATCATTAGCAGTAATCAGCATGGATTCATGAAGAATCGTTCTTGCCAAACCAATCTATTAACCTTCTATGAGGAGGTGAGTTGCCATCTAGATAAAGGAAGGCCCGTAGACGTGGTGTATCTGGATTTTGCAAAAGCATTTGACACAGTTCCCCATAAACGTTTACTGTACAAAATAAGGTCTGTTGGCATGGACCATAGGGTGAGTACATGGATTGAAAACTGGCTACAAGGGCGAGTTCAGTAGTGGGGTTCCCCAGGGTTCTGTGCTGGGACCAATCCTATTTAATTTGTTTATAAAAGACCTGGAGGATGGGATAAACAGTTCAATCTCTGTATTTGCAGACAATACTAAGCTAAGCAGGGCAATAACTTCTCCGCAGGATGTGGAAACCTTGCAAAAAGACCTGAACAAATTAATGGGGTGGGCGACTACATGGCAAACGTGGTTTAATGTAGAAAAATGTAAAATCATGCATTTGGGTGGCAAGAATATGAATGCAATCTACAGACTGGGGGGAGAACCTCTGGGGGAATCTAGGATGGAAAAGGACCTGGGGGTCCTAGTAGATGATAGGCTCAGCAATGGCATGCAATGCCAAGCTGCTGCTAATAAAGCAAACAGAATATTGGCATGCATTAAAAGGGGGAATCAACGCAAGAGATAAAACGATAATTCTCCCACTCTACAAGGCTCTGGTCCGGCCGCACCTGGAGTATGCTGTCCAGTTCTGGGCACCAGTCCTCAGGAAGGATGTACTGGAAATGGAGCGAGTACAAAGAAGGGCAACAAAGCTAATAAAGGGTCTGGAGGATCTTAGTTATGAGGAAAGGTTGCAAGCACTGAACTTATTCTCTCTGGAGAAGAGACGCTTGGGAGGGGATATGATTTCAATTTACAAATACTATACTGGTGACACCACAATAGGGATAAAACTTTTTCGCAGAAGAGAGTTTAACAAGACTCGTGGCCACTCATTACAATTAGAAGAAAAGAGGTTTAACCTTAAACTACGTAGAGGGTTCTTTACTGTAAGAGCGGCAAGGATGTGGAATTCCCTTCCACAGGCGGTGGTCTCAGCGGGGAGCATTGATAGCTTCAAGAAACTATTAAATAATGACCTGAATGACCGCAACATACAGGGATATGTAATGTAATACTGACACATAATCACACACATAGGTTGGACTTGATGGACTTGTGTCTTTTTTCAACCTCACCTACTATGTAACTATGTAACATCCTCAACTCCCTCTTCCTATGACCTGTTCTTCCGACATTCCAGCCTTGGCTACTGTTCAGGAATCATTCAATTCCATGTGGGCTGACTTTCATGATTCACTCCAGAAAGCTGCCAACAAATTCAAGAGTTTTGCTGACCGTTGCAGGCATAAGCCACCTTCTCTTCAGCCAGGAGACAGTCTGGCTCTCCAACAGGAACATCAAACTCCGGGTTCCTTCTCTCAAATTTGCCCCAAGATTTATTGGTCCGTACACCATAACTTCTAAACTGAATCGGGTTTGTTTCAAGCTCCAGGTTCCCAAAAGCCTCAAAATCTCTAACTCCTTCTATGTTGCCCTTCTGAAGCCTTTAGTCCTCAATAAGTTCTCTCGTCCTCTCTCTACCGCAGCGCCATTCTCTGAAGATAATCAGGAGTACGAGGTTAGAAAATTTTGGATTCCCGACTCTGTAGAGGCATTCTCCAGTACCTCGTGCATTGGAAGGGGTTTGGTCCTGAGGAGAGGTCGTGGATCAAGGCTTTTGAGGTCTTTGCACCTCGTCTGTTGAGGAAGTTTCATTTGAAGTTGCCCTCTAAACCTGGTCCCAGGCGGGGAAGGGGGAGGCCTTGTAAGAGGGGGGTACTGTCATGGTTATGCAATAGAGTTTTGTCTGTCAGCTTACCTGTCTCCATGTGTTCATCTCTAGAGACCAGCTGATTCTCACCTGACTGCTTTTATAATCTCTCCTCTAGCATGACTCCACCCCAGCTCCTATCAGAGAACTCTATATTAACCTGTGCACTGCAGGCCAGCCCTGCTGATCAACCTTTGTGTGTTTTGGCTTTCTGTTTCCTGCCTGCTGTGTGCTCTACCTTGCGGTGCACTCCTGATCCCAACGGTGTGCATCTGTCACCTAGCCTCAAGGTGACCTGACATTACTCTTAGATCGTATCACCTGGGACTCCAGTTTGATTGCAGTATATATTAAAATATACGAATACAGCATATACACCTATCAGTCTGCCTTCACCCACAGGAACTTTAATTTCATTGTACCAGTATGGACTTTCAACCGTCTCAAACCTAGGACGTTTTATTTACATTTTATTCAATGCTAGTGGGTATTCAAATACTATTGTGTGGTATAATTGCATTGACAACCCAGTGTACCGACCCCACAGGTCATTTGAACCACACATCAATATACAACCTGGTTTGGGTTCACAGGACAATTGAATGTTGTTTTATTACATTTATTCATTGTTGCATGCTTTAGTTATCACCCAGTTTATGTAACATCCAAAAATTGTAGATGGGGGTATGGCGCTTCCTGGTAGAGTGTGTAAATATTATGTAATAAAGTGAATGTTATAAAATTATATATTATACCATAAGCAAACGGGGACTGAAAAACTCATATTGAGTGACCCCATGGGTATTTAAATCAACAAACATGTGATAAGAAGGTAAAAAACCCTTAATATATTGCATATGCCTATATGTCACAGGTAGTTCCAAAGAATCACCACTGGGTGCTGCTGCTAATATAATAAGCAGCCGATGTGATGAATCCAGGATATACAAGTGCAAACAGTATAACCAGATCTAGAAAATATCCATATGGACTAAAAAATGTGTCAGAAAAACACAAATAGAATAAAAAACAAAAGCAAAAAAGTCTGTTCACAAGTGGTGCGTCCCAAACTATAAAGCATAAAAAAGTTCCAAAGGCTAAGTGACTGTGGTGCCCTCAACAGTGAAAATCCGTGACTTCTGTGCTCCCCTTTTGGCTCCCCACTCACCGGCTCCCACTACCCCTGCAGGGGTGACAGACACTTTAAATTCCAAACGCTGTCCTCTTGGCCGGTATCACTGAGATAGGATGTCCTCTCTCCCAGGCGTTTCCAGATTTCCGCTTATACCACGTCCAAGAAAGGGATCCCCAGAGAAGTCCTCATAAAAAGAGATGCCACCTCATAGTGTAGTCTGATTAAAACTTTAATAGCATAAAACTCCCCACATAAGGGAAAATAAAAACGCATTACACTACACTATGGGTGAAGCCGAAAGCCAGGAAGTACTTTCCCGCAGCGTGCGGTCCAGCTGCGTTCCAGGCTCTCTCGCTCCGTACACGGAAATGACGTAAGTGCGTAGCCCCGCCTTACGCGTTTCGTCATCGACGTACTTCCTGGCTTTCGGCTTCACCCATAGTGTAGTGTAATGCGTTTTTATTTTCCCTTATGTGGGGAGTTTTATGCTATTAAAGTTTTAATCACACTACACTATGAGGTGGCATCTCTTTTTATGAGGACTTCTCTGGGGATCCCTTTCTTGGACGTGGTATAAGCGGAAATCTGGAAACGCCTGGGAGAGAGGACATCCTATCTCAGTGATACCGGCCAAGAGGACAGCGTTTGGAATTTAAAGTGTCTGTCACCCCTGCAGGGGTAGTGGGAGCCGGTGAGTGGGGAGCTAAAAGGGGAGCACAGAAGTCACGGATTTTCACCGTTGAGGGCACCACAGTCACTTAGCCTTTGGAACTTTTTTATGCTTTATAGTTTGGGACGCACCACTTGTGAACAGACTTTTTTGCTTTTGTTTTTTATTCTATTTGTGTTTTTCTGACACATTTTTAGTCCATATGGATATTTTCTAGATCTGGTTATACTGTTTGCACTTGTATATGCTGGATTCATCACATCGGCTGCTTATTATATTAGCAGCAGCACCCAGTGGTGATTCTTTGGAACTACCTGTGACATATAGGCATATGCAATATATTAAGGGTTTTTTACCTTCTTATCACATGTTTGTTGATTTAAATACCCATGGGGTCACTCAATATGAGTTTTGCAGTCACCGTTTGCTTATGGTATAATATATAATTTTATAACATTCACTTTATTACATAATATTTACACACTCTACCAGGAAGCGCCATACCCCCATCTACAATTTTTACACATGTTAGTCCTCTTTGAGGGCTCAACTAGGGGAGGCAGCATACCTATACTCCTTCTTTTTTTCTTTCTCTTTCCCCTCTCTTTTTATTGGGTACCTACCACCTGCACCTTCTTTCAGGTCCCTTTCTGCCCCTATCCTTCCCCCCCCCCCCCGTCCTCTCTTCTTTTCTCTCTCTCCCTCCTTTTGGTACTTGTCCTAAGCGCAGAGACTTTGTGGCCTTTATGTAACATCCAGCCTTTGCAGATTATGATTTCAGTTTTTATGACTTCATGCGACATCCAGGTTGCCCATATTTTTATGCTTTTTTATTTAGATTTATTATTTGAATCACATTGTTCACTCTTTTAAATTTACACATGTTGAACATATGTCGCTCTATATCACTTTATAGTTGGATTTAGATCCACATATTCTATTATAGTGTTTGTCACTATATCTTTTTGCACTATATATAAGTTTATTTGTATAGTTGTTCACTTATGGTCACCTTAATTGGATGACCATTGGGTGTTTTTTCTAACACTTTTACACTTTTATAGAGTGTTTCATCATTGTATCTGCAGCACATTTTGCTTCCAGATTTGTATTCTGGTCAAGCATATGTGTAGCATACACACCACTAGCGCTGCACTTTTATTACACATCGTATCCACAATCAGTCTGATTGTTGTATTGGCTGCTTACATTTAAAGTTGGCGCAGTATTTTCACTTCACATTCACATAATTCCCTATCTAGACTCAGCAGATGAAGTGAAACAGAACCTGAGCATAACTATCAGACACCTTCAGCAGCTGGGGTGGCTGGTAAATCAGGAGAAGTCACAGTTAGTACCTACTCAAAGTACAGTATTCCTAGGATACTTAATAGACTCGACTACATGCAAAAATTTTCTGACGAAAGAAAAAGTGGCAACAATAATTGCAGAGGTGAGCAGCCTCTGCGCATGTACAGAGACCTCAATTCACGGTATAATTAGAGTCCTTGGTTTGATGACAGCAGCCATCCCAGGAGTCCAGTGGGCCCAATTCCATACTCAAGCACTTCAGGCATTTATGCTTTCTCTCTGGGATGGAAGGAAGGAATCTCTTCTGAGGCAGAGATCCCGCAAGCAGTAAAACTCTCAATCAAGTGGTGGTTGATCCCTGCAAATCTCTCTGCAGGCCGACTTTGGTCCCAACACAAACCTCTGACGGTTACCATGGATGCCAGCGGTCAGGGGTGGGGGGCCCACTCAGGCGCACAGATGGCACAAGGGGTCTGGAACCGGCAGGAAGCCATCCTCTCCTCCAATGCAAGGGAGGTGAGAGCAGTTCTAAAGGCTCTAGTAGCCTTTGGTCTGACTCTGAGAGGAAGACATGTGCAGGTCCTTTCAGACAATATTAGCACCATAAGCTACATCAACAAGCAGGGAGGTACGAGAGTGGCAGGCCTTATGAGGATAGCAGAAGAAATCCTTCAATGGGTGAAGGCAAATCTTCTATTCCTGTCTTCAATTCACTTAAAAGGGGAATTAAACACTCTGGCGGATGTCCTAAGCAGGGAGGTTCTGTTTCAGACAGAATGGTGCTTGAATCTAACAGTGTTCGAATAGATAGTGCAGAAGTGGGGAGTCCCACAGATAGACCTTTTTGCTACAAGGCAGAACAGGCAGGTGGAACAATTTTTCTCCCTCCAGAGAGACCATTTCAGTCTGGACCTAAATGCCCTATTCCAATCCCGGGAAGCAAGCCTGGTGTATGCGTTTCCACCTTTTGCCCTGATTCCAAAGATCATCCAGAAGATAAGAGTGTCGAGCACAAAGGTTATCCAGATCGCACCATTCTGGCCAAGGAGGTCTTGGTTCTTAGGACTACTAAGACTCAGCATTACGGAGCCTTGGAGACGGCCTTACAGGACAGACCTCATATATCAGGGAGAGGTGAATCATCAAGAAGTGAGCTCTCTTTCTCTGAAGGCCTGACTGCTGAGAGGGAGCTGTTAGAGTGGAGAGGGTTATCAGCACAATACCATCCTTAGCAGGCGGAAGCCGTCCACTAACGCAATTTACAATAAAATCTGGAAGAAATTTGGGGCTTGGCACATGCTCAACAACAGAGTGTCAGGAGCCATGATCCCGGCGGTCCTAGATTTCCTCCAAGCAGGAGCAGACCTAAATCTTCAGTACCTTCAAGGTGCGGGTATTGGTTCTGTCTAGCTTTTTAAATCAAAGGCTGGCAGAAGAGCCCTTGGTCAAGAGATTTCTTACATCCATTAGCCGTAAGAGGGTCCCCAAGGCAAGGCGGTTCCCTTCCTGGGACTTATCCACAGTGTTGCAAATCTTTGTAAAACACTGTTTGAGCCACTAGAGGAACTGCCCATAAAGCTGTTAACCTTGAAAACAGTGATTTTAGTGGCCCTAGTCTCCGTTAGGAGGGTTAGTGAGATACAGGCGCTCTCAGTGGCTGAGCCCTTCTGCATCATTTTGCAAGACAAAATTATCCTCTCTCTAACTTCCATAGATCGGAAGAGATCGCGATACCGTCATTTTGCAGAGATCCTAAAAATGAACAAGAGGCTGGATTTAATAAAATAGATGTCAGGAGATGCTTGATCACATACATAGAGCACACTAAGGAATACCGATGTTCCACCAGCTTGTTTGTGTTGTTTGTGGGTTCAAACAAGGGTAAAAGGGCATCCAAAAATACCATCGCAAGATGGATGAAGTCAGCCATCACGGAGGCATACAAAGCAGCATCCTTGACACCACCATTAGGAATAAATGCTCATTCCAAAAGAGCGGTTTCCACTTCTTGGGCTAAAAGGGCCGGAGCGTCTCCCCTCCAGATTTGCAAGGCCGCAACCTGGTCCAGGTTTCAGACTTTAAAAAAACACCTGGTACCAATTGTACGGTGAGAAACCCCTTAGGGTCTTCAATAGACAGATCAAACTGGTATAAAAGTATACATTTTATTACAAAATATCAAAATACATATACAAACAATACATAAAAAGCATAAAAGCCATATCTGATACCCCTGATTGATACAATTGTATAGATGAATCACCATCCTGGTACTAAGGACTGGCAGCGATCGATACAGTGTATATAACACCTTACATGTTACGGACTGAAAGTCCTTCTTTAGAGGTTTTATGTTATTGATTCAAATGGGTATACACTTCTACAAAGAGAAAGGAAGTATACAAATAAGTTCATCTTTAGTACAAAGTAATAATATTTATCATTGTTCAGCTAAATAGCAAACCAAGCAGTACATTAACATGACATGTGATATAATACATGAATTAGTTTACTTACATGGCAAACAATTTATGTAAGGCAAATATCTGAAGGAATTGACTGGGTCAGGAAACTCATTGATCAGTGGGACAATTACTCTCCTCCCACCTGTACGCTCTCAGCCCCCTCCACACCTGTACGCTCTCAGCACCCCTCAAACCTGTACGCTCTCAGCCCCCCTCACAACTGTACACTCGCAGCCCCCCTCACAACTGTACGCTCTCAGCCCCCCCTAACGCCTGTATGGTCTCATCCCCCTCACATGTGTATATATGACACACAAACACACTCACACGTACACAGACACACATACACATGTACCCAGACACACACACATGTACACAGACACACACACGTACACAGGCACACACACATGTACACAGACACACACATGTACACAGGCACACATTCGCAGCCCCCATACAAGTACTCTCCAAATCCACCAGGCAACCAAACTTTACATAGGAATTGGGGCTTGCTTCACTACGAGGACTCAAACATGGTGGGGCACAAGGTAGTTACCTACCAGAACTGGAACCATTGCTGTTGTAAATGGTATAAAAAGATATATATGTATCTGTATCAAAAACAATTGCTGTGGAAATATCTCCAGCAATCAAATGAGGGCTGCAGCAATCATATGCCCTGACATCTCATTTGTTCAAACTGAATGATCCTTAAACATGTATATTTACCATTACATAGTTTAAATCCCAAAAAATCAATACAATTTTGAAGGATTGGATTGAGTACTCTCTAATGGGCGGCAGTATAAAACCATGGAGGTGATGTATCCGGTCATGTGACCCCGGAAGACGCCAGATGCACAGACGAAAACGCGTAGGGTGTGGTCGAGCGTGATACGTCCCTTCCGCCCATAGTGGAATGCAGGTGGAGTGCTAATGGCGTCCACATGTATGTTTTTAAACTTCATCGTATGTTTTACGGCTTTTGGAGCCTTTTTTTTGAACAAACCCCCCTTTTTTCACAATATACTTCACCATGGGAGTTTGTTCCTTATTTCTATGTTTAACCTGGATGCATGTAGCCATTCCTATTTCAATGCTTGATTGGAGACATCACCAGACCCGCTGAGACGGACCTCCAGATTTATTCCAATATCCCAAAAAGCTGTCATGATCTCTGTAATAGGGATCATCTCCATCTGAGTTGGCTGTTTGCTTGGTATGGTGGAGGATTTCTACAGTCACCTAATCATTGGATTAATCACCTTTTCACTGGAAATATTGGATGAGCTTCCTTTTTGGACTTGAATTATTTTGTTTTTTGGCTATTTGGACACTAATGATTTGTGATTCACACGGCAGCCCGGACGTGCAACAGGGAGGACGTGTTGCTACAGAGCTCCACACACCCAGCCACAATCTGTTGCCATCCGCCGTTCGTTCGGCCCAGGGGAACCTCTGGAATCTTACTGCCTACCCCCAGGCACCTCACACTGCTGCCCCAACGGTTATTGCAGAGTCCGGCCAGCTTTGTGTTATCAGGCCTACAATCCGCGCCGCACTGCTGAGGCCCTCCGCCATCTTGAGGCCTGTGAGGCCTCCTGCATCCTACACTCCTGGCTGCTGTGACCCACGAGGTGAGCAATCGATCCATCCCCACCCATTCACCGCTGTGCCTTTGGTGCCAGAGGACGGCCGGCACGCCGCTGGAGGCCGAAATCGTGGCGTTTCCCAGCCACCCCTGGAGGTCAGATCACTTTGGCCGACTGGGCTGTGACCCCCCCCCCCCCAGTAATGGACAGATAATTTTCTTAAAGTGGGCGCATGTGCGGCTTCTGGAAATGACAGACGAGTAAGCCCAGTGCTCCATCCACCGCCGTCTTCCTGGAACTCCCGCTGATTGATTTGAAGCTCTGTTAGCCCTGGAAGTTACCTTCTCAGACTCCTGAAGCAGGTGCGCGCCCCATGGGCAAGATTGGAGACCAAAGACAGACCTACGCCGCAACACTTCAGCATCGGGCCCCCTCCACCATGGACCGCTACGTACATAGGCCCTCACCCGCAAACCTCAAGTAGCCAAAATGTAGCGCCGGATCCTCCAGAATGCTCTGAGCCTATAACAGGTACTCTCTTTGATACCGTTCCTACACATGTACAAGGGTCACGCCCCCATTGACGGCTGACATACTTGATGTCAAATTACAATCGTTACTCCAGGCAATTACACATAACATTGCCCAAGAGGTGGGTAAACTTGCCACAGAACTAAGGGGAGAAATAGGCCAATTGGGAGAACGCATGGACACTCTAGAATCTAAATTTGACAAGCTTGTGCAGTATGTTCAAGTCCTTGAGGAGGACAATGCCACCATGAAACACTCAATCACACAGCTCCAAGCACAACAGGAGGACCTCGAAAATAAGGAACGCAGACAGAACTTGAGAATCAGAGGTATTCCTGAAGCAGTGGAAGACAGAGACCTCTGTTCCTATCTATTAAGCTTGTTTAATATAATGGCCCCCAACATCCCTGACATTGACTGGTGCCTGGACAGGGCTCACAGATCCCTTGCCCCTAACCCCCCGAATGGAGCCAACCCAAGAGATGTGATTGTCAGATTTCACTACTACGACAGTAAAGAGGCACTCACTATCGCCACCCGCAACCAACCTAGGCTGGATTTTAAAGGATCTAAGATCCATATCTTTAGTGATCTCTCGCCTATCACCCTAGCCAGGCGAAGAAGTCTACGCCCGCTGACACTTCATCTTCAGACCCACAAGGTAATGTATCATTGGGGGTTCCCATTTGGCCTCTCTGCATCTCGTGAAGGCATACAGTACTCTCCAGGTGACCTCTATGAAAGCGACAACTTCCTACGTAACTTAGGCCTGCCGCCTCTCCCTGATGAAGATCCTGTACCACTTCCTGCTACTCCTAAACCAACGACAGCTCCAGGCCGCATCTGGACCCCGGCATGGCAGAAGCCATCTAAATCCAACTCCACACCTTAGAGGCGCCCTTCTTCCAGATTCCCGACCTGAAGATACATACACCTGACTGCAGCCTTGATTACCAAATTTATATGGTTCTTTGATGTTCCTGTCTAGCCCATATCTATTCGAGTGGGCTGGTTCTCCCCTTGCCCATGGGGTGTGTTGCCTGTTGTTTTTATGACACCCTGGACCCCCATGCCCCCCTTCCTAGTCCCAGGCTTTGACTTGGGTTTCCTGGAGGCGCATGGCCTCCCAGGCTTCTTTTTGAATACAGCTCAGTTTTTTGTTTTTTCCCTTATTTTTTTTTCTTCCTTTTTTTTCCACTTTTCATTTTTGTTTTTGTTTTTTGTTTTCCTCAGGTCTTTTTTTTCTGACCTGCGGTTGTTACACTTCCTAGACCGGTTATTTTTCAGTCACAATGCTACTGCTATACTAAATGTTGTTATGTTCCCCTTTACCTATCATATGACCTTTGCACCATGGAATTCCTCATTTAATGTATGTTTAGCAGATTATCTTAAGCTTATCCACCAGGCTGAAAGGTTATGGCGTTAAAGTTCTTAACTTACAATGTGAAAGGTTTAAACTCTATTCAAAAGAGATGGTTGGCTTTGAAAGAGTTTAAAGCTTCCAAGGCTGATGTAATTTTGGTTCAAGAGACTCACTTCCATCTAGGGGGATCCCTTAAATTTGCTAGTAAACACTTCCCAATATCCTTCATGGCCTCTGACCCCTCAGGGAGAGCAGGTGTAGCGATTTTAATTAGACGCTCTTGCCCTTTAAGAGTTAGGTCCTCTCACCTAGACCCCCAGGGTAGATTTATTATCCTGGACTGTTCATTTCTTACTCAATCCCTCACTATAGTTAATGTCTATGCTCCTAATTCTGGTCAGGTCCAGTTTCTAACCAACATGTTTGATACACTAGACTCATTTTCACAACCCTTTCTAGTAATAGGTGGAGATTTCAATATGACCATGTCACCCAGTAAATTGTGAATATGACCATTAGGGAGCGGCGTCTCTCGCGAGTCATATATGAATTCACATATGTCACAGTTTCCACATGGAAAAGTGCCAAAGGTATTCAAGGCATTCAAGGCCAACGTTGATTTTGGGGAATGATGGCTGATTATTAGACGATCTTTCAATGACGATGAACGTCTAAAAGTAATGTCTGTGAAGAGGTTTAACATATTTCTTAATTGTGGTGTCAGCTGTAAGTAGTGGCCAGAATCTGTTAAGAATATCTCTTACTTGTTTATGATCTTTGGAAAATTGAGTAATAAGGCGGACTGGTTGAACCGTCTCTCGATTCCTAGTAGAAAAAATTAATTTTTTTCGGTCAAGTTTTTTGACCCTGTTGAAGGAACGTTTGAGCAAAGTGTGGCTATATCCTCTATTTCTGAGTCTGAAATAGAGGTCCTGCGACGCTTTAAGAAAATCAGTCTCGTGTGTGCAATTACGCTTAATGCGAAGATATTGGCTGAAGGGAATGCTGTTTAATACTGGTTTAGGGTGTGCACTTCCTGCATGGAGGATAGTGTTTCCAGACGATTCCTTACGATAAAGTGCTGAAAAAAGTTTGCCATCAGAATCCACATGGATTTCCAAATCCAAAAATGTAATCATAGTTTGGCTACATTCCATAGTGAAATTCAGGTTATATGTATTGTTGGCTAGAAGATTGACAAAAAGGGATAATTCTTCCCGAGTGCCAGACCAGAAAAACAATACGCCGTCTATATATCTGTGCCAGGATATAACATGGCACAGTAAGTGGGTTAAGTCTGGATTGGCAAAGAGCTCCCTTTCCCACCCCCCCAGGTACAGGTTAGCATAGGATGGGGCACATTTGGTGCCCATAGCCACGCCCTGTACCTGGAAGAAGTGGGAAGAGCCAAACAAAAAATGATTGCGTGTCAGAATAAATCGAAGGAGATCAGTGACAAAATGGCCATATGCTTCTAATTTGGGGCCTCTTTCTTGCAATAAGTTAGAGACCACCTCGATGCCCTTATTGTGGGGAATAGAATTATAGAGACTCTCCGCGTCTAGAGCAACCAGCCAAATGTTTTGAGGCAACTGTAAGTCCTCCAAAATGCGGAGGAGATGTAATGTATCCTTAACATAAGAGGGGAGTGATGTAACATGTGGATTTGGGTATTTATCTATGAGTGCACTTGTATTTTCGGTACAATAGGGCGGCAGGTGGAGATACAAGGGATTTATGTAATTTTGGCAACGCATAAAACGTTGGTATTTTAGGATCTTTGACATTTAGAAATTTTCAAGTGTTACTATCAATAGTGCCCTTTTGATAGGCGGAAAAAATGAGCTCGTAATATTCGGTAGTGAAGTTCTTAACCACTTCAGCCCCGGAAGGATTTACCCCCTTAATGACCAGAGCACTTTTTACAATTTGGCACTGCGTCGCTTTAACTGCTAATTGCGCGGTCATGCAATGCTGTACCCAAACTAAATTTGCGTACTTTTCTTCCCACAAATAGAGCTTTCTTTTGATGGTATTTGATGACCTCTGATGTTTTTATTTTTTGCGCTATAAAAGGAAAAAGACCGACAATTTTGAAAAAAAATGATATTTTCTACTTTTTGTTATAAAAAAAATCCAATAAACTCAATTTTAGTCATACATTTAGGCCAAAATGTATTCAGCCACATGTCTTTGGTAAAAAAATGTCAATAAGCGTATTTTTATTGGTTTGCGCAAAAGTTATAGCGTCTACAAACTAGGGTACATTTCTGGAATTTACACAGCTTTTAGTTTATGACTGCCTATGTCATTTCTTGAGGTGCTAAAATGGCAGGGCAGTACAACCCCCCCCCCCCAAATGACCCCATTTTGGAAAGTAGACACCCCAAGGAAATTGCTGAGAGGCATGTTGCGCCCATTGAATATTTTTTTTTTTTGTCCCAAGTGATTGAATAATGACAAAAAAAAAAATTTACAAAAAGTTGTCACTAAATGATATATTGCTCACACAGGCCATGGGCATATGTGGAATTGCACCCCAAAATACATTCAGCTGCTTCTCCTGAGTACAGGGATACCACATGTGTGGGACTTTTTGGGAGCCTAGCGGCGTACGGGGCCCCGAAAACCAATCACTGCCTTCAGGATTTCTAAGGGCGTAAATTTTTGATTACACTCCTCACTACCTATCACAGTTTTGAAGGCCATAAAATGCCCAGATGGCACAAAACCCCCCAAATGACCCGATTTTGGAAAGTAGACACCCCAAGCTATTTGCTGAGAGGCATGTTGAGTCCATGGAATATTTTATTTTTTGACACAAGTTGCGGGAAAGTGATAAATTGTTTTTTTTTGCACAAAGTTGTCACTAAATGATATATTGCTCACACAGGCCATGGGCATATGTGGAATTGCACCTCAAAATACATTTAGCTGCTTCTCCTGAGTATGGGGATACCACATGACTTTTTGGGAGCCTAGCCGCGTACAGGGCCCCGAAAACCAAGCACCGCCTTCAGGATTTCTAAGGGCATACATTTTTTATTTCACTCCTCACTACCTATCACAGTTTTGAAGGCCATAAAATGCCAAGATGGCAAACCCCCCCAAAATGACCCCATTTTGGAAAGTAGACACCCCAAGCTATTTTCTGAGAGGCAGGTTGAGTCCATGGAATATTTTATATTTTGACACAAGTTGCGGGAAAGTGACAAATTTTTTTTTGCACAAAGTTGTCACTAAATGATATATTGCTCAAACATGCCATGGGCATATGTGGAATTACACCCCAAAATACATTCTGCTGCTTCTCCTGAGTATGGGGATACCACATGTTTAGGACTTTTTGGGAGCCTAGCCGCGTACGGGGCCCCAAAAACCAAGCACCGCCTTCAGGATTTCTAAGGACGTAAAGTTGTGATTTCACTCCTCACTACCTATCACAGTTTTGAAGGCCATAAAATGCCCAGATGGCACAAAACTCCCCCAAATGACCCCATTTTGGAAAGTAGACACCCCAAGCTATTTGCTGAGAGGCATGTTGAGTCCATGGAATATTTTATATTTTGACACAAGTTGTGGGAAAGTGACAATTTTTTTTTGCACAAAGTTGTCACTAAATGATATATTGCTCAAACATGCCATGGGCATATGTGGAATTACACCCCAAAATACATTCTGCTGCTTCTCCTGAGTACGGGGATACCACATGTGTGGCACTTTTTGGGAGCCTAGCTTCATACGGGGCCCCAAAATCCAATCACCGCCTTCAGGATTTCTAAGGGCGTAAATTTTTGATTTCACCCCTCACTACCTATCACAGTTTTGAAGGCCATAAAATGCCAAGATGGCACAAACCCCCCCAAATGACCCCATTTTGGAAAGTAGACACCCCAAGCTATTTTCTGAGAGGCAGGTTGAGTCCATGGAATATTTTATATTTTGACACAAGTTGCGGGAAAGTGACAAATTTTTTTTTGCACAAAGTTGTCACTAAATGATATATTGCTCAAACATGCCATGGGCATATGTGGAATTACACCCCAAAATACATTCTGCTGCTTCTCCTGAGTATGGGGATACCACATGTTTAGGACTTTTTGGGAGCCTAGCTGCGTACAAGGCCCCGAAAACCAATTACCGCCTTCACGATTTCTAAGGGCGTAAATTTTTGATTTCACTCCTCACTACCTATCACAGTTTTGAAGGCCATAAAATGCCAAGATGGCACAACCCCCCCCAAATGACCCCATTTTGGAAAGTAGACACCCCAAGCTATTTGCTGAGAGGCATGTTGAGTCCATGGAATATTTTATTTTTTGACACAAGTTGCGGGAAAGTGACAATTTTTTTTTTTTTGCACAAAGTTGTCACTAAATGATATATTGCTCACACAGGCCATGGGCATATGTGGAATTGCACCCCAAAATACATTATGCTGATTCTCCTGAGTACGGGGATACCACATGTGTGAGACTTTTTGGGAGCCTAGCCGCGTACGGGGCCCCAAAAACCAAGCACCGCCTTCAGGATTTCTAAGGACGTAAAGTTGTGATTTCACTCCTCACTACCTATCACAGTTTTGAAGGCCATAAAATGCCCAGATGGCACAAAACTCCCCCAAATGACCCCATTTTGGAAAGTAGACACCCCAAGCTATTTGCTGAGAGGCATGTTGAGTCCATGGAATATTTTATATTTTGACACAAGTTGTGGGAAAGTGACAATTTTTTTTTTGCACAAAGTTGTCACTAAATGATATATTGCTCAAACATGCCATGGGCATATGTGGAATTACACCCCAAAATACATTCTGCTGCTTCTCCTGAGTACGGGGATACCACATGTGGGGCACTTTTTGGGAGCCTAGCTTCATACGGGGCCCCAAAATCCAATCACCGCCTTCAGGATTTCTAAGGGCGTAAATTTTTGATTTCACCCCTCACTACCTATCACAGTTTCGAAGGCCATAAAATGCCAAGATAGCACAAAACCCCCCAAAATGACCCCATTTTGGAAAGTAGACACCCCAAGCTATTTGCTGAGAGGCATGGTGAGTATTTTGCAGCTCTTATTTGTTTTTGAAAATGAAGAAAGACAAGAAAAATGTATTTTTTTTTTCTTTTTTCAATTTTCAAAAGTTTGTGACAGAAAGTGAGGTCTGCAAAATACTCACTATACCTCTCAGCAAATAGCTTTGGGTGTCTATTTTCCAAAATGGGGTCATTTGGGGGGGTTTGTGCCATCTGGGCATTCCATGGCCTCCAAAACTGTGATAGGCAGTGAAGAGTGAAATCAAAAATTTACGCCCTTAGAAAGCCTGAAGGCGGTGCTTGGTTTTCAGGGTCCCGTACGCGGCTAGGCTCCCAAAAAGTCTCACACATGTGGTATCCCCGTACTCAGGAGAAGCAACAGAATTTATTTTGGGGTGTAATTTCACATATTCCCATGGCATGTTTGAGCAATATATCATTTAGTGACAACTTTGTGCAAAAAAAAAAAAAAATTTGTTTGTCTTTTTCCCGCAACTTGTGTCAGAATATAAAATATTCCATAGACTCGACATGCCTCTCAGCAAAGAACTTGGGGTGTCTACTTTCCAAAATGGGGTCATTTGGGGCGGTTTTGAACTGTCCTGGCATTTTATGCATAACATTTAGAGGCTTATGTCACACATCACCCACTCTTCTAACCACTTGAAGACAAAGCCCTTTCTGACACTTTTTCTTTACATAAAAAAATTATTTTTTTTGCAAGAAAATTACTTTGAACCCCCAAACATTATATATTTTTTTAAAGCAAATGCCCTACAGATTAAAATGGTGGGTGTTTCATTTTTTTTTTCACACAGTATTTGCGCAGCAATTTTTCAAATGCATTTTTTGGGGAAAAAACACACTTTTTAAAATTTTAATGCACTAAAACACACTATATTGCCCAAATGTTTGATGAAATAAAAAAGATGATCTTAGGCCGAGTACATGGATACCAAACATGACATGCTTTAAAATTGTGCACAAACGTGCAGTGTCGACAAACTAAATACATTTTTAAAAGCCTTTAAAAGCCTTTACAGGTTACCACTTTAGATTTACAGAGGAGGTCTACTGCTAAAATTACTGCCCTCGATCTGACCTTCGCGGTGATACCTCACATGCATGGTGCAATTGCTGTTTACATTTGACGCCAGACCGACGCTTGCTTTCGCCTTTGCGCGAGAGCAGGGGGGGACAGGGGTGCTTTTTTTTTCTTTATTATTTTTTTGCTTTTTTATCATATTTTTAAACTGTTCCTTTCATTTTTATTTTTTTTTAATAATTTTTATTGTTATCTCAGGGAATGTAAATATCCCCTATGATAGCAATAGGTAGTGACAGGTACTCTTTTTTGAAAAAATTGGGGTCTATTAGACCCTAGATCTCTCCTCTGCCCTCAAAGCATCTGACCACACCAAGATCGGTGTGATAAAATGCTTTCCCAATTTCCCAATGGCGCTGTTTACATCCGGCGAAATCTAAGTCATGAAATGCTCGTAGCTTTCGGTTTCTTAGGCCATAGAGATGTTTGGAGCCATTCTGGTCTCTGATCAGCTCTATGGTCAGCTGGCTGAATCACCGGCTGCATTTTCAGGTTCCCTGTTGAGACAGGAGAGCCAGAGAAAAACATGGAAGACGGTGGGGGGGGGGCATTCCCTCCCACTGCTTGTAAAAGCAGTCTAGAGGCTAATTAGCTGCTAGGATTGCTTTTACATAAAGGCCGACTGCTTGCTGAAAAGAATGATACCAAGACGATACCTAAGCCTGCAGGCATCATTCTGGTATAACCACTCAAAGTCCAGCAACATACCAGTACAGTGCAAACACTCAGCAACCATGTGTAATGCACGCAATAGCAGCATGCTAGTGTGGGATCCAAGGGCTTAAAGCAGGTTATGTGATGAGGCAATACAACACCTCCTTATAGCCTGCTTTAGCCGCTTGGTCGCTGTACTGCATAAGGTTGAACAACCTTTGCAGAGCAAGCCCCATGCCAAGCGTGACAGGGTGTATAATTTCTGCTGAGGCTGCAACATGTGTACACCCCTGGACCCCTAGGATGGAAGCAGAGAGGGATCCCTGGGATGGAAGCAGAGAGGGGCAAAGGCTGCGGACATGATACGGGAGGTGGACAGAGGCTGCGGACATACTGCAGGTGGACAGAGGTTGCGGACATACTACAGGAGGTGGACAGAGGCTGTGGACATACTGCAGATGGACAGAGGCTGCGGACATACTGCAGGTGGACAGAGGCTGCGGAGATACTGCAGGAGGTGGACAGAGGCTGCGGACATACTGCAGGTGGACAGAGGTTGCGGACATACTGCAGGAGGTGGACAGAGGCTGTGGACTGACTGCAGGTGGACAGAGGTTGCGGACATACTGCAGGAGGTGGACAGAGGCTGCAGACATACTGCAGGAGGTGGACAGAGGTTGCGGACATACTGCAGGTGGACAGAGGTTGCAGACATACTGCAAGTGGACAGAGGTTGCGGACATACTGCAAGTGGACAGAGGCTGCAGACATACTGCAGGTGGACAGAGGTTGAGGACATACTGCAGGAGGTGGACAGAGGTTGTGGACATACTGCAGGAGGAGGACAGAGGCTGCGGACATACTGCCGGAGACGGACAGAGGCTGCGGACATACTGCCGGAGACAGACAGAGGCTGCGGACATACTGCCAGAAGTGGACAGAGGTTGCGGACATACTGCAGGAGGTGGACAGAGGTTGCGGACATACTGCCGGAGATGGACAGAGGCTGCGGACATACTGTCGGAAGTGGACAGAGGTTGCGGACATACTGCAGGAGGTGGAAAGAGGTTGCGGACATACTGCAGGAGGTGGACAGAGGTTGTGGACATACTGCAAGTGGACAGAGGCTGCAGACATACTGCAGGAGGTGGACAGAGGTTGCGGACATACTGCAGGAGGTGGACAGAGGCTGCGGACATACTGCCGGAGATGGACAGAGGCCGCGGACATACTGCAGGAGGTGGACAGAGGCTGCGGACATACTGCAGGAGGTAGACAGAGGTTGCGGACATACTGCAGGTGGACAGAGGTTGCGGACATACTGCAGGAGGTGGACAGAGGTTGCGGACATACTGCAGGTGGACAGAGGTTGCGGACATACTGCAGGAGGTGGACAGAGGCTGCGGACATACTGTCGGAGATGGACAGAGGCTGCGGACTGTTGTATGTGTTGTAATATGTTCACCGATTTATGTGGGACATTGTTGTGTGTATGTACACATGCAGTCAATATTGACCAGGCCAGAATTCAATTGACTGGTTGATTTGTCCAACTGAATTTTAACATATCAAGGGGACAGCTGAAGACTCTTTGATGTGTTGATCTTATGCAAGTCTACCTAGGTGTGTGAGGTGAGGTATGGTCTGGAAACCTAATTGAACATTTCAAAGGGTACATTGTTTAAAGGACCATAGAAGAAGTATTTATTGATGGTAATTAGACTTGAGGGGGTAACAATAAGATCAAAGAGTATTTTGGGTTGACCTAGCAGAAACTCCCTCCTAGTGGACTAGTATTTCATAGAGGACATTCAAGTTGGCATTTAGTGGGGGGTAAGTGAGGCTTGTCTGTGTATGAGGGAGGCTTGTCTGTGCATGGCTGGGAAGACTGAATTATATGGGAAGACTGAATAATATGGGTCTCTGAATTATATTTCCTCTGTCGGATTTCTTTGTCATTTGTGGACTTTGGACTTTGTTCTGTGTTGGAAGTCAATAAAGTGCATCTCTCTGGAAGAATTGGGTTGCTGCGGAAGAGTACTTACATCATCATCATTATAATAATACCTATATATATAATAATTATCTATACACCCAATATACATACATATACTCGATCACTACACTGGTGCCGTGACGATCACTACACGGACATACTGCAGGAGGTAGACAGAGGCTGCGGACATACTGCAGGAGGTGGACAGAGGTTGCGGACATACTGCAGGTGGACAGAGGTTGCGGACATACTGCAAGTGGACAGAGGCTGCGGACATACTGCCGGAGATGGACAGAGGCTGCGGACATACTGCAGGAGGTGGACAGAGGCTGCGGACATACTGCAGGAGGTGGACAGAGGTTGCGGATATACTGCAGGTGGACAGAGGTTGCGGACATACTGCAGGAGTTGGACAGAGGTTGCGGACATACTGCAGGTGGACAGAGGTTGCGGACATACTGCAGGAGGTGGACAGAGGCTGCGGACATACTGTTGGAGATGGACAGAGGCTGCGGACATACTGCAGGAGGTAGACAGAGGCTGCGGACATACTGCAGGAGGTGGACAGAGGTTGCGGACATACTGCAGGTGGACAGAGGTTGCGGACATACTGCAAGTGGACAGAGGTTGCGGACATACTGCAAGTTGACAGAGGCTGCGGACATACTGCAAGTTGACAGAGGCTGCGGACATACTGCAGGTGGACAGAGGTTGCGGACATACTGAAGGAGGTGGACAGAGGTTGCGGACATACTGCAGGAGGTGGACAGAGGTTGCGGACATACTGCAAGTGGACAGAGGCTGCGGACATACTGCTAATGGACAGAGGTTGCAGACATACTGCAGGAGGTGGACAGAGGTTGCGGACATACTGCAAGTGGACAGAGGCTGCGGACATACTGCAAGTGGACAGAGGCTGCGGACATACTGCAAGTGGACAGAGGTTACAGACATATTGCATGTGGACAGAGGTTGCAGACATACTGCAAGTGGACAGAGGTTGCAGACATACTTCAGGAGGTGGACAGAGGTTGCGGACATACTGCAAGTGGACAGAGGTTGCAGACATACTGCAAGTGGACAGAGGTTGCAGACATACTTCAGGAGGTGGACAGAGGTTGCGGACTTACTGCAAGTGGACAGAGGTTGCAGACATACTGCAAGTGGACAGAGGTTGCAGACATACTGCAAGTGGACAGAGGTTGCGGACATACTTCAGGAGGTGGACAGAGGTTGCGGACATGATAGTGTCCTCCTCACCCCCTCACAGTAGCCTCCTCCTCTGTCCCCCATCATATTACTTCTCCACATCATCAGTGCTGTGTCCTCCTCCTGGGCCACTTTCACCTCTCCACAGATCAGGGCAGCACTGTGCTGCCCTGACCTGTGGAGAGGTGAAATGGGCACAGGAGGAGGACACAGCACTGATGATGTGGAGAAATAATATGATGGTGGACAGAACACATCAGTCTCTGTCCCTCCCCTGCATGCCACAGCTTCACCCTCTACTGCCTCCGGGCTCCCAGCGATGTCTCCCGTTCTCACTCCCCACAGTTTTACTCTCCTCCTCCTCCTCAGTCCTCACCCCTGCTCGGCTTCTCTGTCTCTGTCTCCTCTGCCATAGTGTGTCCCGAGCGTCTATTTAAAAAATGGCGCCGGTAGACGCCATTACGTTACTGCGCATGCGCCGCCCGGCCAAGCGCGGACGAGCTTTCACGAGCCCGGCTGGCTTCGGAGCGGCACATGCGCAGTTCCATGGTCGGCTTGCGGCCATCTTTTTTACGGGCACCGATGCCCATAACGGAGTTACGGTCAGCCCCAAAAAGGGGTTAAATCTACAGGCATTTGGCAACTCTGTGGGGCCCCCTGCTGGACACCGGGCCCTCGGTCGGCGCCCGAGTGACCTAATGGTCAGTCCGCCCCTGGTATATATATGCCGAAGCATGGGGGTATCCTCCCGCAAAAGGCAGGAGCAAATCGCTCCTCCACCCACTGCTGCCCCCACGCTTCGGCATATATGCTGAAGTATGTAACTGTGGTGGTGAAATCACCTCCGACAGCGCTGGAGTCACGGCTTTATGTATCGTGGGAGCAATCGCTGTTGCTGTCAAGATAAATAAATCCGCTCTGCAGCTGAATGGCGTACCTGAAAACAAAAAAGTGGTTAACAATAAAAAAACAAAGTATAAAAAAAATTGCATACCTATAAAGCAAACATGATAAAAACATAACAATAAAACATTGCAGTATAGAATGCAGAACAATAGAGAGAGAACAATAAAACAACAACTATTTTTGTTTTTTTTATTTTATATATTTTTTTGTGTTTTTTTATTTATTTTTTTACTTTTTAATTTTTTTTTTACACTTTTTTTTGTAACTTTAACTTTTTTAACTGGTACCAAGTTTGGGTCTCTCAAAATGCGATGGCATCTTGGGAGACCCTGTGAAAGTGTGTCCTAGTCTGTGCAGTGCTGTACCCTACACTAAAACTCAACTAGTGTATGGTAGCGTTCAAAACATTCACCAATGCATAGACCAGGATTGTCAGGACAGGAGGGACAATAATACTGGGTGTCACGCCTAAATCCACGCTTGCTGCAGACACGACATCTTTTTTGGGGGGCTCGTTGGGTAGGGGTACTCGGGAGGACATAAGAAAAATGCCTCTCATGCAGCCGGCTTACTGCATTTGGTTGGGGATAGTGAGGTGGAGCACGGTCTGGAAACAGAAGGGCTCTGACAATCTCTTCCTGGAATTTAAGGAAGGATCCAATCCGTCCTGAAGCTCTGTATAGCACATGAGCATTCAGCAAAGCCAATTGAAATAAATAAACAGACACTTTTTTGTACCAGCATCTGGCCTTACAGGCAACTAGGTACGGCGCCAACAACTGGTCGTTGAGGTCCACCCCTCCCATATTAAGGTTATATTCGTGGACACAGAGGGGTTTCTCCACAACACCAGTTGCCGTAGTAATTTGGACCGTCGTGTCTGCATGAAGGGAGGTAAGAACGAAAACATTCTTATTGTCCCTCCACTTCATAGCGAGCAAGTTATTACACTGCAAGCAGGCTCTCTCCCCCAGCCTAAGACGGGAATCTACAAGCCGCTGGGGAAAGCCCCGGCGATTAGGTCGCACGGTGCCACGTGCTCCAATCTGATGATCAAAAAGGTGGCTAAAAAGTGGCACGCTCGTGTAATAATTGTCCACGTACAAGTGGTACCCCTTTCCAAATAAGGGGGACACCAAGTCCCACACTATCTTGCCAGCGCTTCCTATGTAGTGAGGGCAGTTTGTCGGCTCTACATGACTATCTTTGCCCTCGTAAACCATAAAACCACATGTATAGCCTGTGGCCCTGTCACAGAGCTTATACATCTTGATCCCGTTTCTGGCACGCTTGCTGGGAAGGTACTGTTTGAATGACAAGCGGCCAGAAAATTTAATCAGGGACTCTTTAACGCAGACAACTTGATGGGGAGTAAACAAGTCTGCAAAACGTTGGTTGAAGTGGTTTACGAGGGGCCGAATTTTGTAGAGCCGATCGTATCCAGGGTCTCCACGAGGACGACAGAGTTCATTGTCGTTGAAGTGCATGAACCGCAAAATCTGCTCGTATCGTGCCCTGGTCATGGAGGCAGAGAACACGGGCATATGGTAAATTGGGTCAGGGGACTAATATGACTGCAACTTACTCTTTTTATTTATGCCCATGTTGAGGGAAAGGCCCAGAAAGAGCTTAAATTCGGAAACCGTAATTGGTTTCCAATCTCTGGCAAGGCTGGACTGGGGAATAGTGGCGATGTGTTGACCAGCGTACAAATTGCTTTTGTCCACAATAGATCTATAGAGATCTTCGGTGAAAAACAGCGAATAAAAATCCAGTGGCGTAAAATCAACTGTTTCCACCTGAATTCCGGGTTGGCCAGTGAATGGGGGAAGTATGGGTCAGATTGGCGAATGCAGCAGGAAGGGCACTATGGGCACGACGGGCCTGTGTTTGTCTTCTTGTTGGCAGCGGGACACTACATGTGCTTGCCACCTTGCCAGCTTGAACTGCACTTATGGTACTCGCCACGTCACCACGTGATACTGCAGTTCTGGATATACGACCAGGGTGTACTAGGCCGCTGGTGCCTGCCAGTTCACCAGAAACAGGAATAGCAGCGCTAGTACTTCTTTTTTTTTTTTTTTTTTTTTTATGTCACATCAGTCGACCATAACGAGAGGTGTAAATCAACTTTGCAGTTCATTTCCATAACTGTCCCTCTCTCGTTTGTCTCATCATTCGTGACTCTTTGCCATAACAAAAAGTGTATAAAAACAATTAGGGCCGCCAAGAGCCCAAGGCTAGTGGATTTACTCAATCTCTAATGTCTAGTGTCCCTCAAATGTGATAAGGTCATGAAAATCTACTAAAGAATACCCCAGCCCACCCACCTACCCCCCCCCCAAACCCTCCCATATCCCCTCTCCAGGGTCTAGTTCCGGGTTAACCACTCTTTTTTTTTTTTTTTTTTTGTTTTACCCCAATTCGTTTATTAAACTAAGAGTTGGATCTCTTTGGCGTAGTTCCAAGTTTTTTTAAACTTTTTCCAACCGTCCCACCTGCCCGGACTCTTACTCCTTAAGTCCTCCAATCTACTCCCCAGTGTCTCCATATTACAGCTCTCCTCAATTGCGTCAAACCACTCCCATAGCTCAGGTCTTTCCCTCTTCTGCCAGTTCCTTGGGATCGTTCGTTTTGCCGCATTCAGGAGCAGTGGAACTAAGGACTGTTTGCATTTGTTTGGGTCTCTTGGTCCCCCGAGGAACAGAACCTCCCAGGGGTCACCTGCTACCTGTATTCCTGTAATTTCCTTAATAAGAGGCAATATTTTGCTCCAGTAGCTTCGGATTGTAGGGCAGCCCCACCACAGATGTCCCATTGTTCCAATAGCCTGGCAGCCTCGCCAGCAGGTGGCTGGCCCTTTTTGATATTTACTTAATATCTCAGGGGTCAGGTAGCTTCTACTAAGGCATTTGAAGTTCATTTCGGCCGTTCGGGAATCTATTTTTGAATTGGCGCTTATTTTGAAGATTCTTTTAATTGTGTCCGTGTCCTGTTTGGTGCCTAAATCCTTCTCCCATTTAACTATATATGGCGGTAACTCCAATTTTTCTGAAGCCAACAGGATTTTATAAATCTGGGAGACTATATTTCTTGGCGCCTCCTTATCACACAGTTTTTCGAAATCTGTTAGTTGCTCTCCCGACCTAATTGGCTGCGGGAGCCTTTTCAGAAAATGTTTTAATTGGAGATATCGCCATCCATCCAAGCCCCGTGGGATCCTACCGTGTGTGAGCTGTTGGAGGGACAAGATTTCTCCTTCATTCGTGACATCTCTCAATTGTGTTTTCCCCCAAAGTGCTTCCTTTCCTCCTATACTCTCCATTCCTGGTGTGAACAATGTGTTGTCTATTAAAGTGATCAAAGGTGAGTTATACTTCCCATTCATCTTCTTGTAGACCCCGTCCCAAATTTTAAAAACATTTCTAGTTATTATATGTGTACTATCTGCCAGTGATCTAATGTGTGGGGGGTTCCAGACTATAGTGCCTAATTGTGTTTTACTTAAATCTGCTTCTAATTTCACCCATTTTTTCCGTTTACTTCTTGTCACCCATTCTACAATCCTAGATAGAACTACGGCTTTATAATATACCTGCACATCGGGGACAGCCAGGCCCCCCTCCACTTTCCTTAGTTTTAATGTCTGAAATGAGACTCGCGGTTTTTTCTTTTTCCAGATAAAGGTCATGAGAATTTTCCTAAGCATCCTCAGATAGTATTGAGGCAGTGGGACTGGTAGCATCTGAAAGAGGTACGTAATCTTGGGTAATAAAACCATTTTAATGACGTTGATGCGACCAATCCAGGACAGGGCTTTGCAATAAAGTCTATTACATTCTGATCTTACTGAGTCTAGTAGGGGCATATAGTTGGTGTTGAACGTCTTCTTGGTTGAATTAGTTAGTTTAATACCCAGATATTTTAGTTCTTTGGTCCATTTAAAACTGAATTCTTTTTTTAGAGTTTCTATCCCTAACTTACTTATATTTATATTTAATATTTCTGATTTGTTCATATTTATTTGAAAATTGGATACCTCTCCATATTTCCTTATTGCTTTTAATATGTTTGGCATCGTCGCGGTGGGGTCGGTTATAAAAAATAGCACATCATCCGCGTATGCTGCGACTTTGTGCTCCTCGCCATTTACCACAACTCCTCGAATCTCAGGGTCTCTCCGAATTGAGGCCAAAAAGGGTTCCATGGCTAAGACAAAGAGAAGCGGAGACAGGGGACAACCCTGTCTCGTGCCCCTCTCCATCTCAAAGGGTTGAGAAACAGTGCCATTGACTTTGATTACCGCGGTTGGATGATGGTATAGAGACTTTATCTTACTGATCATTTTAGGGCCCAGACCCACTGCCTCCAGTGTCTGAAACATGAACCCCCAGTCTACCCTGTCAAAGGCCTTTTCGGCATCAATAGACAGGAGTAGTCCTGGGGGTCCATCCTCCCTCATTTTCCCGGTCAGGAGAAGGGCTCTAATCCCGTTATCCTTTCCCTCCCTTTCAGGGACAAACCCCGCCTGGTCTGGATCGACTAAGAGGTTCATATAATCCTTCAGTCTTTCTGCCAAGACTTTTGCGAGGATTTTGGTATCGTTGTTCAAGAGGGATATTGGGCGATAGCTCGAGCACAGTGATTTATCTTTCCCTTCTTTCAATATTGTTGTTATGGATGCCTTCATTGCGTCTCTGCTCATCTCAAATCTATCGCCCAACCCATTTAAATAGCGACATAGCCTTGGTACTAAGACCTCTTTATATGTTTTATAATAGAGTATTGTTAGGCCGTCTGGGCCAGGGCTTTTCCCGAGTGCCATTCCTGCCAAAGCTTTATTTATTTCATCTTCGGAGATTGGTCTTTCTAACAGTTCTCTGTCTTCCTCAGATATCTTGGGGAGCGCCGCCTTTTTAATATAGTTATTATTTCTTAGTATCTTATTTATGGAGGGAGTGTCTTGCTTGGGAGCTGAATAAATCTCCTTGTAATAATCTCTAAAAGTCTCTGCCACCTTCTTAGTTGAATACTCAAAATGACCCTCTTTAGTTTGAATTTTTTCTATGAAATTCCTAGTTTTTTCCTTTTGTACCCTTTTTGCTAACAACTTACTGGGTTTATTATCCCATCTATATCTTTCCCAGGCCGTCTTATTTCGTAATGTTCTAGGCTCCTGTTCCAGTAGCGTTTTTAGCTCAGATCTTTTAATGACCAACCGATGATGTATCTCTTGGGGTCGCTGATCGGGAATTTTCTTATGTATTTGTTCTAATTCCGTGAGCTTGTCAGTTAATTTTTAAATTTTTTCCTGTCTGTTCTTTTTCCTCCTCGTACCCATTTCAATAAACACTCCTCTCACATAGGCTTTATGAGCCTCCCATAATATGGCCTCCGTGGTCTCTCCTGTGTCATTAATCTCGAAGAAGTTCTCCAATTCCTGTCTAATTCTGTTATACCCCTCGACATCACTTATCAGCTCCTCGTTTAACCTCCATTGTCCCCTCGCGGCTTGTTCCCTTTCGGACATCATTTCTATGGTCATGGGAGCGTGGTCTGAGTAGGTTATGTTTCCTATTGTGGATCCCTTAACCCTATCAATATCCCTGTGCTCGATTAAGCCCCAGTCAATCCACGAATAAGACCCGTGTACAGGGGAGAAAAATGTATAATCTTTTTTCTGTGGATGTTGAACCCTCCAGATGTCCACTAGGTGCCAGAAGGAGAGCCTTTGCTTTAACTTCTTTAAGTAAGTACAATACTTCCTCTGGGGGCGGGCCGTGCTGTCGATACTCGGGTTAAAGCAAAAATTAAAGTCCCCCATCAAAATCAGATGCCCTCTCCTAAACTCCATTATTCTCCCCAATATGTTAGTCAAGTACTTCAGCGGATTTTTATTAGGAGCGTAGATGTTGGCTAGCGTATATTTTTCCTCATTTAATCTACCTCTTAAGCATAAGAACCTTCCCTCTGGATCTACTAGTCTTTCCTCCAGCTCAAACCTTGTATTCTTTGCAAAGCCAATAGCTACTCCCCGTGACCTATTTGAGATAGTGTCTCCTTAAAACCAGACCGGGTATTCCCCAGAGAACAATCTAAGTTTCGATTGAAGTGAAATGTGTGTCTCCTGAAGGAACACCACGTCTGGCCCCAGTAATTTTAACTCATTGAAGATATTAAGTCTTTTCTTAAGTGAATTTAAACCTTTAACATTATAACTTGTAAATTTTATTGTTACCATCGCCTCTTTTTAAAGCCTCTCGGAATACCCCTTTTCATTAGACCCTGGAGAGTACCCTCTTTTCTTGGGGTTAAGCCTACCCCACTAACCCACAAACACCCCCTCACCAACCCCCCACCCCCCCTCCGAATCCTCCCACCCCCCCTCCCCCCCCAGTGCCCACCCCCTGTTCACCCCCTTTCCCCCCGTCTCCCCGTTTGGTCCCTAATGAACCCTTAGACCATTGAGGGTCACAATCATTGTGGCCCACCATTGGTCTCCTCCTCTGAAGGTGAAGTTTTAGGCGTGCCATCTCTGGGTTTGTATCTGCCCTGACAACAAGCTTTGTTACCCTGCAAGACCTTTTACTCCTCCTCCCCTCTGTCCCCTCCCGCCGGGAAATTCCCTCAACCCATGCTCAGTTCAATCCATCGTTCCATGGACCAGTCCAATATTGGTGGCGCCTGTAGTCCCAGTTTCTCGCAGAACTCATCTAATTCTCCTGGAAATCTAAGTATTGCGGTTCTCCCGTCTCTCGTACCCACCAGACAGGCTGGGAATCCCCATGTATATTTAATATTTTGGTTCACCATGTGCTCTAAAAGGGGTTTTAAGTGTCGTCTTCTTGCCAGTGTACCTTTGGCTAGGTCAGAAAAAACATGCACTCTTGCTTCCTCAAACTGCAGTGGGGTATGACCCTTGATTTTATACCAGATGTTTTCCTTGTCTTCGTAGAATCTGAACCTCACGATTACATCTCGGCTTCTTTCCGTCAATCTGGTGTCTAATCTGCCTACCCGGTGTACCCGCTCAATTTTTGGGAAGTCTTCTATTCCTAGCCCCAGGAGTGGACCAAAGATAGTCGCCACCGTCTGCCTCAGATCTTCACCCCTATTTTCTGGGATCCCTCTGAGTCTCAGATTTTGTCTGCGATCCCTATTTTCCTGATCTTCCAGTCTATAACAGGCTTTTATCTGGTTTTGTTGAGTTGTTTTAAATTGTTCTTTTAGTCCGGAAATCTCCCGCCCTTGCCTATCAAGCTTATCCTCAGCCTCTTCCACTCTTGTCAGGAGGTTACCTAAATCAGACCTTAACAGAGTGGTCTCCGCCTTAATTGATGATTCAAGGGCTTTAAACATTTCTGCTAGATCTCCCTTCGAGGGAAGCTGTGAATCATGGCTATGTTCACAGCTTCTAGACGCTTCTAACGTGTCATCGGTCAGTGGCTCATCTCTGGAATGGTCTGGGGTCAGGTCCTCCCTTTCACCTCGTCCCTTCTTTTTATCCGCCAGGATTGCCTTATGCGACTCTAAATGCGAACTCGCCGGACTCTCCCCTTTAACCATGTATTGCTTGATAGTACTGGCGGGATTGCTCCCGGCTAGATTATCTTTTGGGGTTTTTGGTGGTCCCCCCCTCCCAGCTTTAGATGAGCTGCGACTCATAATTTCTAATTTCGATATCCAATCCTCCTGAGTTTGACACTAAGACCGCTGTTGACCGTGGCCGGTAAGTCTCCTAGTTTCCCCTTTTTTTTTTTTTTTTTGGGGGGAATCAGGAAAGTTGTATTTAAAGTGCGAGTGCTGATATAGAAGTGGTGTAAAGTTGATACGGTGGGTAAGCCTTGTTTCTCTAGGCTGAAATCATGCCTACATGCGGGGCTAGTACGGAGGGCTCCTGGGTATATTTTCCACCAAACTATGCCCGCCTTATAGGTGCACTAAACATTGAGAATACATACTTGAAGGTATCACAGTCCTGTAATATGCATTGATATGTAACCGATACGGGAAAAGGGAACCAAGATAACAGTCCACTGCTTCACCCCAATATCTCAGCAGCTCCACCGCAGCCCCCCTTGACAATGTTACACTTTGTATTAGGTTTAGATATAGTTATGCGGAAGAGATGTACAACATGGTATAAAGAAACCTCATTTCCCTCCAGCCAATTACCGTATTAAAAAATACTCTCTTGCAGGTGTTTCTCCCAGGATAGCTGCAGGCTTAGTTCACCAAGAATTATCTCTAAGGCATTCTTACCTTTTGCTTATTAAGTATTGGTTGTCTCTTACCACCACCATGTACACCTCCCTGTCACCGCTCCAGGCAGGGCTCAGCTGTTTCCTAGTCACTCCCGTAGTGAGGCTCCTAGCTTCTGACGCTTGCTTCCTTCAGCGTCTGTATGTTTGGGATGAAGCTGGTGTTGTATGCAGGGGGGGTGAGGGAAGGAGAGCGGGAGGGGAGAGCGGAGCTCACTAAACCGGCAGCGGAGACTGTCGCTTCATCCGTGTGCTGTCTTTCTCCAGCGGGGGGCCCACCGGCTCTCAGCAAGCCGTCATGCTGCACGCTGAACCCGTGGCTCCTCGCTAGGCGTCTCGTCCGGTCATCCCGCTCTGAGGAGGGGAGAGAAGGTCCGTCAGAGCTTCAGCTGAGCGGCACGCCCGTTGCTCCTCCCTTCCCCTCGGCCGTCTGACGTCTCACGTCATTCCCCCCTGTCTGCTGAGCGCTAGTACTTCTCTGCTCCATACGAGGGACCTGCGGTTCTTGCACTTCAAGGACAGAAGAAGAAGTTTGGGGTCTGGTACGCCTAACCTTAGCAGGGACCACAACTCTGTCATCAGAGCTATCTGTCATGGAGCCGCTGTCCTCTACAGGATCGTATTCTGAGCCTGAATCTGACAATGAGTGACTTCCTCTTCACTATCTGTCATGCTCAGAAACGTGTAGGCCTCTTCACTAGTGTACCTTCGATTTGACATTTTGGGCTCTAAATTTAGGGGTACACTAGTGAGACTCACAGGCAAAAAAGCTCCAGACTGTTAGCGACTGATTCAAAACGCTACAAAAAACTGTTAGCGATTGCAGGGATCAGGCCTGACTCTGCGAACGCTGCAGTTATGTGTGCTTAGTGTTTTGTAAGTGACAGTTATCGATCGATACTGCACTTGGGTGGGCTGCGCTGGGCTGAGCCGAGGGGCAAAGCGCAGGTGCTAGCAGGTATCTGGGCTGATCCCGCTAACACTGCGTTTTTAGGAAGCCTAAACTGCTGGGGACGCTAGTATAGATGTGATCGGATCAGATATCGATCTGTTCAGATACTATAGCACTAAGGGAGGTGTATGCTGCGTGCGTGGGTGTTAGCGGTACTGACGCTAACCTGACGCTGCCTGGGGTGACGCAGACCTTATCTGATCCTAAAAACGTAACTTATATCACCACCGGGCAATTAGGGGGTTAAACCTTTATAAGGTAATAAATGGCGGGTGCCCTAAAACTATAATAAACTATAAAAAACAAACGAACTAACCAGCGTCACCCGTAACTCTTATACGGTGATCGCTGGTGAAAGGGTTAACTAGGGGGCAATCAGGGGGTTAAAACCTTTAGTAGGTAGTATATGGGGGTCCCTGTCGCTATAAAACACTGACAGCGAACCTATATACTTACCTCCCTAACTAGCGTCACCTGTGTCACTAATACAGCGATCAGAAAAACGATCGCTTAGCAATACTGGTGACGGGGGCTGATCAAGGGGTTAACCTTTATTAGGGGGGGGTTAGGGGGGTACCCTGGACCTAAAGAGGGGTACCCTAGACCTAAAGGGGGCTAACCCTAACTGCGCTAACACTTATAACTGTCACAAACTGACACCAATGCAAAAAAAAAAACTGCTATTGGTGTCAGTGTGACAGGGGGTACAGGGGGGTGATGGGGGGTGAAAAGTGTGCCTAGTGTGTTCTACTGTACGTGTAGTGTTGGTGCACTTACTTGATGTCTTTTCTCCTCGGCGCCGGAACGAAAAGACCGGCTCGAGGAGGAATGACATCACTTTAGACTAATACACCTCACTAATCGATCCGTGACTGCTGCTCCTCTCTGCCAATCCCTTCACTGGCTTCCCCTACCCCACCGTGTAAAATTCAAAATGCTAACCATAACATACAAGGCCATTCATAACATCGCCCCCATCTACATCACCAACCTCATCTGCAGATATCACCCAAATCGCCCCCTCCGCTCCTCCCAGGACCTCCTGCTCTCTAGCTCCCTTGTTACCTCCTCCCATGCTCGCCTTCAGGACTTCTCCAGAGCCTCTCCCATCCTCTGGAATTCCCTGCCCCAGTATGTCCGATCAGCCCCTACCCTGTCCACCTTTAGGAGATCCTTGAAAACTCATTTATTCAGGGAAGCCTATCCCACACCCACATAACTGTCCCTGAGCCACCCCCATCAAATCATTCTTTGCAGCTATTACCTTTTGTACCACCACCCCCTCCCTTTTAGAATGTAAGCTCTACGAGCAGGGCCCTCCTGTACCTTTTGTATTGTACTGTAATTGTGTTGTCCCCCTTATACATTGTAAAGCGCTGAGTAAACTGTTGGCGCTATATAAATCTCGTATAATAATAATAATAATAACTTCCTCTCTCTCTCTGTTTACATTACAGAGGCAGAGGAAGGATTTTCATTCACCGGGAGCGATTGGGAGGGGGTGGCAACGAATGGATGGCCCCCCCTCACCTCTCATCGCCCGCGAACAAATGACGGCCGCCACTGGCACCGGGGACACCCCGCCCGCGGGAAGGCAATCACGTATAGGTACGTGATTCTGCCTGCCCGTGCCATTCTGTTGACGTATATATGCATGAGGCAGTCATGAAGTGGTTAATCAAAAGTCTGGAAATAGGTCTGTACCACACCTTGTTGTCAAGGATGTTGCGGCACATAGACTCGTAAGCCGCAACATCCATGACAACTACATTTCTACCCTTGTCGGCTGGTTTAATAACCAGCCCAGGGTGGTTTTGTAGAGATGTCAGGGCCCGTCTGTGGGCAAGGGACAAATTTGACGATTTGGAATTAGAAAAGTCAGAACCTTTGATAGCATTAGTGATTTGTTCCACAAACGCCCAAATGTTGGGGTTAGTGGACAACGTGGGAAATGTTTGAGATTTAGGTTTGAATGATGTGGGGGGAGGGAAAGAGACACCGGAAACAACTATACCCGCATCATGTGCGGTCAGCTGGTCCTCGTCCTCAATGCCTCCCTCTTCTAACAGTGCTATAAGTTCCTCAATGGCCTTGATTTCGGCCAATGTAGGAACAGCATTGCAAGAAGGGGAATCACCTATAGTGGATTGAGATGGTTTGTCATAAATTACTTTGAACATTAATTTCCTAGCGAATAGATGGATGTCTTTGACAAATTGAAATTTATTAAAGTCAGCAGAACGGCAAAACGTAAGGCCCAACTGAAGTACTTTAATTTGTTCTGTAGTTAAGGGAAAGGATGAGAGATTAACGACATCTAGATCATGGGTTCCTTGGAAGGAGGAGCATCCAGGGAATTTGGTGTGGGACTTTGTGATGAGTCCAGTGCCTGGGCTAAAAAAATTGGAGCGATTTTAGGGTCAATGGATTGTGAGCTAGTAGGGAACATCAAAGTGAGACTAGGTTCACTTACCCGTCTACCGGTGGGTGCAGGAAGAGCAGGTAGTGCTGTTGTCATCGTAGTAAGTGCCGAATGCGCAACTTTAGTGATTGCAGAGGGTGGTCTTGGCAGTGCACGTGTTAAAGGGGTGGAAGTGCTCGTGGTTTTAGGTCGAACGACTATAGGTTTCGACGCAGTGATAGTGCCGAAAGTGCGACGAATAGAATCCGTAGACATAGTAGGTGCTTCACTCTTTCTTTTCTTAGAATTTCTGTCTTGTGAGAGATCCCGGTATGCCGTAGAGCAGGGGTCTCAAACTGGCGGCCCTCCAGCTGTTGTGAAACTACAAGTCCCATGAGGCATTGCAAGGCTGACAGTTACAAGCATGACTCCCACAGGTAGAGGCATGATGGGACTTGTAGTTTCATAACAGCTGGAGGGCCGCCAGTTTGAGACCCCTGCCGTAGAGGTACTAGAGGAAAAAGAGGTAGAAAAAACATTAGGTGCATCATTATTATTTTTTGGTATATTTTCCGAATTATATTACCTAGTTGGTTTTTTAGAAGTATTATTGTCCCATCTGTAAGCAAAACCACTAGTATGGGCAGTTTATCTCGTAAAAATTTTGATTCTTTGGCATTGATCACGTCAACCGTGTACTCCTCAAGGTGTGCCCACAGGTCTTTGTCCCTTTGGGCAAACCTCGGGGAGGACAGGTCCGTCGCGTGATCAGAATGCCACTCATTGATTGAAATATCCAATAGATCCAGTTCATGATCGTATTGTTGGCATAGCATACTGATCATGTTAAAAGAGCAGGACTGCAAATTGTCTTCCCAAGATATTTTAAGGGGCTCAGTAATTTTTTTAATATTGGGAAAAATTTGTATTCTAAGGCCCCAGGGGACAATTTGATGTTCTACATATTTTTCAAAGTAGGTCCTGTGCCAGTAAGTACAGGCCTTATCAAGTTCTGCATCAGATATATTTGATGCTGTCTGGGAAGTTTGAATTTTAGTCATCAAGGTCTCAGCCATAATATCCGCGAAAATCAATAAACAAATAAACAAATAAACTAATAGACAAAATAGATTACAAAAAATAATAATCACAATAATTTCTTGAAATCAACACATTCAAGTATATGAAGATCAAACAATCATTAATGTTTTGATGTATTATATAGAGGACAATCCAGCCTAGGAAAAGAGATTTTTGTGTATTGAAACACTCAGCTCAAGGCTTTTCAAAACATGGATTGAATGACTCGATAGTCCTCGTAACAATACGGCACCTCATCCCAATAGAATAAATACAATGAGAAGAGAGAGGATTGAGGGATTATCACGGTGCCAACCAGCAAAATATGATACCATATGATAAAATAACAATAATTTATTCACATATATTTAAAAAGGTTATACAAACATACATAACAGGGGTGTGAGCAGTACAAAAAATGCACATAAGAATAAAAAGCCAACTGAGCTAATGTATCGCACAAACCCACCTAGAGCATGGTGGCAGGTCATGCGAGCAGGTATATGAAGTCCTACATGTTTCGCCTAAATAGACTTCCTCAGGGAGAGTTGATGATACCTGTGCTCTTATCTTGGAATTCTATAACAAAGAGTGACAACAATCAAACACTACAATGGCAACAATTGTAATTACAGGGTTGTATGAGATTGATAATATGCCATGTGGCTGTCATGCATTACCAAGAATCCTCCCACAACAGACCAGTGTACAGGTCCCATCTACCAAGCATCCCAGACCCGACCCTGCGTTGTCCCACAAGGCACACCCAGAGCCACTCAAACAAACGATGGAAGAATACCTACCAAAGGGTACCCAGTGGGCAAGCGCAGGAACTTCAAGGGGGATACAAGGGCTGTAAACACAGTAGAAGGCTGCAGGGGGCAAAAAAGGACCTGGAAAAGAAAATTTCCAATATAAACGAAAGGATTATGGCCTAAGGCCCAAACAATTTTGGATACCCAGGCCAACAGTATCTATGGCTAACATAGCCTCAAAGAAATACTTACTATTTATGCAAGGTAATGGGGAAAGGGGAAGGAACAGGGCACCCAGTATGCTGGCTTGTTTAAATCAAGAATAGCAGTTGGAATTACCTCTAAATAGGAAGTGGAGAGATAAGAAAGAAAAAGTAGCAATCAGATAAGTAATTATATGGCTGGGTTTTAGAAAACATTTTCTGCATTGCTATTGTTGTAAAGCCTGTGTATATATCCACAGATGGCTAACTCACCAAGGAATCCAAGCCTGAGTCAAACCAGTGAGGAACCAATGGAACAAGGAATGGTAAAGGCAGTTTGATCACAAACAATCACTCTGCAAAAAGGCAAAACGGAGCAATATGATAATAAAGCAAAAGGGAGGTTCAAGAGAATCGCATTGCTAAGGGAATGACATACCTTGTTAGATCCAGCATAGACGTGGGTGCCCTGCGAACACCAGCAAAGGAATGGCCGGGTTCACCGGCCTTTCAAGCCCCCCACACACGTCCGGCGTCTGACGTTGCTGTGGCATGTGAGTGGACGAAAGTTGCCACTGCGCATGCACCCAGCCTAGACCCAGTAAGCCTACAAGGTCCAGGGGGCTATGCGAGGGAGTCTGACGCTGCCGTATACAATACATGCAGCGCAGAACACAGTGGGCGGCCAACCTGTCATTAGACAGAGCCGCCAATCACCGGAGGATACCAAGATGGTACAGGATCCTCACCAAAACAGTGGCTAAAAGCGGGCGAATGCTGATGGGAGCAGCATCGCCCTTGGGTGTCCATACAGCCAAGGTGTCCATAACAGCTCAAGATCCCCCAATGATGGCTCAGAACGCGCACACCCGAGGCAGCACCCCAGTGATAGATAAGTGTAAGGGGCTCAAGGAATGAGTCCCAGGAACACACAGGGGAGCACAGGAACCCAAAGGAGAGGGGCCAGTAATCCGGCAATGCAAAGGGAGGGAACCAGAACCGCACGGGGGACTTCTAAGACCCACATACCCCCACACACCTCTGGGGGGACAAGGGGCATCCCCTGCGATTATGCAATAGGCCAGGCACGACAGCCACAGAGCAGGAATACCTTTTCAAAAATATGAAGGATTCAAAGAAAAACATGATTGTTCAGATGTAGAATCAACATATATATTTTAATACATAAAGTGTGAGTAAATACTAATTAGTAAAATGGGTAATGAATGGATAAGAAAAGGAAAAGAGGAGAAAAGTGAAAACCATAAAGGGGATTTGTTTAAAGTCGCGGATACAAGCCATGACTATATGTTGGGGAAGGAAATTTATGGGAGATACCACCACACTATAAACTTTATTATAAGAATGATTTGAAGCTTAAGTACTCGTTTAACCCCGGAAACTTTGTTGCTTCAAGGGTGTGTATCCACTTGGTTTCAAGTTGGAGTAATTTTTGATCAATGTCCCCCCCCCTATTGTGTAGGGGGACATGCTCCAAAGCAGTGAAACTAATCATCTGGGGGTTATAGTTGTGGCTCTGTGCCACATGTCTGTTGATCGCGGTAGATGTGGTATGTTTGTAAATGGGTTTTATGTGGTCCCTGATTCGTATACAAAAGGGTCGTTTAGTTTTTCTGACATAAAAGCATCCACATCGGCATGTGGCTAGATACACTACTCCTATAGTTTGGCATGTAATTGTGTACTCAATTTTATGAATATGACCGTTAGGGAGCGGCGTCTCTCGCGAGTCATATATGAATTCACATATGTCACAGTTTCCACATGGAAAAGTGCCAAAGGTATTCAAGGCTATGAGTAAGCACTGACGCCAGCGCGAAACGTCAGCTCGTTTTTGTCTGCTGTGATCCTTTTATTTTGATGTGTATCTTTCTATAAACTCAGCTATTATTTGAGTGCGGCTGTCCAGAACCTATTCATACCTATTGCTATCAGCATTAAGCCAGCACCTGTGACCTCCAAACTGAGATCGATTCATTTTTTGCCTATGAAGAGACCCTGGAGCGGTGTTCATCTCCTCCTACCCTTAATTTCAGGAAGCCTATTTAGGCGAAACATGTAGGACTTCATATACCTGCTCACATGACCTGCCATCACGCTCTAGGCGGGTTTGTGCGATACATTAGCTCAGTTGGCTTTTTATTCTTATGTGCATTTTTTAGTACTGCTCACACCCCTGTTATGTATGTTTGTATAACTTTTTTAATTATATGTGAATAAACTATTGTTATTTTATCATATGGTATCATATTATAAAACCTTTTTGCCAATTTTGAGCCCGCATTTACTTTCTCTTTTTACTTCCCTACTTCACGGTACTGTCCCCCACCCTCAATTCCTTCATGCACATATCTCTGTAATTCCGAAATCTCGTAAAGATCCCTCCCTCCCTGATAACTATAGGCCTATTGCTTTACTTAACTCTGATTACAAGATAGTTACAAAAATTCTAGCGAACCGACTCTCACAATTCATACCTAGACTCATGCATAAAGACCAAGTAGGCTTTGTAACTAATATTCAATAAATTTAATCCTAAATATCGGTGGAATACCAACAAACACCGACACCTAGGATAAATTAGCAGGCGCTCAAAGAAACTCCAGATGTAACTAGCTATACCCCCATAAATGACATTGTCTGGTGATAGACACGTTCTCTGGATATAAAATATATATATATAAAAAAATATATGTATATGTGTGAAACAAATATGCAATGTGCAATGATGGTGATACCCTTTATCAAAGACTCAATCACCCATAAGTGACACACCTCTAATAATAAGAATAAAATGAAACAATATATATATATATATATAATGTGATTGTATACCTTGCAGTATACAATAGTGGTGACACCCACTAATAGTATTAATGATCTGAGTGTGACACACTAAATAAATAACATCTCTCAAAAATAAATATAAATAGAACCATAGTGAAATATGCTACTACAGAATAAAACGGTGATGTGATCTAATAGGTGAATCTCTCATCTGCGTGTATCACATCCCTATTTAGCCAAAAGATTGACTAGATGTAGTTGATCAGGGTGTGACTAGTAATATAATGGTGACACCCTCTAATAGTGAGTCAATTATCTGTGTATGGTACACCGCATAAATGGCGGACCACACAAACATAAAAACCTGCAAAAGAAAAATATTAGAAATAGAACCTCTTATAATGCAAAAATTGTGGTGGAAAAGCATATATATGAGTGACAGCAATAAAAAATCGTGCATGTGGTTCAATTCATGCTGCTAAGTTCAACAACTCCAAAAACAGTTCATGAATGGAACTAGCCCTTAATAGAGGCTGTAGGTGATTAAAGCTGGTGACGAAAAAATATTCAATCAAATGTCCCACACAAATGATTCCTCAGTGATAGATGTCAAAAATGATGAGTAATTCCGTGCTCTTTCCACCTCACCACTGTGCTAGTGAATCGCACTCTCCAGACATGCACTCACCAAAATAAAATGCCAGCACTTTCATGCAAGGCTAAACAAGCTTTCTTTACCACACTCCTGGGTAAATATTGCATACGAGGCTCACAAGGATGATGTTCAATGGATCCACATAAAAGAGAATGAATGCTCCAATAGTGTAATTCCGCAATGAAAATTTATTAAAAATCATGCAAACTTCACACATAGCACTCACATTTTGTAAACCTTAAAACAAGCTCAGACCGTGTAATGCACAGCAAACTTCAACTCAGTGGATTCAACAATAACAATGGTCACGGCGGACCCGAGGTGTACAGCTGCTGGATGTCTCACCCCTCCCTCGGGAATCCTCCGTCCCTCCGTGCGCTCGTATCCTATTCTCCTGTGTGGCCGACAGCAAGTACGTCACAACTCACAGCCACGCCCCGACATGTTTCGTCATGGAACGACTTATTCATGGGATTCCACTGAGTTGAAGTTTGCTGTGCATTACACGGTCTGAGCTTGTTTTAAGGTTTACACAATGTGAGTGCTATGTGTGAAGTTTGCATGATTTTTAATAAATTTTCATTGCGGAATTACACTATTGGAGCATTCATTCTCTTTTATGTGGATCCATTGAACATCATCCTTGTGAGCCTCGTATGCAATATTTACCCAGGAGTGTGGTAAAGAAAGCTTGTTTAGCCTTGCATGAAAGTGCTGGCATTTTATTTTGGTGAGTGCATGTCTGGAGAGTGCGATTCACTAGCACAGTGGTGAGGTGGAAAGAGCACGGAATTACTCATCATTTTTGACATCTATCACTGAGGAATCATTTGTGTGGGACATTTGATTGAATATTTTTTCGTCACCAGCTTTAATCACCTACAGCCTCTATTAAGGGCTAGTTCCATTCATGAACTGTTTTTGGAGTTGTTGAACTTAGCAGCATGAATTGAACTACATGCACGATTTTTTATTGCTGTCACTCATATATATGCTTTTCCACCACAATTTTTGCATTATAAGAGGTTCTATTTCTAATATTTTTCTTTTGCAGGTTTTTATGTTTGTGTGGTCCGCCATTTATGCGGTGTACCATACACAGATAATTGACTCACTATTAGAGGGTGTCACCATTATATTACTAGTCACACCCTGATCAACTACATCTAGTCAATCTTTTGGCTAAATAGGGATGTGATACACGCAGATGAGAGATTCACCTATTAGATCACATCACCGTTTTATTCTGTAGTAGCATATTTCACTATGGTTCTATTTATATTTATTTTTGAGGGATGTTATTTATTTAGTGTGTCACACTCAGATCATTAATACTATTAGTGGGTGTCACCACTATTGTATACTGCAAGGTATACAATCACATTATATATATATATATATATATATATTGTTTCATTTTATTCTTATTATTAGAGGTGTGTCACTTATGGGTGATTGAGTCTTTGATAAAGGGTATCACCATCATTGCACATTGCATATTTGTTTCACACATATACATATATTTTTTTATATATATATATTTTATATCCAGAGAACGTGTCTATCACCAGACAATGTCATTTATGGGGGTATAGCTAGTTACATCTGGAGTTTCTTTGAGCGCCTGCTAATTTATCCTAGGTGTCGGTGTTTGTTGGTATTCCACCGATATTTAGGATTAAATTTATTGAATATTATTTCTGATTATGATTTAAGTGGGCAGCTCCTTATTTCTTATTTATTTCATTTTTTATCACTTTCACTAGTGTTTATTTAATTTTCAATAGCTTTAAAGGGGACTTTGGCGCGGTGGAGGTGTTCCTCGTGCAGAGGGTGAGAGCACTTAGGACACTTGGTTGTTATAGGCTTTGTAACTGCCAGACATGCCGGCGACAAAATGAGACGCACCATAGACCTTAAAAATTTATTGAACAGAACAAACCGCCCAGCTTTAGTATTGAGCCTTGATGCGCAGAAAGCCTTTGATAGGCTCAGTTGGCCCTTTATATTTGCCACTCTTTCCAATTATGGATTCAGCGGCCCCTTTATGGCAGCACTGCGTGCTCTATATTCCCAACCCTCCTCCCAAGTCCAATTGTCTTCCTATTTAGCCCCATCCTTTTCTCTGAGTAACGGTACCAGACAAGGATGCCCGTTATCCCCTTTACTCTTTTATCCTTTGCCTCGAACCCCTAGCCGCAGCCAGGGTCTCCCTGTGTCAGAACGAATACAAAATATCATTGTATGCAGACGATATTCTATTGACTCTGACCAGACCACACACCTCTCTCCCAAGTTTACATGCCTTGCTTAAAGAATTTAGCTTACTTTCAGGGTATAAAATCAACACGAGCAAAACAGAGGCCCTACCAATCCTCATCCCACCTGCAGATCTTGTCACCCTGCAGCAAAACTATTCCTATCACTGGTGCTCAAACTCTCTTAAATACCTAGGAATACATCTCACCTCCTCATACTTAACACTCTATCAGGCCAATTTCCCCCCACTCTTCCGTGACATTGACCGACTCCTGCAACACTGGAACACTTATCCCATCTCTCTCTTGGGTCACATCAATGTCCTGAAGATAGGAAAAGAGTAAATACCGCGCTCAAAAAATTAGAAAATGAAAATAAAAAAATAAATTATGTAAAGCAGCAGCTACCATATGAAACACAAAACATATGCACAATAATTAGGTAAAAAACAGCTGCGCTAAAGAGTGATCTGAGTGAAAATATACCACACACATTTAACAATTAAATAATGCTGATAATAAAGTGCACAAAAAATATGAAAGAGAAAAAATGGCAAGAAAGTCCAAACAATACATGATGTGCTGAATTCAAGGTACAAAAGTGCAATCTTCCATCACCAGTGATAGAACACCAAAGCAAATGCGCGCTTACCAGAGGCAAACAAAAGAAAGCTTGTGGCTTAAACCCAGCCAGGGCCTTTCTAGGAAGTGTCAGGCAAAAGACTCCCATAGAACACTGATCCAGGATCGGTATGCAATCAATAGGAGGAAGGAGCCCCCTGGTGCCGTAACATCAGGGCATGGAAGAAAAAATAATCCCCATGGTGTAATACCGTAAAAAGATTTATTAAAATAAGAAGAGTAACACTTACAAAATAGGTAAAATTTCAAGCAGAGAATGGCCGGCCAGCCTGCGAGCGGCTGTGACTCTCCGGAGACAGCAACACAATACGTCAGCACGTCCTCCCGCCCGACGCGCGTTTCGTCATAAATATAACGTGCAAGATATTCTAAAGTGCAAAATGTCACAACATTTATAGGTAAAATTGATCCAGGGAAAATCAGATTGCCTCTTGGGAGATCAGGAAGGAATTTATCACAGTTTATGCACAATTATGATTGATTGCTTGAGCATTTATATATTATAGCATTTATATATTATAATTTGTGCTGTTTATTTTAATATTAAGGTAATTTACCTGTAGTAAGCGCGGTTCATCACATACACATATTTACTTCATTGGTTATTCACAACCTTGGAATGGGCAGCTGTATTTAGAATTTATAAATTATAACATATCTTCCTACTGCGCGGGTAGGGAATCATTACATTTGTCCCCCTATTAAAACACTGTTAAAAATACTGTAAGGTTAAAAGCAAAACAGTGAACAATATCGCAAAAAAGCCTTGACTCAGTCAAGTAAAAACATCATGTATTGGTTGCAGCTCATAAGCTCCCGGCCGGTGTGTGTTCCACAGGCTGGAACTTGGCAACCGGAAGTGATGTAAGTACGTACCAAAAGCCCCACCTTGCGCGTTTTGTCATAGGATGTCGTCTGAGGCGGTGCCATCTTGGTACACCCTACGTCTCTTATAGTGTGCAGCCTGCAGGGTACACCCTCTATAGGCAGGGTGTTAAAACAAGGGAGAGCCATGTATTCCTGATCTCATAGCATACCTGGGGGATGATTATGCTATATACATCCACAAGCGTCCCGGGGGGGGGAGGGGGGAGTGTCTGATCTGCCATCCTCATTGGCTGTGCCCCATTGGAGCCTAATTAATTCCATGCTATGCCTCCCTTGTGGCCAGGTTTGGAATTAATCCATGCAATCCCACTCACCATTCCAATCCAGATATTATCCAGTAAAGTTTAAACCACTAACAATTATTCTTCTAATTAAAATTTCTATATTCAGAGTACTATATTCAGAGGAAACAGTATATCATGGGTGATACAGGTGTTATTCTTTATCTGATACCTATGTTGCCCTATCTTAAGCTTGCAAGATGTTTAACCATATGTGTACTTCATTACACATGAGATGTGTTCCCTACTCAGAGGAGGCAATGTTCTATTGGGCAACAAGAATATCAGTCTTACAACGACATCTATACCCCCCATGTTGGTAGTAACAGCCCCGTGAACCATATATATATCTCAATGCATGTATAAAGCCGTACATTATCTCAATTAAGTCTCCTAAAATCTATATTCCCATTTTTATGCAAATGTCCTATTTATTCTAGGTATCTACCTGAAACTTCAACTTTTAATCTAGGGATCTTATCTAGCCTATTTGTGTTATACTAGCCTTGCCTTTCTAGACCCTGAATATCTACAAACCACATGTCCCCTGTGGCCACTCTTGGGATTGCTCCCTAAAACCTCTACTGCAAGGCAGATATTACCGTGTAAAGGTGGAGACACTAGGTTTATTGAGGAGTTGCTTTTTTTAAAATACGATATTCAGAGGAACCTTGTATCTTATAGATAGTGAAGTGATTGTACTTATGTGGTAATGTCATAGCTTCAGTATGAGCACCCTAGTGCGCATATTGGGCCATATTTTATTTATATAGGATAGCCCTCTTTATTTTCCAATCATCTTATTGTTCAATGTATCTTCCTGGACTACCAGTGTTCATTCTAGGGGTATGCCCTATGATGTTTAAATGTATCCTCTGTTATAAGATTTTTTGTATTTAATTCCTATAGGGGTCAATAGCCCCAGCATTTTTTGTTTTCCATATAGAACATTTCACTGATTGAAGTCTGTCATATGAATGAGAGGAGGACTAGGTTCAGAAATTGGATATGAAGAAGTTAAGGTCGATATCCAGGTTAAGGCCCCCAGGCGCCAGGTACCCCAACCTGTATATCCATCTAGTCTCATTTTGTGACACCAGTATTTTTTTGTTGCCATCTCTCCAAAGGTCCTTTACTAGATCTATACCATGAAAAAACAATCCTGTGGGATCCCTTTGGTGTACCTCCTTGAAGTGCCTCGAAAGGCTATGCTTCGGGAACCCTTTCCTTATGTTGTTGATATTTTCCCTAATCCTCACACAAAGGGGGCGTGTGGTCCTACCCACTTATTGGAGATGGCATGGACACTCAATAACATAAGTGACATGAGTACTGTTGGAGGGGATCAACTCTCTTATTTGATATTCCCTGTTATTAATTCTAGATTTAAATGATTCTTATTTCAGCGATTGCTTCTTGCTTACTCTACATGGGAGGAATTTTTGAAACCTGTAAAACCCCTTCATTTCTGAGAATAGTTTAACAGGTTTTGGAGGATCAATCACATTATAGCCTAAGTGGTTTTTAAGTGTGGGAGCCCTTCTGTACACGAACCTGGGTTTCTTTGCTAGGATTTTGGATAGGGTTCTATCTTCTTTCAGGATAGGCCAATATTTCCTGATGATGTGTTCTATTTGTTGGTATTGGGTATTGAACCCCGTAATGAACGCTACATCAGTGTAATTCCCTCCTTTTTTGTCTTTTTTAACCAGTAGTGAGTTCCTACTTATCCTTTTTATTTCTGTTTTCAATTTGACTAGGTTCTTCTACTGGTATGTTTTCTCTTGGAATCTTGTAATCAGGGTGTCTGTTTGCCTTTCAAAATCTTCCATTGTGCGGCAGTTTCTTCATAGCCTTAACATTTGCCCTTTGGGGATGTTCCCCTTCTATTTCGGGTGATGGCAGCTTAAGAGCAGTATGTAGCCATTATGATTGGTTGTTTTGAAGAACGTTTTAGTGTATAATTAATTCCCATATTAATTATGATTGATTCCACTAAGGAATTCTTCAAACGTTTCTACTGTTCCTTCCCACAAAATGATTGGGTCATGTATATATCTTCTGTACATCTTATTTTGCTGTATTTTCTTGCTATAAATGTATTTCTCCTCCCACATATTCATAAAGAGGTTTGCCACCCTGGGGGCATAGCGTGCCCCCATTGCCACCACTTTGGTTTAAATGTAGTAGTTCTTCCTGCACCAGAAGTAGTTACTTTCCATGGCTATTTTGAGGCCCTCAAGGATGAAGCATATTTGTTCTTGTTTCAATTTTGTCTTTTCATGAAATGCCTTCTAATCCGTCTTTCTGTACAATACTGGTGTATAGCAAATTGATGTCTATAGTAGCAAGTAAGCAATTTTTAAATTCTGTGATGTTTTGTAATTCTGTTATTAATTGTATACTAACTATCCTTTAGGTACAATTTCCCCTTTTGTACCAATGGTTTTAATAATTGGTCGAGGTACTCTCCTAAAAGAGAAAATAGTGAGTTGATTCCACTTCTGATTGGTCTTCCCAATGGCTTCTCTACTCTTTTGTGAATCTTAGGAACATGATATATTACAGGGGTCTTTGTGGATTCTGACACCAAGTATTCAGCTTCTTTCTAAGGTATTCCCTTATCTTTAGCCTTTTTTCAAATGCTTTTAGATTCTTTTCATATCATAGTTTAGGGTTCCCTTTTAGTTTCATGTATGTGTTCTCCACCTTAAGTAGGTTATCCATTTCTTCTTCATAGTCCTTTTTATTTAATATAACAAGGCCCCCACCCTTGTCAGCCGGGCGTATTACCACTTCCTTCTTCATTCTCTCATTTTGATGTCTTTCCATATGTTCGTATTCCCAGTTTTTTTCTTTTCCAGTTTTTTCAGGTCTTCTACCATCTTTTTGAAAGCTCCAAGGCACTTGTTCCAGGGTTCTTAGGACTGAAGATTGAATTGTTCTTAAGTTTAGTTTGGACAAATGTTGTGTGTTCCGGTACTCTTGTGTCTCCATTCAGTGCAAAATGTTTTTTCATATTCAGTTTCCTCATGAATTTCTGAAGGTCAATATAGGCCTCAAGTTGTAGATCCCTTCTCCTAGTGTTCTCTTCATCTTTTTCTTTCTCCATTCTCTATTACTTCTTGCCTCTTTCCTCTTTCCATATTTCTCTGTGTTAGACCCATCTCTCTTTCTTGGTTGTTGGTCTATCCATCTCTCATGTCCGTCTCTTGTGTTTGGTGAAATGGATACCTGTGGTGCCCCATAGGGCCTTGATATCTCTCCATATCTCTGGGTGGTTCCTTCCTTCTCTGGGTATCTTCTCTATTCCCATTTTGTCCCCTCCATCTGGGTGTTCTGTAATGTATTGTTGGGTCCCGGCAATATAGATAAAAAAACATTGAAAAAAACGGTGTGCGGTCCCAAAAATATATAAAATATTAAAAAATGGCGTGGAATGATGTGAGGCCCTTGTCTATGTAACAGCTGTCACAACCAAGAGATAGCAGTCAGCGGGATGCCTTCCATCGAGGCGGAGCTTTTTTTTTTCTATTTTTTGGGTCTGTCTGCACCGTGATTGAAGATGGATGGACATGTCATTTACTTTTTTGACACTTTTTTGGTGAATGGGTAGGGGTACAATGCAGACCCCCACAACCACTGGGCAAGGGTTGTGGGGATGAGGCCCTTGTCCCCATCAACATGTCAGGTGCAGTAGTGGCTGGTGCTCAAAATTTTTGGGGGGCGCAAACAAACTGAAAAATTCTGAAAAAAAAACATCAATTGCAGTCACTGTGCCATCAAATGCTGCCACTGTGTCATCAAACGCAGCCACTGTGCCAATAAAATGCTGCCAGTGTGCCCATTAAATGCTGCCAGTGTGCCCATCAAATGCTGCCACTGTGCCATCACATGCCACCAGTGTGACCCCCCTGCCCCCTCGCTGTCTGCCCGGCACTTACCCTGTCTTAGTGGGGCAGCGGGTGATGGCGATGAGCGGGGTCCTTCAAGCCAGCGTTCTCTGCCGTTCTCATCTCCCGACTCTCGTCCTCTCCATCTTATAGGTGTCCAATAGCAGCGCCTGTCGTTTCAGCCAATCAGGTGACAGGTAACAGACCCGAGCACCTGATTGGCAGAGAGGCAGTTCAGTGTTAGGAAAGTGAATATTCATTCGCTTTCCTAACACAGCTGAGTGAACTGCAAGCGCCAAGCATGGCACTTGCAGGTCACTGTTTTTGACGCCTATTAGAGCCTATGGCTTTAATCATGTGCTTCAAAAACACCCCCGCCACTGTAATTCAGTCGCCCGGCATCCTAAAAGGGGCCGGACGCCTGCATGGGGGGTGGCCGCGGTGGCCATGGATAGATTCATGCAATGCAGAGAGGGTGGCAGGAGAGAGAGGGCAGTCCCCTTGCGCCCTTAATGCACAGGCCGCCACTGGTAAGGTGCATACTTTGGCCAATGCATGCTTTGGCCAATCATCAGACGTCAATGCAATCTCGCAGTGCATTATGGCGCGTTTCACAGCGCTCAAATTTGCCACAAACGCCCCATATGTTCGGTTTCACTTGTGAGCAAATGAACACTCTATGTTCCAGTTGAACTTACGTTCGACTCGAACCATAGGCTCATTCCTACCCATATCTAGAGTCAGCAAGAAGGCTGTGTCTTATACAGTATTTGAACAAATGGGGGTTGGTGCTGCGCTGTTTAAAAGAGAAGTAATCAGAGAAAAAATACTGCTAAAGGTAGCAGTACAAATAAATCAACAGTGTAAATAATAACCACAGTGTGTGGTAAAGTGACTGGTAACAAAGTGCAAAATAGATAATGTAAAAAACACAACAATAATTCTTCTGTGGGAATAAAAAAAAAGGTAGCAGTGCACATGCAAATGAATAAATAAATGAACAAAAATAGATCAATAGTGTAAACAATATCCACAATGGGTTGTAAAGTGACTGATTACAAAGTGCAAAATAAATGATGTTGAAACACTAGAATATTTCTTCTGTAAATACGATGAGTACAAATATAAATGTGCAAAATGAACTGTGCAAAAACCAGCAAACAGTCTCTCAGTGCAGAGTGCAAATAAATTAGCGCGAAACGGCAATACAGTCCTTTCTTCTGTGTGCAAAGGACGTCAAGGTGCAAACACAAGGTGCCAAGGAATAGTAAACTCCTCTTTGTGCAAAACAAACACTGGTAGCAATGGCCTCTTACCTTGCGGTAATGAGGTAACCGCATGTGTATACAAATCTGTAAGATTTACTTCTCCCTTCTACCATAGTGCTGGGTCTCTGTAGATCTAGAAATGTCTTTGTCTCTCAGTGGATGCAAGGGAGATATCAGAAAAGAGAGGTGTCCGGATTGTGTAGTATTTTAAATAAACCTAGCTTTTATTGATAACAACAATGAGGGTACTCACATACAATCATAGGATAATGCACAGAACTCCAAGAGCGGCAAGCTCGTCTGCCAGCTTCAATACAGGTGCCTTTCGGTCCCATATATACACTCTTATACAGTATTTGACCTCACATTAGTAAGCACTGTGGGGAAAAATTTCATAAACTATTTTCAATTCTTTAATTTGCGTCAAACAAGGAAAAAAAACTTGTCAGTCCTGTTTATTCTTTAAACATTTTTTTTATAACTGTCTACATCTGATCCAAAATAAGTAGATGAATTGCAGCTAGAGGCAAAAAAATTACTGTATCCTTGTCAAGAATGTAAGTTATTTAAATACTCTCCAGCAATCAATGTACTTTTCTTTAACATACCCAAGATTGGATTCCTACAAGGACATTTTGAGTGTATCTGTGTCTTTCAGTGGTTATCACACAACTCTTTAGGGTATACTCATATTGGCTGTTCACCCCCTTAGTATGGTTCATTTGAGTGATGTGCATAGGTATGCGCAGCCAACTCATAGAGCAGGTAGTGCAGCGCTAAAATAAGTCCAAAATAAAAACAAAAAAATATATGTAATGAAATAGTAATGAAAGAGACGTCAATGAGCACGTACCCGGAAGTGTCCCCAAAGATAGAAAAAAGGCTAACATAAAGATATGCAGTCACACGGACACTTGAATATCCCGCACAATGAAACATTGTGCTTGCCATTTTTATACAAAAACGAATGTCATATGTGCACAATGATCTCCCAATGATTTCATAGAGAAAAAATATATATGCACAAAATTTAGATGAATATAAAAACATATACGTAATAAAAGTATATTTGCAGACCAAACAGCAAATCTAACATTGGAAAACCAATTGTTAGAAAGACTGAGAAACACATGTCGTCACTCGCAGCCATCACAACTCCAATAATGATTAATAATCATAAATTATAAAGATATATAAACAGTCACCGATCTGTGATAAAACAATTAATGTCAAAATCTACATTGAGTCCTCCTGGGGTGAGTACATTGGTCTCGTATATCCAGTACAATTCTCTACGACTCAACTGGCGGATGAAATTACAATCAATGCCTAGTTACTCTTTCAATCCCCCACAATTTGAAACCTTTTGGGTTTTGTTGGTGGAACTATTTGAAATGGCGGGATACATTATGGGTGGTTAGACCTTTTTTAATATTATTAATATGTTCTGCCAAACGCACATGTAGGTGTCTCGATGTTCTCCCTATGTATTGTAACCCGCATGCGCACTCCAACATGTAGACCACTCCTATGGTGTAACGTTATCAGTTGTTGAATATCATATTCTTTGTTAATAGCAGAAGCTAAAAACTTTTTTCGTTTCTTGATATTCACCTTAGCGTGCCTACAGGGAATGTAACGTCCGCAAGCATAAAATCCCCCCAAAAAAGAGAATAGTTTATTCTCTGAAGGTTTAGGGGGATTTAAAATGCTGGGGGCGAGGCAGTCCCTCAAAGCCCTGCTTTCTTTGCTTTCTTAGAAATGAACTGAGGACGCGCAGGTAAAACAGGACCAAAAATTTTGTCCTGCCTAAGAATAGACCAATTTTTAGAGACAATCTGTTCAAACTTTTTATGCTGTGCGTTATAAACTAATATCATCCTGAAATTATGATCATCTTGTTTGGGCTCACCAACCTGACCAGATACAAGAGTTCGTCTGTCCATTGTTTTGACTTTATTATTCTCCATGTTCAAGTTGAATCTATCATACCCCTTTTCTTCAAATCTAGAGATTAAAACCTCAGACTGTGCGATAAAATCTTCACCACAGGTGCAATTATGATGCAGTCTAATAAATTGCCCCCTGGGGATATTGCACAATCATGACCAATGGTGGCAGCTCCTCAGGGGGATATAAGCAATGCGATCCGTAGGCTTGAAATGATTGCGCAATCGAAAATGGTCAAGGTCTCTGTTGATCTCCAGATCTAAAAAGACGATCCTATCACGATCTATATTCCACGTAAGTGATATATTTTTATCATTGATGTTCAATAGACCAATGAAATCCTCTAGGGCTGATCACTCTCCGTCCCAGATTATGATAAGATCGTCAATAAATCTGCGATAGCAGACCAATTCAGGGGGGCGATGTTTGAAAACAGCCTCCTCCTCCCAGTGGGCCATAAAAAGATTGGAGACACTGGGAGCAAATCAGGCACCCTTCGCCACCCCTCTGGTCTGCAAATAAAAATCCCCATCATACCAAAAATAATTCCTTGTGAGGCAAAAATCGAGACTACTCAACAAAAATGGCAAGCACAATGTTTCATTGTGCGGGATATTCAGGTGTCCGTGTGACTGTATATCTTTATGTTAGCCTTTTTTCTATCTTTGGGGACACTTCTGGGTATGTTCTCATTGACTAGTGCACTATAAGTCATCTCAACGCAGTGTTATGTACTCACCGCCAGGCGGTACGTGAGGCGGAGTTTTCGCTGTGTCATGTGATGTTTATTTGTAGTCATGTGGCGTGACGCAATGATACGACAGATGATGGGTTGTGGGGTTGCCATGGTTATGTCACACTATTTAAATCGGGTTGTAACATAATTTCCGCATCCGCTGGTGAAGTCCCGCCTACATGGGACGTAACACGTACGGATGGACGTGACGTCATCGGCAGCCATCGCTGATTGTATGTTTACATGCTGTATCGCCTTAGCAATTGGTCTAAGTGCTACTCTTGTGAGTTTTTATTCTATTTTATTTTCATTAAATCTTATATATGCGGAGAGCACTATGTATTGCTGTTTATTTCCTTACCATATGTGACTCTGGAGTGGACAGTGCTGATTACTCCATCCACCCAGGAGGAGACTGTCTAGGATATACAGTATGTGCTTATTTCATCATTTGATACCCCAAGTGGGAAGGCGTAGGAGACCCTCTATAATCAAAGGGTCCATTTAGTGAGGTGAGTGGCCATCTTCTACTCTGGTGGAGGTTTTTCCCACAAAGTCACCTGCATGTTTTTATTTGTAGTTCATCACGGAAGACTGCACGGATTGTCTTTTTCATTACTATTTCACTATATATATTTTTTTGTTTTTATTTTGGTCTTATTTTAGTGCTGCACTACCTGTTCTATGATTTTACCTCATGGATTTGAAATTTTGACCCTTGGTGTTCAGCAGCTTTAAATTTTTGTGATATTTTATTGTGCTGATTTGTTTTCTCTTCTGTTAGTGCGCAGCCAACTACATTAGGGTGTGCACCTCAAAGTGGGTGAAATGTGCAGTGCTTATGTGATCGTATAAACCATAACTAATAATATGAGTACAAAAAACGTGAATAATAAATGATGTGCTCAAAAATACTCCAAGCAGTCCTCTATTATGACATGTGATGTCTATAAACAGAGGAACTTGGGCGTGTGATGTCCAAAAAAGAAAAAAGTCAGTGACAAGCTTTTTTTTTTTTTTCAAATAACATTTTTTATTAAACGTATAGACATACATATGCATTGAGCAATAGTGTTGCTTATAGTTAAGTGCAATAGGTAAACAGTCAACGCTATAGACATTGAGCTTCTGATGATAATCATCCAGGTACATTAGTGGTATAATATCTTCCATACCATCTGAAGTTTTCAACCAGCAAATAACATTATTAAACTGAGAATGTATTAGCATTTTACAGAGAGAAGGAAAATAAAGTAGGAAAAGAGAAAAGAGGGATGGAAGGGGGAAGGGGAAGTGGGGGGGGGGTCTAGCCGCAGACCTAGGGCGGGTCCTCTCGCTTATGCCATTCCTCCCAGACCATGTCATGGGCCTCCATTCTGTTTTGTATCCTGCTGTCATTTTCTCCATTAGCTCTATGTCCTTTATTCTGGTATAGAGGTCTGCTTGGGAGGGTGGAATCTGTTTCTTCCAATAGAGGGCTACCAGGCATCTCGCTGCTGTGAGAACATGACCTAGTAGTTTCCTAGAGAGTCGGGATATACGTAGCCCAGACACACCAAGAAGAAACAGTTTCGGGACTTTGGGGACCTGGACGCCCAGTAGGCGATTCAGCAATAATTGTGTTTCCGTCCAAAAAGGGAGTTATTTTGGGACATGTCCAGTAAATGTGAAATAAGGTCACCCTGTCCTTCATACACCGCCAGCATCTATCCGAGCTAGATGGGAAAATGGTGTGGAGGACATCAGGTGTCATATACCAGAAGAAAAGGACCTTGTATGCATTCTCTTTGTACAGAGTGCATAATGAGCTTTTAGCCGCCCGGGACCAAATTGTCTTCCAGGTAGCTTCCGAGATCTCCTCCCCTAGGAACTTCTCCCAGCGGGTCATGTACGAGTGCTTGCCATGGTCTGTAAAGTTATAGGAGTTCAGTATCTGATAAATATCAGATATTAGCCCGCGTCTAGTTGAGCCCTCTAATATCAATCCCTCAAAGGGTGATGGGGCCGAGAACTGTAAGTTTGGGGCAATTGATTGAGCGTAGTGCCTAATCTGCAAGTATCCAAAGAACACTTGCCTTGGTAAATCAAATTTTCTCTGTAGCTCTGTAAAGGACAGTAATCTGCGCGTGCATGGGTGCACCAAATGGCCAAAGTGGAATAAATTCCTCATCGCCCATGGATAAGACATCTGATGAGTAAGGCCTACAGGCAGCTTGGGGTTGTAGAGGAACGATGTGAGGAGTGATCTTTCTGAGCATAGCTTATAGAGCCGTGATACTTTACGCCAAAGTGTACTAATGTGGAGCATGGGGCCCAAGAGTTGAGTGGACTCCACCTTCACCTCCGCATTCCACAGCATGCTATTTGGATGGACTGGGGCCATCCAAAGTTTTTCTATTTCTGTCCACTTATTATATGAGCGTTGGGTGAACCAAGAGGCCAGGGTTCGCAGTTGAGTGGCTTGGTAGTATTTAGTTAGGTCAGGGAATGATAGACCGCCGTCTGATCGTGCCGCTGTCATGACTGATTGTGGAATTCTATGTCTTTTGTAATTCCAAACAAATCGTATTAAATCCGCCTGGAGTTTTTTCAGCTCTGATAGGGGTATTGGGATGGGGAGAGTCTGGAATAAATACAGCAACTTTGGTAGGATGACCATCTTAACAGAGGCTATCCTCCCTAGTAGGGAGATATGATGGGCCTTCCATTTCAGTAGAAGGTCCCTTATAGTTTTAAAGAGAGGGGGGTAATTGGCTCGGTATAGGGTGGAATAAGAGGGAGTTAGCTGTACTCCCAGGTATTTCAGTGATGATGTCTGCCAATGGTAGGGGAAGTAATGTTGTAGGTGTTGTGTTTCCTGTGTTGGGATATTAATGGGTAGGGCTTCTGATTTAGTTGCATTTATCTTGTTTTCTGATAGGGATCTGTATAGGTCAAGTTCGGCGTGTAGGTTAGGGAGTGATATTCTGGGTTGGGTTAGGGTGAGGATAATATCATCAGCAAACAAGGCTAGTTTGAATTCCCTGTCCCTCAGCGGTATGCCGTGAATGTTCGGGTTTTTTCGAATGGAAGCCGCCAGAGGCTCGACACACAACGCAAAAAGTAGCGGTGAGAGTGGGCACCCCTGGCGGGTCCCATTCGTGATTGGAAAGGCCCGTGATAGGGCGAAGGGAGTTTTTACTTGGGATGAGGGATTAGTGTACAGATGTCTAATTGCTTGGAGAAATGGGCCCTGAAATCCCATGCAATTCAACGTGGCAAAGAGGAAGGACCAGCCGAGGCGGTCGAAAGCCTTTTCCGCGTCCAAGCCAAGGACTAACGCTTGCTGCTTATTCCTGTTCGCCACGTCTATTAGGTCAATAATTCGTCTCGTATTATCCCCCGCCTGACGTAGGGGGACGAATCCCACCTGATCCTTGTGTATTAGCGAGGGAAGTATCAGGTTTAGTCGCATTGAAAGGAGTTTAGTAAAAATTTTTAAATCAGAGTTTAGGAGTGCGATTGGCCTGTAGCTGGCACACACAGAAGGATCCTTGCCAGGCTTAGGAATCAACGTGAGGAACGACCTCTGCATATCAGTGGGAATGGAGGTTTTCTGAAAGAAGGCGTTAAACATCCTGCACATATATGGCAGTAGAATCGGGAGGAATGCCTTATAATACTCATAGGGAAGGCCATCTGGGCCAGGTGATTTATGAGAGGGCAGGGTTTTGATGGTGGCCGTTAGCTCTTCCTCTGTAATCGGTGCATTAAGTGACATTAGATCCGTCTTAAGTAATTTGGGGAGTCCACTGTCCTCTAAGTATTGTTTCATACGGTCTTTTATATCAGGTGGGGGCGGGTCTCGGGGAATTTCAGGGTTATTATATAGTGTTGTGTAAAATTCTCCGAAGGTCCGGGCTATGTCTTGGGGGTGTGACATGAGGGCCCCCTTTTTATCTTTAATTTGGTGGGGTGTGGACATGTGAGAGCGCTCCGAGAGTTTACGTGCCAGGATAGTATGGGCCTTATTCCCCTTGTCATAATATGTTTGTCTTAATCGAGTAAGTGCCTTCTCTACCTGTCCTAACGCTAAATCTCGAAGGGTGTTTCTGAGGCAGATTACTTTTTTGAGAAGGTTTAGGGATGGTGAAACTTGCAGTCGGAGTTCTAGAGTCTTAAGGTCTCTTTCGGCTTGAATTTTAGATGCCATCGCGTTTTTCTTCATAGCCGAAGAAATCGCTATACACTGTCCCCGTAGGACTGCCTTGTGGGCTTCCCAGAGGGTGGTTAAGGAGACTTCGGGGGTGTTGTTTTCTAGGAAGTAATTCTGCAGGGTTGTCTCTAGTTCCGATCTGGACGGAATATGTTGTAAGAGGAAGTTGTTTAGCTGCCAATTACTAGGTTTACGGGTTGGGGTACCTATTTCTAGTGACATAAGGACTGGGGCATGGTCAGACCACGAGATGGGGAGGATCTGGGTGGTTTTGGTGGCGCGTAGGGTATTGTTATTAACGAAGATATAGTCTATGCGGGAATGCATGAGGTGGGGGGCAGAATAGAATGTGAATTGCTTATCCCCTGGGTGTAAGGCTCTCCATGCATCGAATAAAGCATGTCGCCTAGTCAGCTGACGAAACAACTTGGAATCACGGACGGCCCGAGCCTGATGGGCTGCAGGGTTAATCACGTGACGGTCCAAACCCACCGAGTGCACCAAGTTGAAGTCTCCGCCAACGATTAAGTAATCATTGGGTTGTCTAAACAGGCGGGCGAGGACCCTAGATAGGAAATGTATTTGATGGGTATTGGGTGCGTAGATATTACAGAAAGTTACCGCCTGTGTTTGCCACTGACCTCTTAGAATTATATAGTGTCCCCCCGGGTCGACGAGGGAGTCGGTGCATTTAAATGGAGAGCCTTTTTTAAACAGAATGGCAACACCCGCACGCTTACGAGAACTAAAGGCCTGATAAATCTGGGGGTACTGTTTGGATGCGAAGGCGAAAGCATTCCCTCTATTGAAGTGTGTCTCCTGCAGCATAGCTACATCTGCCCCAATCTGCCTGAGTTCCCTCAATGCGAAATGCCTTTTTTTGTTTGAGTTCAAGCCATGGACATTAAACGATAAGATCTTAGCCATGGTCGATGGTGTGTGCGTGCATCAGATTACTTAGCTTATCCAGTCGTGGACCTTCCAGGAAGTCCAAGGTGCGACGGGGATCAGGCGTGAGAGGAAGCCGAGTGATTGCTCCAGACCTGCGGCGAGCCATAAAAGGAAAAAAAATAGGGGTGGGGGGGGAGATAGAAGAAGTAGAATAAGTGGAGGGGAGAAAAGAAAAGGAGAAAAATAGTTAGTAGCAAATCATTTAGTAATAAACATTTTGTTGTTGTCTCGGGCAGTAGAGACCGCCCGGATTCTAAAAGGTTCCAGTAGGTCCCCTCGGCCGGGGCCCCCAACGAGGGTTCAGGCCGGGGGGGCATAGCGAACAAGCAAAATCAACTGTGTTCAAGTCCTCAAAACAGAGTGACAATAGGGAACTCTAGTGGGATTGACCTCTAGGGGGGGATCAGCGACCAAAAGTTCCACCGCTGAGCTGTCTCCAGCAAGAGGGGGGTGCCCTGTGTTGCTAATGAAATGACAGGTGGGGAAGGCCTAGGGGGGGTAGCTTATAATTGTATTGGGTGGGGCAGGAGAGGGGGGAGATATAGTCATCCTTTTTTAGGCTTTGTTTTGGTGGATCCGCTGGGGGAGTCCCGATCTCTGGGTCGCTTAGTTGGTGGGACCTTCTGCCACACCACTGGAGGAGGTGTGGGCAAATCCACTAAGTCCCATTCAGGCAAGCGAGGTAGTGGGATTTCCATGGTGTCACAGAAATTTTCCAAGTCTTCTGGAAAGCGTAGCACTGCAGTTTTTCCCTGCCTTCGGGCAGTGAGGCTGAAGGGGAATCCCCAGCGGTAGGTGATGTCGTTTTCTTGGAGCAGGATGAGTAGGGGTTGGAGCAGTCTGCGTTTCTGTAACGTTATCCAGGAAAGGTCTGGAAATAGCTGGACCTGCGTGTTTTCAAAAAGAATCTTTTTTGTGGTGCGGGCTTTGCGCATGATGTCCTCTTTCAGGGGAAATGAATGGACTCTGCATATGACATCTCGGGGTCTGGAGATGGGCCCTTTGGGGCGGAGGGCACGGTGGGCACGGTCCATCTCAATGGGTTTGTTTGGGGGGTCCCCCAGAAGGTTGTTAAACAGGAGTTGCAGAGTTTCGTGAAGATCTTCGGGACCCTCTGACTCAGGCAGACCCCGGACACGAATGTTGTTTCGACGTCCTCGGTTATCCAAGTCTTCGAGGTGACGTTGCATGTTCCGGAGCATTATATGATGGTCGGCCCCCTGTACTTGGGTGCGATGTACTGCCAGCTTGGTCTCCTGAATTTCCTCCTCCGCCATCTCCACCCTGTCAGATAGGTGTTTAAGGTTAGCATGTATCACTTGAATTTCTGCTCGGCATGCTGACTTGACTTCCTCGATAAGGAGTCTGAAGTCCTCCTTAGTGGGAATAGCCTGGAGACAGTCCTGCCATGAGGTGGGGTGCTGGGGGTGGTGAACGTGTTCCATATGGCGTTGTGGGCTATGTGGTGGGGATGGTTCCCTTGCGACTTGGGAGGATGCTGATCCCCTGGGGTCCCAGTGTTGTGGTTGAGGGACCGTCCTGTCCCCCCATGTGAGCCTCTGTGAGTGAGAGGGGAGACCCCCATCTCTAACCTCCATAGGGATCAGGGACGGCGAGCTTGTTATCTGGGCATATGATTTCGTCTGATTTGTTCCTTGCTCTGTGGACCTGGAGGCATTATGGCGGGTCTGTCTCTGTGGCTGAGGGGAGACCGGAGGGGGGCCGAAGTATGGTTGGAGGGTGTCACCGTCAAAGTTCATTTCTGATAACTGACCAATGTCCCCTGTGTTCCCTGGCCCTGGCAGTGGGGGAAAGTCACTGGGTTGCAGGGATGGTGTGGGGGTCGCCGTACCTCCCAGGGACAGGGATGGATCAGACATGGTGCGCAGCAGCTGCGGGAAGGCCTGTGAGCACTGCGTGTAGGAGTTAGTGAAGAGGCCTAGTAAGGGGTCCTGTGGCGGGCCGGGATGCTTCCCTTGTGCTGGGAGTGGAGGGGGTGGACTCACCGCAGTTGATCCCCTGCTTCTCCGGTCCCCTGTCTCCCGTTCCAGGTCCGCTGTGCTCTGGAGTAGTGGAGGGGATGCCGAGCTCCGCCGCGGTGACTGCCTCGTGGATGAGGCAGGAGCCGTCGGCGCCATCTTGTCCCTGCCGTCCTCGGATATAGAGGGATGTTTAAAGTACCCGTGGAGGGTTGTTGTGGAGCCGGACGGCGGTTGGGATGATCCCCTGGGTTTGGAGGATCTGGTTCTCCTGCTGCCTCCCATAAAATGTAGCTGAAAATCCCCCTTTCAGGCCTTAATGCTGCGGGCTGGTGGAGAGCTGAAGGCTCAGGCGTCCATGCAGGGCAACTTCCGGTCCCGCCCTCTCCAGTGACAAGCTTTAATCATGTGTGATGATAATCCTCAACCACATGTGGATATAATATAGTGACAGTCTTTAACTTCAAATATGTATGATGTAATAACAGTTGATAGTAGATCCACCACCAAAGACACCAGAAGCTGCTTACCAGAGGGATTGAACTCAAATCGGTGTACACCTTGTGAGTCAATCAAGCTTTGTGGTATAATATACCAAGGGGAACAGATGCTCTATCCAGATATGACCTCCAGATGGACCTCCGAACAGGTGTAAGGTATGGATGGACTCAGTAGATATAGGCAGTCAGCCCCACCATTAAAAGAAAGAGGAAGGCATATAGCGTAACTCCGTATGGAAATTTTAATACATGAAAAGCAAAGGAAATACACTCACGTGTTTAGCAGTAAAATCAAGCGCTTGTATAAAAGAAGACAGTGGTCTCAGCATATCCCCCGACGCGTTTCGACTTAGAAGTCATCATCTGTGCTGGCTGCTTTCGTTTTTTATTTTATAGACAGCGCGGTATATATTTGTTTATAATTGTGCACCTCAAAGCTCAAGCACACATGCCTGTGTGTGTGTGTGAGTGTATACAGTATGTATGTATATATAATATATATATACATTTATATATACATTATCTTTTCATGTAACAAAACTGAAGAAATGACACTTTGCTACAATGTAAAGTAGTGAGTGTACAGCTTGTATAACAGTGTAAATTTGTTGTCCCCTCAAAATAACTCAACACACAGCCCTTAATGTCTAAACCGCTTGCAACAAAACTGAGTACACCCCAAAGTGAAAATGTCCAAATTGGGCCCAAAGTGTCAATATTTTCTGTGGCCACCATTATTTTCCAGCACTGCCTTAACCCTCTTGGGCATGGAGTTCACCAGAGCTTCACAGGTTGCCCCTGGAGTCCTCTTCCACTCCTCCATGAGGGCATCATGCAGCTGGTGGATGTTAGAGACCTTGTGCTCCTCCACCTTCCATCTGAGGATGCCCCACAGATGCTCAATAGGGTTTAGGTCTGGAGACATGCTTGGCCAGTCCATCACCTTTACCCTCAGCTTCTTTAGCAAGGCAGTGGTGGTCTTGGAAGTGTGTTTGGGGTCGTTATTATGTTGGAATACTGCCCTGCGGTCTCTTCTCCGAAAGGGAGGGGATCGTGCTCTGCTTCAGTATGTCACAGTACATGTTGCCCCTCAATGAACTGTAGCTCCCCAGTGCCGACAGCACTCATGCAGCCCCAGACCATGACACTCCCACCACCATGCTTGACACTCCCACCACCACGCTTGACTGTAGGCAAGACACACATTAGTCTTTGTACTCCTCACCTGTTTGCCGCCACACACGCTTGACACCATCTGAACCTAATAAGTTTATCTTGGTCTCATTAGACCACAGGACATGGTTCCAGTAATCCATGTCCTTAGTCTGCTTGTCTTCAGCAAACTGTTTGCAGGCTTTCTTGTTCTTCTTCTTTAGAAGCGGCTTCCTTCTGGGACGACAGTCATGCAGACCAATTTGATGCAGTGTGCGGCGTATGGTTTGAACACTGACAGGCTGACCCCCCACCCCTTCAACCTCCGCAGCAATGCTGGCAGCACTCATATATATATTTCCCAAAGACAACCTCTGGATATGACGCTGAGCACATGCACTCAACTTCTTTGGTGGACCATGGCGAAGCCTGTTCTAAGTGGAACCTGTCCTGTCTTCAGATCCTCAGAGAGTTCTTTGCCATGAGGTGCCATGTTGAACTTCCAGTGACCAGTATGAGAGAGTGAGCGATAACACCAAATTTAACACACCTGCTCCCCATTCACACCTGAGACCTTGTAACACTAACTAGTCACATGACACCAGGGGAGGGAAAATGGCTAATTGGGACCCATTTGGACATTTTCACTTAAGGGTGTACTCACTTTTGTTGCCAATGGTTTAGACATTAATGGCTATGTGTTGAGTTATTTTGAGGGGACAGCAAATTTACACTGTTATACAAGCTGTACACTCACTACTTTACATTGTAGCAAAGTGTCATTTCTTCAGTGTTGTCACATGAAAAGATAGAAGAAAATATTTACAAAAATGTGAGGGGTGTACTCACTTTTGTGAGATACTGTATATATATATATATATATATATATATATATATATATATATATATAATGGCTTTTTTCCTCAGAACAGGTGCAGGAACTCAACCACAGGGAGTTCAGGGGAACGCAGTGTAGAGCGTACAGAGTTCAGGGGTGCGTAGTGTATTGAGTGCAGAGTTCAGGGGGCACAGTGTAGAGTGTAGGGTTCAGGGGTGCACAGAGTACAGAGTGCGGATCTCAGGGGTGCATGGTGTTCAGGGGTGCATAGTGTACAGTAAGCGAAGTTCAGGGATGTGCAGTGTACAGTGTGCGGAGTTCAGGGGTGTGTGGTTTACAATGTGCAGAGTTCAGGGGTGAACAGTTTACAGAGTTCAGGGTTCAGCATTGTACCACCTCCCACCCCCAAATCCTCAAGTGGATTAGAATTTTCAATCCTAACACAAATCCAGATTGGGCTGTAAAGGAGGCCTTGGACTGAGAGGGAAGTGCAGAGGAGGCCCTGGACTAAGGGGGTGGGTGCAGAGGAGGCCATTGACTAGGAAATGGTGGTTGGTGTGGCAAAGGCCCCTGGATGGGGGGGTACAAGGGAGATACTGGACTAGGTGAGGGGTTACCTGGAGGTCCCAGATTAGGAGACAGGGTGTCTGGAGGCCCTGGACTAGGGCAGCAGGTGTCTGGAGGCCCTGGACTATGAGAGGGGATGCATTAAAGTCAGGATGCATTAAGGTGAAAAAACACGAGGATTTACAACCCCTTTAAGCGCGCTCTCGACTGATGTCACAGAGTCGGCTCAGGCTGGGGAAAGATCGCAACCATATGGTTGGGATCTGCCCACATGCCTGGGGCGGCACCCAGCTCAGCCTCTCAGCGAGCTGCTGAGAGCCTGAGCCAGGCACTCCCACCCCCTCCACAGCCCAGTGTTTCCATGAGCACCGGAGGGGGGGGCAGAGCAGAGCCAGAAACTGACAACTAGGGATGAGCCGAACACCCCCCTGTTCGGTTCGCACCAGAACATGCGAACAGGAAAAAAATTTGTTCGAACACGCGAACACCGTTAAAGTCTATGGGACACGAACATGAATAATCAAAAGTGCTAATTTTAAAGGCTAATATGCAAGTTATTGTCAATAAAAGTGTTTGGGGACCCGGGTCCTGCCCCAGGGGACATGGATCAATGCAAAAAAAAGTTTTATAAACGGCCGTTTTTTCAGGAGCAGTGATTTTAATAATGCTTAAAGTCAAACAAAAAAAGTGTAATATCCCTTTAAATTTCATACCTGGGGGGTGTCTATAGTATGCCTGTAAAGGGGCGCATGTTTCCCGTGTTTAGAACAGTCTGACAGCAAAATGACATTTTGAAGGAAAAAACTCATTTAAAACTACCGCGGCTATTGCATTGCCGACAATACACATAGAAGTTCATTGATAAAAACGGCATGGGAATTCCCCACAGGGCAACCCCGAACCAAAATTAAAAAAAAAAAATGATGTGGGAGTCCCCCTAAATTCCATACAAGGCCCTTCAGGTCTGGTATGGATATTAAGGGGAACCCCAGCCAAAATTAAAAAAAAAAATTGACGTGGGGTTCCCCCTAAATTCCATACCAGACCCTTCAGGTCTGGTATGGATTTTAAGGGGAACCCCGCGCCCAAAAAAAACAAAAAAACGGCGTGGGGTCCCCCTAAGAATCCATACCAGACCCATATCCGAGCACGCAACCTGGCAGGCCGCAGGAAAAGAGGGGGGGACGAGAGTGCGTCAATTCACCGTGCGTCAGAGGGGGGCGGGGTCACCGGATGGCCACGCCCCTCGTTATTTAAGAACCGTCAGACGAAGAGACGCCGTCACACAGCGGGAGCCTCCCACCATGCCAGCATGGCTGCGGAGCGGCCCGGAGAAGAAATGAAGAAGGAAGAAGAGATGAAGAAGAGAAGAAGAAGAAGAAGAAGAAGATTAAGAAGAAGATGAAGATGAAGAAGAAGATGAAGAGAAGAGCGGGAGCCTCCCCCCTCATGCCATGGGTGCGGAGCGGCCCGAGGAGAAGAAGATAGAAGACGCCGCGGAGGAGATGCTGGACGAGAATGCCGGAGGAAGAACCAGAAGAGCCAGAAGAACCAGAAGAAGAAGAAGATGAAGGAAGAAAGAAGAAGCATTTAAATAAAGGAATTGTCAAAAACTGTCTCTTGTCATTTTTAACATTTTTGACAGTTTTTTAGTGAAATGGTAGGGGTAAGTACCCCCTTACCATTTCACACAGGGGGGGGGCCGGGATCTGGGGGTCCCCTTGTTAAAGGGGGCTTCCAGATTCCGATAAGCCCCCGCCCGCAGACCCCCACAACCACCGGCCACGGTTGTGGGGATGAGGCCCTTGTCTTCATCAACATGGGGACAAGGTGTTTTGGGGGGCTACCCCAAAGCACCCTCCCAATGTTGAGGGCATGTGGCCTGGTACGGTTCAGGAGGGGGGGGGCCGCACTCTCGTCCCCCCCTCTTTTCCTGCGGCCTGCCAGGTTGCGTGCTCGGATAAGGGTCTGGTATGGATTTTTAGGGGGACCCCACGCCGTTTTTTTTTTTTTTTGGCGCGGGGTTCCCCTTAAAATCCATACCAGACCTGAAGGGTCTGGTATGGAATTTAGGGGGAACCCCACGTCAATTTTTTTTTTAAATTTTGGCTGGGGTTCCCCTTAATATCCATACCAGACCTGAAGGGCCTTGTATGGAATTTAGGGGGACCCCCACATCATTTTTTTTTTTTTATTTTGGTTCGGGGTTGCCCTGTGGGGAATTCCCATGCCGTTTTTATCAATGAACTTCTATGTGTATTGTCGGCAATGCAATAGCCGCGGGTAGTTTTAAATGAGTTTTTTCCTTCCAAATGTCATTTTGCTGTCAGACTGTTCTAAACACAGGAAACATGCGCCCCTTTACAGGCATACTATAGACACCCCCCAGGTACGAAATTTAAAGGGATATTACACTTTTATTGTTTGACTTTAAGCATTAATAAAATCACTGCTCCTGAAAAAACGTCCGTTTTTAAAACTTTTTTTTGCATTGATCCATGTCCCCTGGGGCAGGACCCGGGTCCCCAAACACTTTTTATGACAATAACTTGCATATAAGCCTTTAAAATTAGCACTTTTGATTTCTCCCATAGACTTTTAAAGGGTGTTCCGCGGCATTCGAATTTGCCGCGAACACCCCAAATTGTTCGCTGTTCGGCGAACTTGCGAACAGCCAATGTTCGAGTAGAACATGAGTTCGACTCGAACTCGATGCTCATCCCTACTGACAACCACCAGCTCGGCTCTCAGCCTTAGAGCCAGTGCGGGACAGATGCAGCATCTACCTAGGTAAGTATGATTCGTAAATTCAATTCCCATACTTCTCTTTTAAATACCCGATATCTCCTCTTTCCTGCTATCTGGCCCACATGACAATTAGGCCTCATTCGCATGGAGCATATGCGTCCATGCCCAGTGTGATGGCCGTGTACCGTGTGGGGATGCATGGTGTTCTATGCATCCTTGTGCAGGCAGTCCAGTCAAAGTCAATTGGGACGCAGCAACTGCATGGACATAGTCAAATGTCAAAATTTGACATGCAGACAGGAAGGGATGCATGTATCAAAACGTACAGTGTCTGCATTCAGATCCATGCACCCACTTCTATAGGTGAAGTGCTCTGGTGGATGCAGGCGCAGCAAAATGTGGCTCAGCATACAGGACCTGTCTCAGAGCCTGTCTGAAAGAGCTCTTAGGGGAATTTATCAAAACTAGAGCAGACAGAATTTGAAACAGCTGTGCATGGCAACCAATTAGCTCATAGCTTTCATTTTTAAAGCTGAACAAGCTGAAGATAAAAGCTGATTGGTTGCCATGCACTGTCCAAATTCTGACTGCACCAGTTTTGATAAATTCCCCTCACTGTGTTTTACATTTCTTATTCCTGACTACTGCATTCTAAGTACAGCACATTCATACCTCCCAAATTTTGAACTTCAGAATGAGGGACACTTGAGGAAGGAAGTACCTTGTATAGCGCGCTGCAGCAAATGTGGGTGTGGTCAAACTTCTGACAGTAGGCGGAGCTTAAGGGGCATCTTTAAACAAAACTCGGGCTTCCTTGTATCTATAAAATATGCTTTTATTATTAAATTTCTTGAAGTATCAGCGCATAGTGGTCATGCGGATACAGTATATGTTACGGGTGCCACGTCCTATCATACTTGTATACAAAGAAATGGATGAATTGGGCTTTGTACTTTTTGGGCACAATAAATACTATGTAGATATGATTAAAATTCTAATTTATTAGAGATTATTTAAAATATAAAAATAAAAAAAGAACAGATAGGATTCAGCTCATAATCACACATTTACAAATTATACACTCCATACATAGCTTGGTGATGTGAAGAATAATTTAGGCAATAATTGGAACTACCAATCCTATTTACATACAATTGTATTGTATTGGACAAAAAGCTATGCAGTGGTGACAGTCAATTTCTAAGTTTGCTCGACATGTTGCACACCACAAGCGCTTTTATTATTGTCCCACAATCAAGAGTCTCATGGATACATACACACCCCAGCACATTCATTTAAAAAAAAAGCATAAAAGCATGCAGTGTTTGGAGTGCATTACGTGCAGAGTGCAGGGTTCTGGGATGAGCTATGTACAGAGTGCAGGGTTGTAGGATGAGCTATACACAGATTGCAGGGTTCTGGCATGAGCTACAGTCAGGTCCATAAATATTGGGACATCGACACAATTCTAATCTTTTTGGCTCTATACACCACCACAATGGATTTGAAATGAAACGAAGAAGATGTGCTTTAACTGCAGACTTTCAGCTTTAATTTGATGGTATTTACATCCAAATCAGGTGAACGTTGTAGTAATTACAACAGTTTGTATATGTGCCTCCCACTTTTTAAGGGACCAAAAGTAATGGGACAATTGGCTGCTCAGCTGTTCCATGGCCAGGTGTGTGTTATTCTCTTATTATCCCATTTACAAGAAGCAGATAAAAGGTCCAGAGTTCATTTCAAGTTTGTTATTTGCATTTGGAATCTGTTGCTGTCAACTCTCAATATGAGATCCAAAGAGCTGTCACTATCAATGAAGCAAGCCAGCATTAGGCTGAAAAAACAAAACAAACCCATCAGAGAGATAGCAAAAACATTAGGTGTGGCCAAATCAACTGTTTGAAACATCCTTAAAAAGAAAAAATGTACCGGTGAGCTCAGGAACACCAAAAGACCTGGAAGACCACAGAAAACAACTGTGGTGGATGACCGAAGAATTCTTTCCCTGGTGAAGAAAACACCCTTTACAATAGTTGGTCAGATAAAGAACACTCTCCAGGAGGTAGGTGTATGTGTGTCAAAGTCAACAACCAATAGAAGACTTCACCAGAGTGAATACAGAGGGTTCACCACAAGATGTAAACCATTGGTGAGCCTCAAAAACAGGAAGGCCAGATTAGAGTTTGCCAAACAACATCTAAAAAAGCCTTCGCAGTTCTGGAACAACATCCTATGGACAGATGAGACCAAGATCAACTTGTACCAGAGTGATGGGAAGAGCAGAGTATGGAGAAGGAAAGGAACTGCTCATGATCCAAAGCATACCACCTCATCAGTGAAGCATGGTGGTGGTAGAGTCATGGCATGGGCATGTATGGCTGCCAATGGAACTGGTTCTCTTGTATTTATTGATGATGTGACTGCTGACAAAAGCAGCAAGATGAATTCTGAAGTGTATCGGACAATATTATCTGCTCATATTCAGCAAAATGCTTCAGAACTCATTGGACAGCGCTTCACAGTGCAGATGGACAATGACCCAAAGCATACTGCGAAAGAGTTTTTTAAAGGAAAGAAGTGGAACGTTATGCAATGGCCAAGTTAATCACCTGACCTGAATCCGACTGAGCATGCATTTCACTTGCTGAAGACAAAACTGAAGGGAAAATGCCCCAAGAACAAGCAGGAACTGAAGACAGTTGCAGTAGAGGCCTGGCAGAGCATCACCAGGGATGAAACCCAGCATCTGGTGATGTCTATGCGTCTATGGATGATTGTTAATCTGTCCCATTACTTTTGGTCCCTTAAAAAGTGGGAGGCACATATACAAACTGTTGTAATTCCTACACCGTTCACCTGATTTGGATGTAAATACCCTCAAATTAAAGCTGAAAGTCTGCAGTTAAAGCACATCTTGTTTGTTTCATTTCAAATCCATTGTGGTGCCAAACTACAGTACCGTAAAAGCTCCATAGGTTACCAGGTTACAGTTACAGAGAAGGTCTAGTGCTAGAATTATTGCTCTCGCTCTGACGATCGCGGAGATACCTCACATGTGTGATTTAAACACCATTTACATATGCGGGCGTGACTTTTGTATGCGTTTTCTTTGCTGCGCGAGCACGTGGGGGCGCTTTAAAAAAAATTTTTTCTTATTTATTGTATTTATTTTTATATTAATAAATTGTGTTTAAAAAAAAAAAAAATTTGATCACTTTTATTACTGTCATAAGGAATGTAAACATCCCTTGTGAGAGTAATAGGTGGTGACAGGTACTCTTTATGGAGGGATCGGGGTTCTAAAAGACCCCCAATCCCTCCTTTGCACTTCAAAGTATTCAGATCGCCATTTTCGGCGATTCTGAATACTATATATTTTTTTAAAACTGGCGCCATTGGCAGCCGAGTAAGCAGGAAGTGATGTCATGACGTCGCTTCCGTGTTTACTATTAGGAGGCTGGAACAAAGCCACTCACGGCTTTGTTCCAGACTGTCACTAGCCGCCGGAGGCAGTGGATTGGTCGTCGGGCCTCCCGATGGAATAGGCGGCCCGGTAAGAGTGGCGGGAGGTGGGGGGAGAGGGGGACGTCCCCTCCCGCTCCTCCGGTATAACAGCCGAGCGGCTTATAGCTGCATCGGCTGTTATACCAGGAAAGCCGATTGCTGGCTCTAAAAAACAGTACCGGGATGATGCCTGCAGCTGCGGGCATCTTCCCGATATAACCCTCGAAAGCCGTGTACGCACATCTGTGTACGCGCGGCGGGAAGGGGTTACATTTCTGGCGCCAATTTATACCAGGGATGCGCTCCTGCGCCTGCACGCTGGTCGCCGCGCACGCGAATGCGCATAAGCACGCACGGACGTTCGCAGTCGCCTTTGTGTGCGCTTATGCGCGCGAACATGTGCCAGACGATTAACACTGGTTTCCTTACATTGCCTCCCCCCTTAAGGGCAGCCTCCTTAAGGGCAGGAACTCTTCTCAGGGTGGAGGCGAAGGTAAGCTTGAATCAGTCGTGGAGCGTGCACATTAGAGGAGGGTTTCCAAGAATTATCTTCAGGGCTATAGCCCCTCCACTTAATGAGGAACTGAGTTTGGCCTCTTCTCCTTCTACAATCCAGGACAGCCTCCACCTCAAATTCCTCATTACCATCAACCAGCAACGGGGCAGGGGTCTTGGGTTCACGATCAGGAAATGGATTGGCCACAGATCGTTTCAAGAGGGACACGTGACATACTGGATGAATCTTTAGACTTCCTGGTAAACTTAACTCGAAGGTCACGGCATTAATCCTCTTCTTTACAGGATAAGGACCAATGTATCTTGGCCCTAATTTCTTAGAAGGGCAAGCTAGTTTAAGGTTTGCAGTAGACAGCCACACCATATCTCCAGGTTTCAGATCTAGATTGCCTTTCCTTCTTTTATCATAGAACCTTTTGTAGCTTACTTGGGATTTGGTGATATTCTCTTGCAGGAGCCGGTTGTTAGCCCCCCAGAACTCAAGACGATCCTGCACTGCTGGTACCGGAGAGTCTTGGGGAACATCAGGCAAAAAGGATGGGTGAAACCCATAGTTAGCAAAGAAGGGTGTTTGTTGGATGGAATGTATAGAGTTATTGTACGCAAATTCTGCTAATGATAAAAGAGAAACCCAGTCGTCTTGTGCAAAGGAAGAGAAACAACGGAGATATTGTTCCAAGGTCTGGTTTGTTCTTTCAGTTTGACCGTTGGTCTGAGGGTGACAAGCAGAAGATAAGCAGTGTTTAATGCCCAGGACTACACATAGGGACTTCCAAAATCTGGAGGTAAACTGTACTCCGCGATCTGAAGTAATGTTGGCAGAAATACCATGTAGTCGCACTACTTCCTTGACAAAGGGAGAGGCGGTCTCAGCAACAGAAGGGGTATCCTTTAGGGGCACAAAGTGTGCCATCTTGGTCAAGCGGTCTGCTATTACAAAGATGGTGGTAAATCCCTCGGATGGGGGTAGTTCGACAATAAAATCCATGGAGATAATGCTTCATAACTTCTCTGGTACAAGAAGGGGCTCCAACAGGCCCCAATTCTTAGTTGTAGAAGACTTATTCCGTAGACATGTTGTGCAAGACCTCACGTAGTCCCTGCAATCTTGTATCAAATTTGGCCACCAGAAAGAACGAAGGGCTAACTCAGAGGTTTTATGTGCTCCGAAATGCCCTGCCAGGGGATGATCATGGCACATATAGAGTACTGCTGTCCGTAATTGTTCTGAAATAAAGATCTGCTCACCATGGAAGTAGAGACCCTCTTTAAGCTGGAGGTTAAGTTCAAGAGGAGGAGGATGATCCAGGGAAATGGTACACTGGGCTCAGGAAGATAAGGCAGGACTGTCTGGTTGCAGGTCAAGCTGGACGCACTCAGCAGTTGGTCATGGATGCGGGCTAAGTCCATATGCAACCCTTGCACTACATAGGAGAGTGTGGTAACAGTCTGACAAAGGGTTGATAGCAGAGAGACCTCCCTTTCAAACTCTATCCCTGGCTGACTGGTACTGTCACGCACCTGAAGGGAGACTGAATTGACGAGGTCGGCCTCTCTCTTGTATCTCCAGCCCAGGTCCCACTGAGGATGGGACAGAAGGAGCCAATGGTCAGGAGGAACACGAGTGCCTGTAGATGAAGACCCGGAGACCTGTTGCAGGAAGTCGCAGCTAGTCGCAGGACTGTAGTTGCAGAAGTGCTAAACCAAACAGGACACAGGAGCGAGGTTACAAGGGAAGCCGGGTTCGTTAACAGACAGGCAGCACAGTATCAGGACATCAGGCAAAAGCAAGGTCAGATGAGAAGCTCAGATCAGGAACCAGGGATCAAGTAAACACAGTCCAGAAGCAGGGTCAAATGGAGAGCCGAGGTCAAGCCAGAGATCAGATAAGCAGGTTCCAGAAGCAGGGTCAAACGGAAGCCTAGGTCAGCAACGGGTATTCAGACAGGAAATCACAAGTTCAGGGTATCAGGAGCACAGCTGAAAGACCAGTCAGCACAGAACAGTGGTTAGAGCACTCCTTAAATAGGCTGTCTGACGACAATTGGTACCAGGGATGCGCTCCTGCCCGTTGCACGCTGGTTGCAGCACATCCGCATAAGCGTGCACGGGCGTTCGCAGTCGCCCGTGTGTGCACGCATGCGCGCGAACACGTGCCAGACGATTACCACTGGTTTCCTTACAGGCAGTATGATGGGAGGGAGGGCAGTATGATGGGAGGGTGATAGTGGAGTGCAGTATAATGGGAGGGGTGGCAGTGGAGGGCAGTATAATGGGAGGGGAGCAGTGGAGGCAGTATAATGGGAGAGGGCAGTATAATGGGGGGTAATGGAGGGCAGTATGGGGGGACTGTACAGCATGACTGGAGGGGGGCAGTGTATGAGAGGGAGCAGAGTGACCATGAGCGTCCTCAGGGCAGTGCAGGGAGTATTTCTCCTACCTTTCTTCCAGCAGCAAAAAACAAAGATAGAAGAGCGCCTCTGAGTTAAAGTGTTTAATCAGTAATAAAAAGGAAGTAATAAACACTTACATGTCAAAATGCAAGAAAGCTCTACACGGGTCAATCATTAACAGGGAGATGTGGCTGTTGTCAAAGACATATTTCCAGGAGTTTACAATTCCATGCTGCGATAGCCACATTTGTGTTTTTTTTCTTCCAGCAGCAGGGACAGCCTTCAGGGAAGACCCAGGGGCGGAGTCGGGGGTGGAGCTTAGGCGTGAGGAGGAGGAATCCTCCTCCGGCTTGCTCTGAATGCTGGGGCTCCGCTCTCCTCCTCGTCGTGACGTCACTGGTTGGCAGACCCTAGGCGGGCCGTGTCTAGCAACCAGTTGTTTTGACAGTGAGCCAGGCAGCGTCTGGGGGTGAAATAAAGCGTGTCTCGGCCAGAACTAGTACAGCGGGCAGTGAGGGACAGTGGCGATGCGACGTCATTTTTTAGGGGGAAATTGTATTGTCCTGGAATAAAGGTACCGGGACACGGGACAGACCTCCCACAGCGGGACCTTTACAGGGCAATCCAGGACAGTTGACGGAAGGAGCGGAGTCAAGCCATGGCTCTGTGTGTGTGAATGGAGTGTGCCTGGTTGGGTGCCCCCATAGCATGCTGCTTACTGTGGGGGCACACAGAAAGAGGGAGGGTCCAGGGGTACCAGCAAGGGACCCAAGAAGAGGGGGATCCAAGCTGTTCTGTGCAAAACCACTACACATAGCAAGTAAGTATAACATGTTTATTGTTTAGAAAAAAAAACAAAAAACAAAACTTTAATATCATTTTAACCACTTCCTGCCCGGCCTATAGCAGATTGACGGAGCGGGAAGTGGTTCAGTTATCCTGACTGGGTGTCATATGACATCCAGCAGGATAACATGCCGGCGCGTGCCCATATCAGTGCCAACTAGTGCCCATCACAGTGCCAATCGGTGCCCAGCAGTAAAACCTGTCAGTACCTCATCATCAGTGCTGCCCATCAGTGCCACCTGTCAGTGCCACCTATCAGTGCCCATCACAGCCACCAGTCAGTGCCCATCACAGCAGCCTATCAGTGCCACCTATCAGTGCCACCTGTCAGTGCCCATCAGTGCTGCATATCAGTACCACCTATTGGTGCCTGTCAGTGCTGCATATCAGTGCCGCCTATCAGTGCCCATCAATTCTACATATCAGTGCCTCCTCATCAGTGCCACCCTTATCAGTGCCAACTCATCAGTGCTGCCTCATCAGTGCCTGTCAGTGAAGGAGAAAACAAAATGTTATAACTGAAACAAAGAAAAAATCAAAAATTTCAGTGTTTTTTTTGTTTGTTTAGCAAAAAAAAAAAAAACGCAGAGGTGATCAATATCACCAAAATAAAAGCTCTATTTTTGGGAACAAAATGATAAAAATTTTGTTTGGGTACAGTGTAGCATGACCGGGCAATTGTCATTCAAAGTGCGACAGTGCTGAAAGCTGAAAATTTTCCTGGGCGAGGTGGGGCGAGAGTGCCAGGTATTGAAGTGGTTAAGGTTAGCTGTGTGCAGGGGCATCTTAATAGCATCATGGGCCCCTGGGCAAAGTAATGCTATGGGGCCCCTAGAAGCCTGCTCAATTTACGCACCTACTCCTAAGAATTAGGACAAGAATTGTACAATATTTTCTACTTTCTGCTATGAAACATATCAAATTAGAAACATTGAAAACATGCCTTCATAAATGTAGGCAAAAATGTATTCTGCTACATGTCTTTGGTATAAAAAATCCCTGAGAGAGCTGTACTCTCTCAGCCCCCCTCACACCTGTATGCTAGCAGCCCCCCCTTCACACTTGTACGTTCACTTCCCCCTTCACACTTGTACGTTCGCAGCTCCCCTTCACACCTGTACGCTCTCATCCCCTATCACACTTGTACATTCGCAGCCCCCTTCACACCTGTACGCTCTCAGCCCCCCTCATACCTGTACACTCTCAGCCCCCCACTCACACCTGTACACTCTCAGCCCCCCTCAAACCTGTACGCTCTCAGCCCCCCTCACAACTGTATGTTCTCAGCCCCCCCCTCACACCCATATGCTCTCAGCCCCCCCACTCACACCTGCACACTCTCAGCCCCCCAATTACACCTGTATGCTCTCAGCCCCCTCACACCTGTACGCTCTCAGCCCCCCCACTTACACCTGTAAGCTCTCAGCCCCCCTCACACCTGTACGCTCTCAGCCCCCCTTACACCTGTACACTCTCAGCCCCCTTCTCACACCTGTACATTCACCGCCCCCCTCACACCTGTACGCTCACAGCCCCCCTCCTCACACCTGTATGCTCTCAGCCCCCTCACACCTGTACGCTCTCAGCCACCCTCACACCTGTACGCTCTTAGCCCCCCCCCACACCTGTATGCTCTTAGCCCCCACTCACACCTGTATGCTCTTAGCCTCCCTCACACCTGAATGCTCGCAGCCCCCTTCACACCTGTATGCTCGCAGCCCCCCTCACACCTGTACGCTCACAGCCCCTTCACGCCTGTACGCTCTCAGTACACAGACACACACACATACACAGGCACACACACACATGTACACAAACACACACACATGTACATAGGCACACACACACATGTACACAAACACACATACACATGTACACAGACGCACACATGTAAACATACAACCACATGTACATAGACACACACACAGGCACACACACATGTACACAGACACATACATGTACACAGAAACACACACAAAACCCCCCCTCACTTGTAGAACAGCCCTTACTTGTTAGGTGGTGTTCCTTGTCCCAGCACTTGTGCAGCACACACGAGAGGTACACATGTAGGAATTTACCAGAGGTGGCAGCAAAGAGCTCGATGTGAGAGCTCAATGACACTCACACACACTCCGAAAGCCAACGCAGCCACAGAGCTCTTCTGCACCCACCCCTGCCCAGACAGCCGGGCCCTTTCTAGATGCTCGGGCCCCTTACTAGTGTATGGGCTGTACCCCCCTGAAGGTGGCCCTGCCCGTCGGATTGCCTGTGCCCGCTAAGCTCGACTCCCTTGCCCCACTGCTACTTCTATTATGTCTGGCTCTGATGGGGCCGCATCTGAACCTGGGGCCCCTGGGCAGTGCCCAGTGGTGCCCGCTCAGTAAGATGGCCCTGGTTGTGTGTAGTAAAGGATATGCAATAGAACATTTTTATTTTATTAAAATTAGCATACTGAGGTTTGTACTGTCTGTTACATACTCGCTTGTGGCATAGTCATTAAAGCATATGGCCCTTTAAGCCCCTCCCACTGTTAATGCAATCTGATCACACCCACAGTTTTGGCGTGGTACCGCTATATTGCTACATTTATCTTAGGGGGGGGGGGGATGCAAACAAATGTCCAGCCCCGGGTGCCAGATGTGCTAGCTACGCCACTGAATACAGAAGCCGGGCTTCTGTATTTAGAAGGGACAGCACTCCTCGGAGTGGAAAGCACAGAGCTAGTGCCAGAACCCTGTGTGCATGGGCAGGCACACTCGGCATACCCCGTGTGCATGCCTGTGGTAGTGTGAATGCTCCAAACTATGCTCATGAATGGTTAGGTGTATGCTGCTCCTTGAAGAGGTGGTCCCAGGCATTGTTCACTTGTGGTTGGTGTGGTTTGCTTCAGCATGAGTGCAAGCTGTGCCATAGTACAGAACTCTCCATAGATCATGGAGCATAGAAGCAGTTATCACTGTGGTCTGGCTTGCAGTGGTGATGATGTAAGGCTGATGTAAGGCTCCATTCCCATTAGCTCATCTCCAAAATTGCAATTTCCAAAAGTCGCACCAAAGTAGTAAAGGCACCTTTTCAAAGTTGCACCAATTTGAATGAGTGCCTTTGAAAAGAATAGGGTGTGACCTGTCATACAACTTTGATGTCCAAAGTTGCCTGACAAATCACACAAGTGTGAATAGAACCTAAGTGTGCCAGGGAACACTTGCTTATAGCTAAGTGTGAGTGGAGAACGCTGGGGAAGGGGGCAAGAGGGACAATAAACTTCAGGCACAGTTCAGTTCAACCATGCCTAGTGTGAGTGCATCCTCAGATGATGGCTAGATGATGGCTTTATAGGCCCATAGGCAGACCATACATGAACATGGCACGCTTTGAATGGTAGAAATCTGTCCCCACTACAGATAGTCTTGCGTAATGCATTTGCTATCCAGGTTCTTAGGTCCCAGCTGTGGCATAGCTGGGGGGACCTACTTCTAAAATCATTTTCTTAAACTAATTGTAGCGGTACCCCTGTAGGGGCTGCTGGATGTTGTGGTCCATCTGTCACCCTGCCCAGCCAGGCACACAATGCTCAAGCATCCAGAATCCATGAAACAGTCCAAACACTGTTTTTTTTTTTTTTGTATTTTATTGGGGGAATTAAACTTGGATAAGGATAGGGTAATTATGAGATGCCCAGTTGATCAAAAAGACAGTGTAGGGACTGAAACCTATATAAGTGTCCAGTATTTATAGTTACCTAGTTACATAGTTGGTAAGTTTAAAAAAAAGACACAAGTCCATCAAGTCCAACCTATGTGTGTGCGCTTTTGTGTCAATATTACATTGTATATCCCTGTATGTTGTGGTCATTTAGGTGCCTATCTAATAGTTTTTTTAAATGATAGTATAGATAGGGGGTGGTAGTTGCGCTGTGATAAGGGGGGGGGAGGGGGGAAGCGGGAGGGGGGGGAACTAAACTATAGTGAATACAAAAAATATCTCAGATGACCTAAATACATGAGTGAAATAAGTGAAAGAGGACTCACGGATGCAAATATATAAATACAAAGGAGGAATACAAGCACAAAAAATACCACTTAGTAGTGCATAACAAAAGTGCTATAATCAAAAGAAATAAAAATAAAAGTATATACCAGCAAGCAGTGTACAAGGGTATGTGAATCGACTCCAAAAAGTACGTAAATCCAAAGTATATCAAATATCACATAGACTATCAAATAAAATTGCTTAAACCGTGTATAAATATGCTAATATTATGATCAACTGATGGTGTAAATAAAACAAGTGGGTAATTAATAACAACAAAAAAGAAAAAAGTGAATACAATATAAAAAATATATTTATAAAAATACATTAAATGGTCCCAGTGGTCGATGTTGGTAACACGCCAACACTTGGCGATTTGAAAATAAAATCCAAAGATGAAAAAAGTAAAAATAAAGTGACAACAGTCCCACCACCAAATGTGACACTTCTAGATGCAGATTGAATGCTAATGGTGGATGAGGGGGGGAAAGGAGAGTGTTCTTCAAGTGGGGGCACCTCCGTGTTCCCAGGCCCCTTACCTTACAGCTGTAAGGTATACAGCATATGTGGTGGAGGCCCAGCAAATGAGGGAAATCCAAAGGTACCACGGATGGCGTTGATTGAGGATGCAGTATGTCATATACAGAGACAAAAACGAGCGGCATATAGTATAATTCCGTTTGATGTGAAGGACACAGGAGGGGAGATGGAGTGGGAGAGGGGGAGAGGGGGGGGGGTTGCACTCACTTGTAAGAAATGAGCGCACGCCTCAACCCACGAGCGCCGAGCTCGTATAATCTCAGGCTCTGGATCTTCCAAAAAACTATCCCCACTTCCTGCTCCTCACCGCCCGTTATGCAGAGTTAGGTTGTGCGGTATAGAAAACAAAACCGCACATAGCGTGATCCCGTATAACATATATTTTAATAAATGAGTAACGAAATATCATGCACTTACATTTTAAAGCAGCTGGGGGGTAAAACATCCACGAGCGCCGAGCTTGTCACATCCAGCTAGTGTGTGGCAGCGTCCCATGCTCCTAACGCGTATCGTCACGTCACGTGACTTCTCCTCTGCTGCCACTTCCAGTAATGTCTTCTCTCTACTTCCTCCCGGGAGGAAGTAGAGAGAAGACATTACTGGAAGTGGCAGCAGAGGAGAAGTCACGTGACGTGATGTCTTCTCTCTACTTCCTCCCGGGAGGAAGTAGAGAGAAGACATTACTGAAAGTGGCAGCAGAGGAGAAGTCACGTGACGTGACGATACGCGTTAGGAGCACAGGGCGCTGCCACACACTAGCTGGATGTGACGAGCTCGGCGCTCGTGGATGTTTTACCCCCCAGCTGCTTTTAAATGTAAGTGCATGATATTTCGTTACTCATTTAATAAAATATATGTTATACGGGATCACGCTATGTGTGGTTTTGTTTTCTATACTGCACAACCTAACTCTGCATAACGGGCGGTGAGGAGCAGGAAGCGGGGATAGTTTTTTTTGGAAGACCCAGAGCCTGGGATTATACGAGCTCGGCGCTCGTGGGTTGAGGCCTGCGCTCATTTCTTACAAGTGAGTGCAACCCCCCCCCTCTCCCACTCCATCTCCCCCCCCCTCCTGTGTCCTTCACATCAAACGGAATTATACTATATGCCGCTCGTTTTTGTCTCTGCATATGACATACTGCATCCTCAATCAACGCCATCCGCGGTACCTTTGGATTTCCTCATTTGTTGGGCCTTCACCACATATGCTGTATACCTTACAGCTGTAAGGTAAGGGGCCTGGGAACACGGAGGTGCCCCCACTTGAAGAACACTCTCCCCCCCCCCCCCTTATCCACCAATAGCATTCAATCTGCATCTAGAAGTGTCACATTTGGTGGTGGGACTGTTGTCACTTTATTTTTACTTTTTTCATCTTTGGATTTTATTTTCAAATCGCCAAGTGTTGGCGTGTTACCAACATCGACCACTGGGACCATTTAATATATTTTTATAAATATATTTTTTATACTGTATTCACTTTTTTCTTTTTTGTTGTTATTAATTACCCACTTGTTTTATTTACGCCATCAGTTGATCATAATATTAGCATATTTATACACGGTTTAAGCAATTTTATTTGATAGTCTATGTGATATTTGATATACTTTGGATTTATGTACTTTTTGGAGTCGATTCACATACCCTTGTACACTGCTTGCTGGTATATACTTTTATTTTATTTTTTGTTTGATTATAGCACTTTTGTTATGCACTACTAAGTGGTATTTTTTGTGCTTGTATTCCTCCTTTGTATTTATATATTTGCATCCGTGAGTCCTCTTTCACTTATTTCACTCATGTATTTAGGTCATCTGAGATATTTTTTGTATTCACTATAGTTTAGTTCCCCCCCCCCTCTTCCCCCCTCCCCCCCCTCTTCCCCCCTCCCCCCCCTCCCTTATTACAGCGCAACTACCACCCCCTATCTATACTATTGTTTTGTCTGTTTTGGAGCAGTTTTGGGTGTTGCAGCAGTGTCCCTTTAGTATAGGATTCAGTCGACAGCGCAGGAGCTTTTTCACGCAATTTCTCTTTAAATGATCTATGCTCCCTGCTGATACCACTGCTTGTGGAAGAGAATTCCACATCCTTACCATTCTCTCAGTAAAGAACCCTCTACGCAGTTTAATGTTAAACCGCTTTTCTTCTAGTTTTAGTGAATGGCCACGTGTCTTTTTAAATCCCCTTTTGTAGAAAAGTTTTATCCCTATTGTGGGGTCACCAGTACAGTATTTGTACATTGAAATCATATCCCCTCTCATGCGTCTCTTCTCTAGAGGGAATAAGTTCAATGCTTGTCACCTTTCCTCATAACTAAGGTCCTCCAGTCCCTTTATTAACTTTGTTGCCCTTCTCTGGACTCTCTCCAGTTCCAGCACATCCTTTCTGAGAACTGGAGCCCAGAACTGGACGGCATACTCCAGGTGTGGCCCGACCAGAGTCTTGTAGAGTGGGAGAATTTTTGTTTTACCTCTGGAGTTAATCCCCTTTTTAATGCCTGCCAATATTCTATTGGCTTTGCTTGCAGCAGCTTGGCATTGCATGCCATTGCTGAGCCTGTCATCTACTAGGACCCCCAGGTCCTTTTCCATCCTAGATTCCCCCAGAGGTTCTCCCCCTAGTGAGTAGATTGCATTCATGTTTTTGCCACCTAAATGCATTATTTTACATTTTCCTACATTAAACCTCATTTGCCACGTGGTTGCCCACCCCATTAATTTGTTTATATCCTCTTGCAAGGTTTCCACATCCTGCAGAGAAGCTATTGCCCTGCTTAACTTAGTATCGAGCTTAAGCTGTTTATCCCATTCTCCAGATCATTTATGAATAAATTAAATAGGATTGGTCCCAGGACACAACCCTGGGGAACCCCACTTTCCACACCTCTCCATTCCGAGTACTCCTCATTTATCTCCACCCTCTGGCCTTGCCCCATTGCCCAGTTTTCAAAGCAAGTGCTCACCCTTTGGTCTATGCCGACAGACCCTAGTTTGTACAGTAAACGTTTATGGGAACTGTATCGAATGCCTTTGCAAAATCCAGATACACCACATCTACGGGCCTTCCTTTATCTCAATGGCAGCTCATTTCCTCATAGAAGGTTAATAGATTGGTTTGGCAAGAAGGATTTTTCATGAATCCATGCTGATTACTGCTAATGATACCGTTTTCATTGTTAAAATCTTGTATATAGTCCCTTTTCAGCGTGTTTGCAGTTTATAGCCATTTTCCTGTACAGAGACATACAAGGACCCCCTGTGGATATAGAGATTTATACGGTCCCAGCCATCCTCATCTATCTCTGTTCCCAAAGCGGATTCCCAGTAAGTATGGTCTGGGTGTAGAAGTGCAGAGGGGTCTCCAAACAGTGAGGCATAGATAGTTGATATGACATGGCTCTGGGGAGACTTGCGGGAGCAAAGTGAGACTCTCTCTACGGGACAGGACATCAAGGAGGTGTTTGAGTTGCATATAAGACCAGAATAGAAAGGAGCCTGTGTTTGAAATCTCTGTAAGTTCTATTTGTCGCATAAAATGGCCACCGAGGAAGAAATCTTTGGTCAACATCTCCGCATACGGCCATTCTGCCTTTACGAATGCTCCAAGTAGGCCCGGAGGAAAATCCGGGTTGCTCCTAACTGAGATGATGGAGCATAATTTGGCCGAAACTGAATGTATAGCGCAAGCCCTATCAAATGCGTGAAGAGTGGCGCTAATAAGGGGATAGGTCGAAGCATTGAGAGACACATGTTCCCTATCCAGCCATGGGACATAACGTAAGTCAGAATTCGAGATCAGGTTTTCAAGGGTCACCCACCCTTTGCATCGGGCATGTAAGTTCCAGTCAATGATCCGTGCAAGATGAACCACCCAGTAGTAGCGCTGAAGGTCAGGGAGGCCAATACCTCCACTTGTTTTTGGCAGGACCAACTTTGCCCAGCGTATCCACGCAGGTTTGTTGCACCAAAGGAATGTTCGACAGATAGACTTGTACAGCACAAAGAATGCAGGTGGTAGCCGTATCGGTAGTTTTTGGATTTTATATATCAAACGTAGGAGGATTATCATCTTAATGATAGACGAGTGCCCAAACCAAGGGGTTGTGGACCTGTCCCATCTCTGGAGATCCTGACGTATAGTTTGTAGCTCAGCCAGGAAGATTCTAATGTATAGCCCCGATAGATTAGCAGGGAGCTGGATACCTAAGTACATGATGGCATCAGCCTTCTACTAAAAGGGAAAATGCTGCTGGCATTTCTTTGCCAGATCTAAGTGTAGGGAAACATTTAAAGCAAAAAATTTGGACTAATTATTTTTCAGATTGGACAGGATTTTGAAGCGTTCAAGAACTTGCAGGAGGTTGGGTAAAGAGGTTAACGGCGAGGAAAGGAACAGGAGAACATCGTCCGCAAAAGCCGCTATCTTGAATTCACAATCCCGTACATGTATGCCCCTAATATCCGTACTAGCTTGGATGCACCAGAGAAGAGGTACAAGCGTAAGGATATAAAGCAAAGGGCAGAGGGGGCAACCCTGTCTGGTTCTGTTATGGATGGAGAAGGTGTCCAACAAGCACCCATTGACCTTAACTTTTGCACTCGGGTTAGCAAACAGGGACATAATGAAGGCTCACATACATGGCCTCAGCTACAAAAGCCCAGAGCTATGTCCATATAGTCCCATGCCACTCTGTCGAACGCCTTGTCCATTGCCAGAAAGAAGCCCTCTTGCTGGGTAGAAGTGAGCCAGTGGTGTAGGTTCAGAGCTTTAATAGTGTTATCCCTGGCCCCTCTACCAGGGACAAACCCCATTTGGTCTAAACCCACCCAGGCAGGTACATGAAAGGATAGGCGGGTTGCTAGAATTTTGGCAAAAAGCTTAACATCCACGTTAAGAAGCAAGATTGGGTGGTAGCTAGCCACATTTGTGAGATCCTTCCCATCTTTGGGGATCACAGAATTATAAGCTTCTTGCAACCTCTCTGATCCGCAGGGATTAGTGGAGAGCGAGTTGAACGCTTTAAGGAAGCTTGGTGCTTGTAGGTCTGAGAAGTTCTTATAATATTGAGCCGTAAAGCCGTCAGGGCCTGGACTCTTGCCTGGCTTTGTGGCTTTCAGTGCCCATAGAAATTCCTCTGACAATGGAGCCTCTAAGGCCTGGTAATCAGTGACCGTTAAGGCAGAAGGGCTATATGAGCTCAGAAATTCTCGTATCAGAGTAGCTTGCGTGGAAGGCAAAATGGGGTCCAAGTTCCCTGCTTGGAGATTGTATAAGTTGTTATAAAATCCTTGGAACTGGCAAGCAATGTCTTTATTTTTGGAGTGGGTCTGGCCTAAGACGTCTACGATATGATGGACTGCGAAGTTAAGATTACGTTGCTGAGTAGCCCTAGAAAGTAGTCTGCCTGGCTTGTTCCCCTGTTCATAGGACAGCCTTTGGGATAAGACATTACGATGGCATGCCCTTTTAAATAGTTCTTCTGCGAGCGCAGTTCCTGCAATTCCTGCGACGTCTTGATTGCTAACGAACGATTATGTTGCACTTCCAAGGAGCGTATCTTGGTGGAGAGTGCAAGGAGCAATGCTTGATGTTCCCTTTTCCTCCGTACCTGAGATAGATAGTAACTGGCCTCTGAGAACACACTTGTGGGCTGCCCATTGTGTCATGGGGGAGACAACAGGGGTATCGTTACGGAGGAGAATAATACCTAAGCTCCTGTCTCAGGATAGCAGAATCTCCAGGATCCGCATCTCTAATTTAATATGCTTTTAAAGCACACACATTTTTCCTCCGTGTTCTTTGTTCCTAGGATTTCATCCCATTTAATATCATCTAACAAGGAGCATAGTTTATCAAAGTTAGCTCTTTTGAAATTCAGTGTCTTTGCATTCGCATTATGTTTCCTATTTATGTGATTTATACTGAAACTAAATGACCTGTGGTCACTGTTTCCTAGGTTGCCCCGTATTTCCACACCTGTGAACACGTCAGTATTGTTGGTGATCAGTATGTCTAGTCAGGGCTTTTTTTTCCCATAAAAAAGGTGCAGGAACTCAGCCATGACCCCCCAAAACCCCCCTTTCCCACACCTACGCACACACCCTCCAAACCACATCAAATATTGGGTGTGGTCAAATTTAATTAACAGTGGGAGGGTCTTAAAGGAGCATTAAATACCAGGAGTGCAAAGTACAGTAGGTAGTAAGTACAGAGTGCAGAGTTCGGGGGTGTGCTACGTACCTTGTGCAGAGTTCAGGGGGCCACTGCATACAGAATGCAGAATTAAGGGGTGCGCTACACACAGAGTACAGAGTTCAGTCTTCTTCCACAGCTGCCTACCTCTGCATCCCCCATTCACATCTCACTTTCACCCCTTTTCTTCTCTAATACCCCCTCACACACTGTAGGTGGCTCCAGTTCTCTAACTTGCAGGGGAATCATCCAGTGGGGGTGTCAGCATCCACACTCAGGGCCGATCCTGGACAGGGTGCACGGGGTGCAGTGCACCCGGGCACCACAGAGGCGGGGGCGCTGAAGCGCCAGAGTGCTCCCCTCCCTCCTCCTCTTCCTTGTTCGTAGGCAGCTCTCTTTGCTGGTCGCCGCCGCCTCTGTGTTTCCTGCCGAGTGCCGAAGCCCATCCCCCCTGTCCTGGGGAGGTCTATGCTAATGTAGGGGGGTGGTTTGTTCTGGGGGGTCTATACTAATGTAGGGGGGTGGTTTGTCCTGGGGGGGTCTATGCTAATGTAGGGGGGTGGTTTATCCTGGGAGGTCTATAGTAATGTAGGGGGGGTGGTTTGTCCTCGGGGGGTCTATACTAATGTAGGGGGGTGGTTTGTCCTAGGGGGTCTATACTAATGTAGGGGGGTGGTTTGTCCTGAGAGGGGGTCTATACTAATGTAGGGGGGTGGTTTGTCCTGGGGGGGTCGATACTAATGTAGGGGGGTGGTTTGTCCTGGGGGGTCTATAGTAATGTAGGGGGGTGGTTTGTCCTGAGAGGGGGTCTATACTAATGTAGGGGGGTGGTTTGTCCTGGGGGGGTCGATACTAATGTAGGGGGGTGGTTTGTCCTGGGGGGTCTATAGTAATGTAGGGGGGTGGTTTGTCCTGGGGGTCTATACTAATATAGGGTGGTGGTTTTGTCCTGGGGGGTCTATACTAATGTAGGGGGGGTGGTTTGTTCTGGGGGGTCTATACTAATGTAGGGGGGGTGGTTTGTCCTGGGGGGTCTATACTAATGTAGGGGGGTGATTTGTCCTGGGGGGTCTGTACTATTGGAGGGGGGGTGGTTTGTCCTGGGGGGTCTGTACTAATGTAGGGGAGGTAGTTTGGCCGGGGGGGTCTGTACTAATGGAGGGGGTGGTTTGTCCGGGGGTCTGTACTAATGGAGGGGGGGTTTGTCCTAGGGGTCTGTACTAATAGAGTACCTCTCCTCCTCGTGCGTTCTGCTGTACTAGTGAGCAGCGCACTATGTTTCTTCCCCTGTCCTCATATCGGCCAGGGAAGAAAAAAAAGGAGCAAAGAAGAGGATTGTGGGACATGTAGTTCCGAGGACTGGCAGCCCCACTGTAACACGAAAACTGCAGCCCACACAACATGCTCAGCTGAATGGGAGAGAGAGAGAGAGACAGGAGCCCGGGAAAGCTTTCAGGGAAGTACACCCAGGACTCCAGAGGGAGAGGACAGTGCTGAGGGAACACCATCAGAGAGAGAACCCCACTGCCCTGCGCCACCAGAGGGAAAGCCACACAGCCTAGTGCCATCCCTGGTGGAGAAAGGAATGGAGTCATTGCCAGAATACAGATCTGAGCTCTACCCAACGGAGTCGCCACGGGCAATTCAGAGTGAGTTGACTCCCTATCAGAGGAACCGTTGTTGCTGTATCACTGGGTCAGGAGAGAGGGCCGATCGGCCATTATCTACTAACGTTCATAAGAACTGCAGTCTCTGACCATCTCCTGTAACATGTCTGCAGTTTCTGACCATCTCTTGTATTATGTCTGCAGTCTCTGACCATCTTTTGTATTATGTCTGCAGTCTCTGACCATCTCCTGTACTACGTCTGCAGTCTCTGACCATCTCTTGTAACATGTCTGCAGTCTCTGACCATCTTCTGTAGTATGTCTGCAGTCTTTGACCATCTCCTCTATTATATCTCCAGTCTCTGACCGTCTCCTGTAGGGATGAGCCGAACACCCCCCGGTTCGGTTCGCACCAGAACCTGCGAACGGACCGAAAATTCACAGGGAGGTTAGAACCCCATTGACGTCTATGGGACTTGAACGTTCAAAATCAAAAGTGCTCATTTTAAAGGCTAATTTGCATGGTATTGTCCTAAAAAAGTGTTTGGGGACCCGGGTCCTGCCCCAGGGGACATGTATCAATGCAAAAAAAAACTTTTAAAAATGTCAGTTTTTTCGGGAGCAGTGATTTTAATGATGCTTAAAGTAAAAAAAAAAATTAAAAAAGTGAAATATTCCTTTAAATATCGTACCTGGGGTTGTCTATAGTATACCTGTAAAGTGGCGCATGTTTCCCGTGCTTAGAACAGTCCCTGCACAAAATGTCATTTTTAAAGGAAAAAAAGTTATTTAAAACTGCTTTCGGCTTTAATGTAATGTCGGGTCCTGGCAATATGGATGAAAATCAGTGAGACAAACGGCATGGGTACCCCCCAGTCCATTACCAGCCCCTTTGGGTCTTGTATGGATATTAAGGGGAACCCCGCACCCAAATTAAAAAAGGAAAGGTGTGGAGCCCCCAGGCCCTATATACTCTGAACAGCAGTATACAGGTGGTGCAAACAAGACAGGGACTGTAGGTTTGTTGTTAAGTAGAATCTGTTTGTAATTTTGAACCGGTACATTTTTAACGTGTTTAGCTCCGGCCACAAAAATCTATTTTAAGCTTTTGGAAAACCTAGGGAAGGGTTATCACCCCTGTGACATTTGTTTTGCTGTCTGTGCTCCTCTTCAGAAGATTTCACCTCACTTTTTGTCCCAATGACAAATGTTTTTTGAAAATTTGGGTTTTTTTGTGAAACAAGGATTGGTGATAAAGCATCAGTGGAAAGGAGGAAAGTTTTTCCCATATTAACGCTTACAGGAGAGAATTTCCCTTCCTAGGGGGTAGATTTCATCTTTGAAAGTAGGGGCCTGCCCTATATACTCAGCAGAAATTTGGGCCTTAGGTGTTGTTGTGGGCACAACACTGTAAGCCCTTACAGGGCCCTGCTGTGAAATATTAGATCAAGAATTGTAATTACATGCCCCTGTTGAACAGGGGCAGAAACATTGGGCCTTTGGTGGTGCTGGTGCCACCACACTGTAAGTCCTCACAGATACTCCTGGTGGGCGCAGAAATGGGCCCTGCTGTGAAATATTAGATCAAGAATTCTAATTACATGTCCCTGTTGAACAGGGCTGAAAAACTGGGCCTTAGGCACTGGTGCTGGTGCCACAACACTGCAACCCCTCACAGATACTCTAGTTGGAGCGCAGGAACCAGCCTTGCTGCAAAGAATTGCATCAAAAATTGTAATTACACGCCCCTGTTAAACAGGGGCTGAAAAATTGGGCCTTAGACACTGGTGCTGGTGCCACAACACTGCAACCCCTCACAGATACTCAAGTTGGAGTGCAGGAACTAGCCCTGCTGCAAAGAATTGCATCAAAAATTGTAATTACAAGCCCCTGTTAAACAGGGACTGAAAGGGGGCGTGGCTTGGCACATGAGGAAGTAAGACGCTCTCTCCTGGAGCTCCCGGACACGCCCGACCTACTGAGGCTCTCAGCGCTTCCCAGCACCAGATTCCAGGTCTACTATGGGGAGAAGAGGTGGGGGAGACAGACACCGTACCCCCGATCCACACCCTGAAGGGGACATAGACCATTTTTTCACCCATCTAGGCCATAATCGCTCCAGCCCCCCGTCCAAGATGGCGCCGGCCCGAACCCCAGGCATACATGCGGACTCACAAGGAGCTGCTTCTCAGCGCTCAACACCTCACATGAAGACTAGGCAACGTCCTCGGTCCCCCCCTGACTCAGAGACAGGATCGGTCCGCTCTGCATGCCATTCCCCTGACTCTCACAGATCCTATGGTGGATGGGACATGGAGGCCTATATTAAAGCTCTCCCCACCAGGCATGATTTTGAGGCCTGTGTGCAACGATTAGAGCGTTCATACAAACAAGAGATAACTGAGCTGTGCAGGGATGTCACTAATAGAATTGAAGATGTGGAACATAATATGGAGGAGACTGCGTCCACTCTGCAAGCGCATGACACTATACTGCACGAACATACCCTCCAGATCCAGCAATTGATGTACCATCAGGACGACCAGGAAAACAGGCCAGACGTAACAATATACGCATATGCGGCCTCCCTGAATCTGTTGAAACCAAAGACCTAGCTCCTGCAGTCATTGCCATGTTCAACGAACTACTTCAGAAAGACAAAGATGCCCCGCTGGAACTTGACCGAATCCACAGAGCTCTTGGCCCCAAGAATCCGAATTTAGAACACCCCAGGGATGTGATCTGCAGGGTGCACTTCTATGCGGTCAAAGACGCCATCATGCAAGCTGCACGCTCTGCCATATACTTCAATGGCACCTCTGTATCTCTGCTTCCTGACATCTCCAAAATAACTCTGGACATGCGGCGTGCTCTAAAACCCCTGACTGGAGCCCTCCAAGCAAAACAGATCAAGTACCGCTGGGGTTTCCCCTTTAATCGGTTGGCATCTCACCAAGGGAAGTCAGCGACGTTTCGCACATTAGGTGATCTCCCCAAGTTCCTCGGGACTTTTGAACTGCCACAGATCTCCATTCCGGACTGGACACTTCATGCAGCCACCCCTGGTTTCAAGGCGGCACCAGGATGGCAAAAGCGAACGAAGACGAACAAACGGCCCAAGTCGGACTTCTTCACTGTGACGGAAGGCTGAACCCTGGCTTTAGACTCTTGACCGCTATCTTTTTTTCACAGGTTCCTGACCAGTGGAGATGTCCCTGATTGCAGTTCCGTTGGGACATTATACTACTATCCCATTTTCTTACTTCCTTAATACAGGATTTATGTTATTGTTTCACCCTTTTGATCCTTTTGATGAATGACTGCCTGTGATACAAGCAACATCCATCTTGATTGCTCATTTTTTCCCTAACCTTGTCTCATCCCATCCATTTCTCCCTCCCTCCCCTCCCCCTCCTCCCCTTCATCCCCTATCGAACATGTTGATGACTTGTTGCTGGGTAAAAAGTTCTGCAGGCTGTTCATACCTTAGGGTGTCTTTATGAGACATGCCCTTTCAGGATAATATGTGTAGCTATTCACTCCTCACACAGCAACGCGGAGCCCTGAGTTGTTATGTTCATAGTTTTAAAATTTCGATTTTTCAATAGTTGTTGCCCGGCGTGTGCGGGCTCCTCTGTGCATTGACCGCTGTCCCCCCACTTAGGCTCTTCAGCGCCCTTAGCGGTCCTAGCTGAAATGTTGTTCACAACACTAGTAATGAGGCTGTTTCGGCCTCGATCTCCTTTCTCTACTTCTGTTTTTTTTCCTCATTTCTTCACGTACTTCCCTTCTCTCATTTCACCACTAGATGTCCCTCTTTTCCCTCCTTCTCCCCTTTCACCTATGCCTTTGAGACAGCGAACTTCCCCTGTGTCTATTCCTGTATGCGAAATAAATCTGTTTCCATATGGCAGTACAAACCTCCCTAAAAGTCTCCTCATTGAATTGCAGGGGTCTTAACGTCCCAGAGAAGAGACGGCAAATACTATATCACTTTCACAAATTGCGGACCCAAATTCTTCTGTTACAGGAAACTCACTTTAGAACAGACAAACTTCCACAATTTCTTCATAAACAATACCCGGTTTGGTTTCATAGTACCAATCCCTCTGCAAAATCTAAAGGGGTCTCTATAGCATTTCATGCATCATTCACTCCAGATGTCCTTGATACTTATATTGACCCATTAGGCAGGTATCCCTTCCTTAAACTGTCTTACCTGAATGTAATCTACACTGTTATTAACATATACTCTCCTAACCAGAACCAACATCAATTCCTCTCCTCTGTGATCTCCCGTCTGAAAAGATTCTGCACAATCAACATGATCCTGGGAAGGGACCTTAATGCCACCTTGATACCTCGTCTCGACTCTTCCACTGGTAAGTCCTCAATTTCCCCGACCTCCCTGACCAAAATGAGAACACTCCTATCTGTGTGATGTGGATGTATGAAGGATGTTACACTCTAGCACTAAAGATTACACTTTTTATTCCCCCGCACACACCTCTTACAGCAGACTGGATTACCTCCTCATTTCCCAATCCCTGTTAGACTACTCACCTTATGCCTCTATTGGTCTCACTCTCTGGTCAGACCATGCCCCCATACACATGAGCTTAGGTCGTATCCCTACACATAAACGGAACTCTTCTTGCAGGCTAAACGATAATTTATTATTTGAATCAGTATGCTCTCAGGACATATTACAGACCATTAAACACTTTGTTTCGGACCATGCCCAAGACACCATGAACCCACTCACGAAATGGGAAGCACTTAAATGTGTACTTAGGGGCAAACTTATTCAACATGGAGCCCAATTGAAGCATGCCCGTATCGCGGATACAACGCGTCTTCTCACCACTATTGCCAATCTGGAAGACTCACATAAAAAAAACCCTGTTAACTCGGTTCTTCTAGAACTCACCAATGCGAGAAGGGACCTCCTGCTTATCTTTGCAGAGAGATCTCTAATAGCCCGGGACAAAGGACGATTTACTCACTACTCCCAAGCCAACAAATGTGGCAGACACCTTGCAAATACTCTCCAACCTCGCCAAACCAGACGGCCTATCCCGTTTATAAACTCCCCCATTAAAGGTAAACTCATGCAGAACTCAGGGATAGCCGAAGAATTCCGCCAGTACTATTCTACCCTATACAACCTCACCCCCCAGACCCCATCAACTACACTAACCCCGCAAGATCTACCCTCATATATCCAGGAGACCGCACTTCCACCTCTTCCGTTATCGGATACGGAGGACCTGGAGGCCTCTCTGTCCGATGCGGAATTCTTAACTGCCATAAAGAATCTCAAAAATGGCAAGAGCCCAGACCCTGACGGGTTTTCCCCCCGCTTCTACAAAATGTTTGCACCACAACTTTCCCCACTGCTAGCGAGGGCTTTTAATGCTATTGATGAAAACATTGCCCTTTCCTCTTCTATACTTCAAGCCCAAATAGTTGTCATTCCCAAATCCGGTAAAGACCCCTCCATCTGCCCTAACTACAGACCGATATCCTTTTTAAACATTGATCTAAAACTATACGCTAAGATCCTCGCGAACCGTCTCTCCCCTTTGCTAACACAAACCATACATAAAGACCAGGTGGGCTTTGTTCCTGGTCGAGAGGCCAGGGACAACACCACCAAGACCATACACTTAATCACATATGCTCAACGCCATCATATACCAGCCTGCCTTCTCTCCTGTGATGCAGAGAAGGCTTTTGATAGGGTCAGCTGGTCTTTTCTCCAAGCCACCCTTTCCCAATTAGGTCCAGGTCCGAGAATGTTAACGCGTGGTATGTCTCTCTACACCACGCCCTCGGCCGCGGTTCTGGTAAACGGCATCCAATCAGAAAAATTTACGATCACTAATGGCACCAGGCAGGGCTGTCCTCTCTCCCCCCTTCTGTTCGCCCTGGTAATTGAACATTTGGCCTAAGCCATAAGATCCAATCCTAACATACAGGGCATACAGACCCCCTCATCCCATTGTAAACTCTCCTTATACGCAGATGATCTACTCCTGTACGTAACCCAACCTCACATTAGCATACCCTCTATACTGGCAGAGATAGACAGATTCGTTTGTTATAGTAATTACAAACTAAACATCTCTAAAACGGAGGCCCTAAACCTTTCGCTATCACAGACTACACTCTCCTCCCTCCAATCCAACTTTTCATTTCAATGGCGACCGAACTCTATCTCTTATTTAGGAACGGCCATACCGAAACAAACCTCAGACATATATCCCCTGAATTTTAGCCCCCTACTCCAAAAACTCAGACGCCTGATGGAGGAACGGATGGATTTGCCTTTGTCCTGGGTAGGACGTATTAATACATTAAAAATGGATATACTCCCCAAGCTACTATATCTATTTCAGGCCCTACCCATCGCCCTTCCCTCAGCGTATTTCCGCTCCCTTCGTTCTATGGCGATCCGATTTGTGTGGAGGGGTAACCACCCGAGACTAAAACATAAACTGTTATGCTCGCCTATTACAAAAGGCGGACTAGGCTTACCTGACTTTGAGCTATATCATATGTCGGCAGTTATATCGCGTATCCTTGAGTGGTTCTCTCGCCCTATGACCAAAGCCGCCACGTTCGTGGAACAGGACCTATCTACACATGATCTGCTAGCGCTTCTTTGGGGCTACGATGGGTCATACAAATCACTTTCAACACTGTCCCCCCTTACTAGAGATGCTCTGGGGATCTGGTACCGTAGGAGAGATAACTACTCATTATCATCTGAACCTAGCCCCCTTACCTCTCTGTTTGATAATCCAAATTTTCCAGAAGGCCACCTTATCCACTCCATAGATGTCTATAACAGAGACTCCTGGCCCATGGCACGACAATTTGTTGAAAACACCCTAGGCACATTCATATCTACCTTAACAGACGTTACTTCCAAGGTGACATGGCTCACTCATGGAAACCTGAATTCTTATTGCAAGAAACTCCACGACTCTAAACAAATTCACAGACCACTGACCGGGTTCGAACAACTATGCATACGCTCTGAGACTCCACGTCACACCTTATTGTTGATATATAAACTAATCCTAGATCACACCCACGGAGCCCTACCTAATTATACTACAAAATGGTCAGCGGGGGTTGGGGAAGAGATAACTGAGGCAGACTGGAGTAAAGCTTTTCTTTTCACGAATAAGACCTCCAATTCAAGTTATACACAGGAAAAAAATTATAAACTCTTATCGAGGTGGTATCGGGTCCCAACAACCCTCAGGGTCATGTTCCAGTCCAACTCGGACACGTGCTGGAGATGCAACTCAATGAAAGGTACATATATTCATATCTGGTGGGAATGTGACGTGCTTCTCCCATTTTGGACACAAATCTTCCAGATTTATATACTGGTCATGATCATTGAGGAGGAAGAGGATAATTACTCAGTATAACAGGATAGTCAGTCAGCATCAGCATAGGCAGTCTTTGAAGGGATCTGACATTTCAAAAAAATGTATTCTGTTACATCAGCATCAGGTGCTTGGTAGCTGGTGGTGATCCAAAACTGATTCATTTTTATGAAGGTCAGTTGATCGACCGAGTCAGTGGACAGACGCACCCTGTGATCAGTTACAAAGCCTCCAGCAGCACTGAATGTGCGTTCCGAAAGAACACTGGATGCAGGACAGGCCAGTAGCTCAGTTGCATACTATGCAAGCTCTGGCCAGTGATCCATCCTCAAGACTCAGTAACCCAGAGGTTTTTCGGTGGGAAAGGTGTCCAAGTCAGGTCTTGCCCCTAGGTATTCCTGCACCATGTAAAACAGACCTGTACCACAAGATGTGTAGTATATCTTTTGAGGTGCCCTTGCGGGTTAGAATACGTAGGGCGCACTACCAGGAAGTTACAGGTCAGACTAGGTGAGCATATCACCAACATACGAAGGGGTTTCGATAAACATAATGTTTCGAAACATTATGACCTTAAGCATGATAGGGACCCCACAGGTACGAAGTTTTTTGCCTTAGAAAAATATATACCAAATTGGCAAGGGAGTAATGGTAGACGTTGTATATCCAGGAGTGAGACCAACTGGATATACCGTTTGGGCTGTCATGTACCCATGGGCCTAAATGTGGAGTGGGACATCAATTGTTTTATTAATAACAGTTGATGTCCCCTCGCCCCCCCCCCCCTTCCCTTCTGACTTTCTGCTCTTCCCCTTTTTTTCCCCTCTTCTCCTAAAAAGAATACCCTTCCTCTCTCCCAAATGGGATTACCTTATTACATGATAAAAATCTGATTTGGGACATAATATTCAGATTCTGTATTCTGAGCTTCATGTAAAAAAGTCTGGGTTAGAATATACATTCAGACTCTGCACTCCAGTTTTTCTTTATTGGAATAATGTTTATTTATATGTTTCTTGTATCTATAAATTCTAGTTCCTGAAGGGTGGTTCGAATGATTTCCAGTCATTGGTATCCTCCCCTCCCCCAAATTTTTAAAAAGTTCTTTAATGGTAATATATTACGATTAATTGTTTTGGAAGCAATATCGTGTTTGTCCACAAGATGGCACCACGATGACTTCATGGAGCTTTACATTTTTTAATTGTGATGATCAACACCAGGGGCGTTTGACACTTCCCCTGTAATGTTAATTGATCTCAGCACTAACATCCTCCTAGCGCAACCAATGGCTGAACTTCTTCGTTTTGCCGTTCGGATATATAAAGCGCATGCATGATGTAATTTCTGACGAAATGGCCGTAGGGTAGACACGCTCGTACCGACGGCGCATGCGCGGAGTTACGTTATCAAAGCTGAGTTTGTTTTAAACGTCCTTGCAAGGAAAAGTTTTTATGGATGCCGGTGTGGCGATTTTTAATAAAGGAAAGTTAAAACGCTCTACACTATTGGAGTTTCTTTCTTTCCTCTTGGATACCTTTATATCGGTGGGAGTGATCTTTCCTGATTGGACTGCTGTCTGGAGGCTTATGGTGACCGTTTGCTGACACACATCTACCATCCCAGATAAAGATCCAGTCGCTGTGGAGACAACACCCCAAGCTGATGTCACTATGCCTCTGATCAGAGGCTGTCTGGTAAGCCTTTAATCTATACCAGGTGACGGGCGTTCATCACGGTGACAGTCACGGATTTATTCACATAACAAAGTCACTTCAAATCAATCTTTCTTTTTGGACACTTTACTTAACTTATTTTATGTATTTTGGACTTTATCAAAATAGGTGAATGTGGTGGTATTGACCATACACATATCCCTACAGTGAAGCACTCACTTGTTTTATGTTCTATTTTTCACTATTTATGGATCACATATAATAGTTATTTCTTTCATTAATTATCACTAATTTTGGGTTTTGTATATATCCAGCGCTGCACTTCTTGTTATATTTATTTAGTAGTGCCCTTTATCAAAGGTTATAGTGCTCAGCTGCAGGATATTCCTTCACAGGTTGTTGTTCACTTAGTAATTGTTTGCACACCTAGCGCGAATTTTCTTTTTAGAATTATTTTTGTTACTTTGATAAACACTATTTGCTGCTGGTGTATCCATAATGGATATTTTTGAATATAGATCACAGATTGTTACTAATACTGAAGGGGTTTTTGATGGTAATGATGACCCAAGAGATGATTTAGCAGGCTGTTTTTTAAGATTAAAAAACTTGACCATCACTGAGGTTCACACTAGGTGGGACATAGCGTATCTGGAGGAATATGTTAGATTAAATATGGTCCCTAGGAGCCTCCGTTGGGATGTTAACCCTCAAAAGGAAGACAGCGAGTTAGCCGAATGGTTTAAATATTTTAATGAGGCAGGAGTAAACTTTTTACAGTTTCTAATAGCAAAAAAGAAACGAAAATTGACTGCCCTGGACCTGGATATTATTAGTATCAAGAGTAAACTAACACCCTTTAGGAATGAAACTGAGTATGTGCAGAGATCGGAGCTTTAAAAAGTATTTTAATTAAAGAGGAATCGGAACAAAGAATAAAGAAAAAAAGGAAATACAATAGAGATATTAATGACTATAGTGATAACATAGTCTTTAAGTGGCAGGTTACAGTTCCTCCTGAACCATCACCAGTCACCACTGCAATGGATCTGCGCCCCACTCCCGCAGTTAACGGTGGAGCCACCACATATCAAGCTTCTCCCAAACCCCCAAGAGGTAGAGCAGGCTTACATCAACATCAGGGCCATTCTAGGGGAGGAGGGGGAGGTAGAAGCTCTCTCCCTCGCCCTAGCTACCAATCACCACCCCCCATGGAGGTATTGGGAAGAACAACACCCTCACTCTAACCATAATGGGGCACGTAACCCCCATGAACACAGTGATCCACAAGACCAATATGGGGTGGTCACCAGGAATAGATTTACCCCCCTATATAACAATACTAGAGGGTTTAATTCAAGAGCAGGGAGGGGTTATGATGCCCCTCTTCCCCCCTTAAATCAACGGGATTTTCAGAAGGCCAACAGGGGAGGCCTAAAAAGAAATGAAGATGGAAGAGAGGGAGCAGAGGGGGGAGGAATCTTCACCCCAAAAAGAAGGAGAACTTAGATACCAATGGTATTATCAATCTTAGCAATAAGGAACTAACTAAGGAAGAACTTTTGACCTTGAGTAAGGGGTTGAAATTTGCTCCAGAACGGAACCTGAATAAGTTCCAAACCTTCATAGATGTCCATAAGTACACAAGGAAATTAAACATCAAAAGGTACATTATGAGCAATCCAACTAGACAACCAATGAGGGAAACCTCTACTATTGTTCATTCAAACTTGTCCAATGCCTCGCTTTTTAACCCCTTGGGGAATTTGGCTCCAAATGTCAATATTTTCCGGGATTTGGTTATTAAAGACTTGGCAAGTTTGAACACAAGAGTTATTCGATCCAAGCAAGACATCACTGCTGGAATGGAATCTCTTTGTAAGAGGAAGGATGTAGTGGTTCGCCCTGCGGAAAAGGGAGGGGCTATTGTTGTCTTAGATAAGGAATCGTATTCTAATGAGATGATGCGGATCCTTTCTGACTCTGAGACATACTCTCCCTTACCCGCAGACCCCACTTCTAAATTCAAACAGAGTTTGAAAGTACTTGTTCAGAAAGGTTCGGATATGGGCATTCTGAACAAAAAGGAAAAAGAATATTTAGTGCCTTTGGCACCATGGTTGCCAGTTATGTACATACTGCCTAAGATACATAAAACCTTGGTCAATCCCCCTGGGAGACCCATTATCAGTGGGATTGACTCAGTTACATCACGAGTTGGTAAGTACATTGACAAGTACTTACAACCACTGGTGATGGGGACCCCCTCTTTCCTAAAAGATACTAAACATGTCATCAACCTATTATGCGAGATAGAGTGGAAATCAACATACTTGTTGGTAACTGCAGATGTAGCATCGCTCTACACGGCCATTTCTCACCATCTAGGCCATGAGGCAGTGCAGCATTTTCTTTATCGGGACTCCAGTATCTCCATCACGCAAAGTAAATTCGTGTTGGAGCTACTGGACTTCTCGATGAAGCACAATTACTTCTGGTATAGTGGTACTCATTATCTACAGAAGAAGGGAGTAGCCATGGGAGCAAAATTTGCTCCCAGCATAGCCAACTTATTCATGGCCAAATGGGAGGAGGATGTGGTTTTGAATGAGAGGCTTGATGAGCTTATCTTATGGAAAAGGTTTATTGATGATGTCCTTTTAATATGGGACGGTGACATCGAATCTGTCATGGCCTTTCTATCCTTTTTGAACAATAATGATAGGGGCATTATTCTTACACATGAGGTAAATCCTTTCCAGATTCATTTCCTGGATTTAAAAATAACCATAGAGAGTGGGAGGATTATCACATCTACGTATTTTAAAACGACAGACAGGAACGAATATATTCCACTTGACTCTTGCCATCACCGTTCCTGGCTGTCAGCAGTTCCGAAGGGACAATTCTTGCGACTCAGGCGCAATTGTACCAATCTAGAGGATTACAAAAAAGAAGCTTTGGTTCTTAAATCTAGATTTTTGACCAAGGGCTATGAGGGCCAGGCCCTAGATTCAATAATAGCAGAAGTGGGTAATAGAGATTGCCAGTCCCTCCTAGTTGATAAATCATTACAAGTAGAGAACAGAGAGGATTTTGGATTGGCCTTTCTGACTACCTACTCCAGTCAGCACTGGGCCATTAAACGAATAATTAAGAGACATTGGCCCATTATAAAAAAGGATAGGGTTCTGGGGCCTCTGTTGGTGAACAAACCTTGTGTATTGTTCAGGGGTGCCTCTAACCTCAGGTACTTTATAGCACCCAACGTCCTGGATCCACCCACAAGGCCTACTTTCTTTGGTGATCTGAAGGGTTTTTATCCCTGAAAAAAATGCCAAATTTGTAAAATCAATGAGTTTAAAGGAAGAAAATTAACTGAATTCACATCAAGTGGGACGGGTATTACATATCCGATTAAATCTTTCATCACCTGTACCACAAGATGTGTAGTATATCTTTTGAGGTACCCTTGCGGGTTAGAATACGTAGGGCGCACTACCAGGAAGTTACAGGTCAGACTAGGTGAGCATATCGCCAACATACGAAGGGGTTTCGATAAACATAATGTTTTTAAAACATTATGACCTTAAGCATGGTAGGGACCCCACAGGTACGACGTTTTTCGCCTTAGAAAAATATATACCAAATTGGCGAGGGAGTAATGGTAGACGTATATCCAGGAGTGAGACCAACTGGATATACCGTTTGGGCTGTCATGTACCCATGGGCCTAAATGTGGAGTGGGACATCAATTGTTTTATCAATAACAGTTGATGTCCCCTCGCCGCCCCCCCCTTCCCTTCTGACTTTCTTCTCTTCCCCTTTTTTTCCCCTCTTCTCCTAAAAAGAATACCCTTCCTCTCTCCCAAATGGGATTACCTTATTTCATGATAAAAATCTGATTTGGGACATAATATTCAGATTCTGTATTCTGAGCTTCATGTAAAAAAGTCTGGGTTAGAATATACATTCAGACTCTGCACTCCAGTTTTTCTTTATTGGAATAATGTTTATTTATATGTTTCTTGTATCTATAAATCCTAGTTCCTGAAGGGTGATTCGAATGATTTCCAGTCATTGGTTTCCTCCCCTCCCCCAAATTTTTAAAAAGTTCTTTAATGATAATATATTACGATTAATTGTTTTGGAAGCAATATCGTGTTTGTCCACAAGATGGCACCACGATGACTTCATGGAGCTTTACATTTTTTAATTGTGATGGTCAACACCAGGGGCGTTTGACACTTCCCCTGTAATGTTAATTGATCTCAGCACTAACATCCTCCTAGCGCAACCAATGGCTGAACTTCTTCGTTTTGCCGTTCAGATATATAAAGCGCATGCGCGGACGTGTGGGCGTGCCCCTGATGATGTCATTTCTGACGAAACGGCCGTAGGGTAGACACGCTCGTACCGACGGCCCATGCGCGGAGTGTCGTTATCAAAGCTGAGTTTGTTTTAAACGTCCTTGCAAGGAAAAGTTTTTATGGATGCCGGTGTGGCGATTTTTATTAAAGGAAAGTTAAAACGCTCTACACTATTGGAGTTTCTTTCTTTCCTCTTGGATACCTTTATATCGGTGGGAGTGATCTTTCCTGATTGGACCGCTGTCTGGAGGCTTATGGTGACCGTCTGCTGACACACATCTACCATCCCAGATAAAGATCCAGTCGCTGTGGAGACAATACCCCAAGCTGATGTCACTATGCCTCTGATCAGAGGCTGTCTGGTAAGCCTTTTATCTATACCAGGTGACGGGCGTTCATCACGGTGACAGTCACGGATTTATTCACATAACAAAGTCACTTCAAATCAATCTTTCTTTTTGGACACTTTACTTAACTTATTTTATGTATTTTGGACTTTATCAAAATAGGTGGATGTGGTGGCCTATCTCATCATATTCTGGGTCACATACAGTATACATATTTATTTTAAGTGTTAATTGACCTAAGTGTATTTTTCTATATATGTATTATTATTAATAAACTTTATAATTTTTTGCCTTTTATATATCTTCTTTTTCGTCTTTTCCTTTTTTGTACCCCTTGACCTTAGCACCGCTATAATCCCCTGTCCATACACCCATTAGCCATTGCCTGCCATTGCTGAGCCTATCATCTACTAGGACCCCCAGGTCCTTTTCCATCCTAGATTTCCCCAGAGGTTCTTCCCCCAGTGTATAGATTGCATTCATATTTTTGCCACCCAAATTAACTTGTAGCTATAACTGAACACTGTGAGGAGGACACAATACACTAACTTGTAGCTTTATCTGAACACTGTGCACTACACTAACTTGTAGCTTTAGCTGAACACTGTGCACTACACTAACTTGTAGCTTTAGCTGAACACTGTTCAGAGGACGCACTACACTAACTTGTAGCTTTAGCTGAACACTGTTCAGAGGACGCACTACACTAACTTGTAGCTTTAGCTGAACACTGTTCAGAGGACGCACTACACTAACTTGTAGCTTTAGCTGAACACTGTGCAGAGGTCACACTACACTAACTTGTAGCTTTAGCTGAACACTGTTCAGAGGAGGCACTACACTAACTTGTAGCTTTAGCTGAACACTGTGAGGAGGACGCACTACACTAACTTGTAGCTTTAGCTGAACACTGTGCACTACACTAACTTGTAGCTTTAGCTGAACACTGTGAGGAGGATGCACTACACTAACTTGTAGCTTTAGCTGAACACTGTGCAGAGGTCGCAATACACTAACTTGTAGCTTTAGCTGAACACTGTGAGGAGGATGCACTACACTAACTTGTAGCTTTAGTTGAACACTGTTCAGAGGACGCACTACACTAACTTGTAGCTTTAGCTGAACACTGTAAAGAGGACGCACTACACTAACTTATAGCTTTAGCTGAACACTGTGCACTACACTAACTTGTAGCTTTAGCTGAACACTGTTCAGAGGACGCACTACACTAACTTGTAGCTTTAGCTGAACACTGTGAGGAGGACGCACTACACTAACTTGTAGTTTTAGCTGAACACTGTGCACTACACTAACTTGTAGCTTTAGCTGAACACTGTGAGGAGGACACACTACACTAACTTGTAGCTTTAGCTGAACACTGTGCAGAGGTCGCACTACACTAACTTGTAGCTTTAGCTGAACACTGTGAGGAGGACGCACTACACTAACTTGTAGCTTTAGCTCAACACTGTGCGGCACACTAACTTGTAGCTTTAGGTGAACACGGTTCAGAGGATGCACTACACTAACTTGTAGCTTTAGCTGAACACTGTGCAGAGGTCGCACTACACTAACTTGTAGCTTTAGCTGAACACTGTGAGGAGGACGCACTACACTAACTTGTAGCTTTAGCTGAACACTGTGAGGAGGACGCACTACACTAACTTGTAGCTTTAGCTGAACACTGTGCACTACACTAACTTGTAGCTTTAGCTGAACACTGTTCAGAGGATGCACTACACTAACTTGTAGCTTTAGCTGAACACTGTGCAGAGGTCGCACTACATTAACTTGTAGCTTTAGCTGAACACTGTGAGGAGGATGCACTACACTAACTTGTAGCTTTAGTTGAACACTGTTCAGAGGACGCACTACACTAACTTGTAGCTTTAGCTGAACACTGTAAAGAGGACGCACTACACTAACTTGTAGCTTTAGCTGAACACTGTGCACTACACTAACTTGTAACTTTAGCTGAACACTGTTCAGAGGACGCACTACACTAACTTGTAGCTTTAGCTGAACGCTGTGAGGAGGACGCACTACACTAACTTGTAGTTTTAGCTGAACACTGTGCACTACACTAACTTGTAGCTTTAGCTGAACACTGTGAGGAGGACACACTACACTAACTTGTAGCTTTAGCTGAACACTGTTCAGAGGATGCACTACACTAACTTGTAGCTTTAGCTGAACACTGTGCAGAGGTCGCAATACACTAACTTGTAGCTTTAGTTGAACACTGTTCAGAGGATGCACTACACTAACTTGTAGCTTTAGCTGAACACTGTAAAGAGGACGCATTACACTAACTTGTAGCTTTAGCTGAACACTGTGCACTACACTAACTTGTAGCTTTAGCTGAACACTGTTCAGAGGACGCACTACACTAACTTGTAGCTTTAGCTGAACACTGTGAGGAGGACGCACTACACTAACTTGTAGTTTTAGCTGAACACTGTGCACTACACTAACTTGTAGCTTTAGCTGAACACTGTGAGGAGGACACACTACACTAACTTGTAGCTTTAGCTGAACACTGTGCAGAGGTCGCACTACACTAACTTGTAGCTTTAGCTGAACACTGTGAGGAGGACGCACTACACTAACTTGTAGCTTTAGCTCAACACTGTGCGGCACACTAACTTGTAGCTTTAGGTGAACACGGTTCAGAGGATGCACTACACTAACTTGTAGCTTTAGCTGAACACTGTGCAGAGGTCGCACTACACTAACTTGTAGCTTTAGCTGAACACTGTGAGGAGGACGCATTACACTAACTTGTAGCTTTAGCTGAACACTGTGAGGAGGACGCACTACACTAACTTGTAGCTTTAGCTGAACACTGTGCACTACACTAACTTGTAGCTTTAGCTGAACACTGTTCAGAGGATGCACTACACTAACTTGTAGCTTTAGCTGAACACTGTGCAGAGGTCGCACTACATTAACTTGTAGCTTTAGCTGAACACTGTGCAGAGGTCACACTAAACTAACTTGTAGCTTTAGCTGAACACTGTGAGAAGGACACACTACACTAACTTTAAACTGTGGTACTAATAGGATCAGAAGAACACCAGCAAATCTTCAGGTTGCTGTAAATACTGTAACAACACAAGCCTGCCTGTCAGTAGGAAGATAATAACAGGAACGGATCTAGCTTAACTGAATACAGTGTATATATATATATATATATATATATATATATATATATATATATATATATATATATATATATATATATACACACAACACCTGGGATGCATATATATACACAATACTCTGTAAGTGCAGATAACTGACTGACTGTCCTGCCTAATCTATCTAACTTAAATCAAATGACACTGTCTCTCTGTCTCTGTCTCTCAACGCCTTATATAGTGTGTAAGAAAATATTACACCGCACACATGCAAAAAAGACATTTACCTCCAGCAAGGCTAGTTTAAAACACCTAAACATTTTCAAAAAAAATTATCAAAAAATATGGGGATTTGGTCACACCATATTGCTATATGGTGCTAAGCCCACTTACTGCGATAAAGTACCCCATGATTAGTGGGTCCTACACTATCCTAGATTGGGAGATCCTGCATCTCTGAACCATGAGAGCAATACACTCTTTTAAACGGGAGAATCTTGAGGTCTCCACCCATGACACAAGTGGACACTAATGAGAGGTACTTAATGAGGGAGTGGGGTGCTCCTCACCCAAAAGGATTTGGTCAGAATCCATACAATAGACAAACAAGATATTTGGGGGGCACACCCTAAAGAATTCATTAAAGATGGTGCAGCCATAAGACCTCAAGATTCTCCCATTTACAAGAGTGTATTGCGCTCATGGTTCAGAGATGCAGGATCTCCCAATCTATGGATAGTGTAGGACCCACTAATCATGGGGTACTTTGTCGCAATAAGTGGGCTTAGCACCATATAGCAATATGGTGTCACCAAATCCCCATATTTTTTGATAATGTTTTTTTGAAAATGTTTAGGTGTTTTAAACTAGCCTTGCTGGAGGTAAATGCCTTTTTTGCATGTGTGCACTGTAATATTTTCTTCTACTGTATGGTCTTATGGCTGCACCATCTTTAATGCAACTTTTAGGGTGTGCCCCCCAAATATCTTGTTTGTCTTCTATAGTGTGGGGCATGTGCTAACCCCCCTCAGCCGTAATTGGCCAAAGCCACCCTGGCTTTGGCCAATTACAGCTCTCTCTACAGACGGCGCTGTGATTGACCAAGCATGCGGGTGATAGTGCATGCTTGGCCAATCATCAGCCAGCAATGCACTGCGGTTTGTGCCGCAGTGAATTATGGGCCGTGACGCACCACACGAATTTGGCGCAAACTGCCCATATCGCTCGCAATTCGGCAAAAGGGCGAACAGACGATGTTCGAGTCGAACATGGGTTTGACTCGAACACTAAGCGCATCCCTAGTCTCCTGTACTATGTCTGCAGTCTCTGACCATCTCCTGTACTATGTCTGCAGTCTCTGACCATCTCTTGTACTATGTTTGCAGTCTCTGACCATCTCCTGTACTATGTCTACAGTCTCTGACCATCTCTTGTAACATGTCTGCAGTCTCTGACCATCTCTTGTATTATGTCTGCAGTCTCTGACCATCTCTTGTATTATATCTGCAGTCTCTGACCATCTCCTGTACTATGTCTGCAGTCTCTGACCATCTCTTGTAACATGTCTGCAGTCTCTGACCATCTTCTGTAGTATGTCTGCAGTCCCTGACCATCTCCTCTATTATATCTCCAGTCTCTGACCGTCTCTTGTAATATGTCTGCAGTCTCTGACCATCTCTTGTATTATGTCTGCAGTCTCTGACCATCTCTTGTATTATGTCTGCAGTCTCTGACCATCTCTTGTATTATGTCTGCAGTCTCTGACCATCTCCTCTATTACATCTCCAGTGTCTGACCGTCTCCTGTAGTATGTCTGCAGTCTCTGACCATCTCTTGTAACATGTCTGCAGTCTCTGACCATCTCTTGTAACATGTCTGCAGTCTCTGGCCAAATCTCGTATTATGTCTGCAGTCTCTGACTATCTCCTGTATTATGTCTGCAGTCTCTGACCATCTCTTGTAACGTCTGCAGTCTCTGACCATCTCTTGTGTCATGTCTGCAGTCTCTGACCATCTCTTGTATAATGTCTGCAGTCTCTGACCATCTCTTATATAATGTCTGCAGTCTCTGACCATCTCCTGTACTATGTCTGCAGTCTCTGACCATCTCTTGTAACATGTCTGCAGTCTCTGACCATCTTCTGTAGTATGTCTGCAGTCTCTGACCATCTCCTCTATTATATCTTCAGTCTCTGACCGTCTCCTGTAGTGTGTCTGCAGTCTCTGACCATCTCTTGTAATATGTCTGCAGTCTCTGACCATCTCTTGTAACATGTCTGCAGTCTCTGACCATCTCTTGTAACATGTCTGCAGTCTCCGGCCAAATCTTGTATTATGTCTGCAGTCTCTGACCATCTCTTGTAACGTCTGCAGTCTCTGACCATCTCTTGTGCCATGTCTGCAGTCTCTGACCATCTCTTGTAGAATGTCTGCAGTCTCTGACCATTTCCTGTATTATATCTCCAGTCTCTGACTGTCTCCTGTAGTATGTCTGCAGTCTCTGACCATCTCCTGTAATATGTCCGTATTCTCTGACCATCTCCTGTACTATGTCTGCAGTCTGACCAGTCTATGACCATCTCTTGTAACATGTCTGCAGTCTCTGACTATCTCTTGTAATATGTTTGCAGTCTCTGACCATCTCTTGTATTATGTCTGCCGTCTCTGACCATCTCCTGTAGTATGTCTGCAGTCTCTGATCATCTCTTGTAACATGTCTGCAGTCTCTGATCATCTCTTGTAACATGTCTGCAGTCTCTGATCATCTCTTGTAACATGTCTGCAGTCTCTGACCAGCTCTTGTATTATGTCTGCAGTCTCTGACCATCTCCTGTACTATGTCTGCAGTCTCTGACCATCTCTTGTAACATGTCTGCAGTCTCTGACCATCTCTTGTAACATGTCTGCAGTCTCTGACCATCTCCTGTAATATGTCTGCAGTCTGACCAGTCTCTGACCATCTCTTGTAACATGTCTGCAGTCTCTGACTATCTCTTGTAACATGTCTGCCGTCTCTGACATCTCCTGTAGTATGTCTGCAGTCTCTGACCATCTCTTGTAACATGTCTGCAGTCTCTGACCATCTCTTGTATTATGTCTGCAGTCTCTGGCCAAATCTTGTATTATGTCTGCAGTCTCTGACCATCTCTTGTAACGTCTGCAGTCTCTGACCATCTCTTGTGTCATGTCTGCAGTCTCTGACCATCTCTTGAATAATGTCTGCAGTCTCTGACAAATTCCTGTATTATATCTCCAGTCTCTGACCGTCTCCTGTAGTATGTCTGCAGTCTCTGACCATCTCCTGTAATATGTCCGCATTCTCTGACCATCTCCTGTACTATGTCTGCAGTCTCTGACCATCTCTTGTAACATGTCTGCAGTCTCTGACCATCTCTTGTAACATGTCTGCAGTCTCTGACCATCTCTTGTATCATGTCTACAGTCTCTGACCATCTCCTGTACCATGTCTGGGGGCTCTTTCTAACAGACTCTCTAACAGAAGCCCTCTCTGTGTGCATCAGAGAGACTCTCCTCCAGCTCTCATTAGTGTACGCTCTTTCTGTATTTGCTTTATTGTTAAGAGATCATGGGAGGATCATAGGGTAACAAAGACTTCTTAGGGGAGCATCTCTGTGTTTGAGTCATTGCCATAGAAACATTTGTAAAGGGGAGGAGTTGGTAAGATGACCACGCCCACATGGGGGCGCCAGAAATATTTCTACACCCAGGTGTCTGTGACCCTAGGATCGGCCCTGTCCACACTGCACCCCAGGCAACTGTATCTTCCTTGTCTCCATCTTGCACTCAGTGGGAGCTGTTCAGGAGATCAGATCTGTGGGAGCCGTTGGGAGACAAACTGTCACTTGTAAACACAGAAGCTAGACTTCTGTGTTTACAAGTGATAGTGGTGAGCAGGGAGTAGAGGGTTTGAGGCAGAGGTGGTTGAACTGAGTTCCACCAAGTTCCAGCTTAAAAAAAAAGTGCTGGGTCTAATAACGCATTGTTTCTTGTTGGTGCATCTACCATCTGACCCATGAAATTGTCCTGTACGACATTTAGGAAATGGCGAGCCTTAGACGAATGCGCTGTTCCTTCGGCCCAGTCTATGTCTGGATAATTAAATCCCCCATTATAATGACACTTCCCATCCTTGCAGCCATTCCAAACTGTGATAGGAGGTCCTTCTGGTTAGGGGGCCTATAGCATACTTCAAGTATTACATTCTCCTTGGTTTCCTTCCTTTGTAGTTCTACCCATAAGGATTCCACCTCCTCCCTTGCTCCATTAGTGATGTCATCGCTCATATTCACTTGCACATCATTCTTGATATACAGGCATACCCCTCCCCCTTTTTACCCTCCCTATCTCTGAGATATAGGGAATACCCTTGAATGGTTGCCAGCCAATCATGAGAGCTTTTGAACCAAGTCTCTGAAATTCCCACAAAATCGAAATCCTCCTTATACGTTAGCAGCTCTAGTTCTCCCATCTTGTCTGCCAGACTCCTGGCATTAGTGAACAAGCCTCGTAGTTTTGTCCGGATGCATACTATCTCCTTATTGCGTGTTCTGACTACCAACTATGGCATTTGAGGAAGCTACAAGCATTTAGGAAGATGTTCTGTTATGTATTTCACCCATTGTTGTTTGTGCTAATTAACCTTTCTATTGTATGAAGGAGTTCTGTGTTGATAATGTTGATTGTGTCTTCTGACCTTAAAGATGGCAAGTCTGTCCTAAAGGTCATGTCTCTTAGTCACTTAGGGTGTCTAAAGGATTAGATAATTAGCTCATGTTAATTAGGTTTCTGGTTACAGTTTGTCATCCTGCTGTATATATTTGTGTAAAATCTCAAATAAAAGGCTATTCCTGATGTACTCCAAGACTGGTGTGGTCTGATGTTTAATCCTACACTGAGCTACGACTAGTGAATGGGAAAGTTAAGGGGTCTTGGATTGTGTGGTACCGGACAGAGAAAGCATTTACGGCGGACATCTTGAGTACAGGGTCCGTCACAAGACTGATTACTGATCCAGAGTGAGTAAACTGTTGCTGTGTGCCTGGCTGCCCCTGCATTAATCTTGGGAAAGAAATAGTTACATTACAGCAGCTCCTTCAGGGGTAGTGCTACTTTTAAAACTCATTTAAAGTGGTTGTAAAGGCAGAAGATTTTTTTCTTAATTTTATGAGCACCCCTCAGCCCCCCTAATACTTACCTAAGCCCCATCTCAATCCAGCGATGTTGCACGAGAGACTCGGCTGCCCAGGACTTTCCGTCCTCGTTAGCTGAGACAGCAGCGAAGCGCGATTAGCTCCTGCTGCTATGAATCAAAGTCAATGAGGAGAGAGAGGGGGCATAGTGTTTGAATGAATACAGGGAGCTGCGGCTCGGCTTGGGTGCCCCCATAGCAAGCTGGACAGGAGGGAGGGGCCAGGAAAACTGAAGAGGGACCCGAGAAGAGGAGGATCTGGGCTGCTCTGTGCAAAACCACAGCACAGAGCAGGTAAGTATGACATATTTGTTATTTATAACAAACAAAACTGAGACTTTGGTATCACTTTAATGGTTTCTTAAAGCGGGGGTCCCGCGAAAAAATTTTTTTTAGATGTCAGCAGCTGCAAATACTGCAGCTGCTGACTTTTAAAATAAGGTCACTCGGTCCTCGGGTGCTGCCGCCGCCATTCTCGGTGAGGGAATCAGGAAGTGAAGCATTGCGGCTTCACTTCCCGATTCCCTACTGCGCATGCGCGAGTCGAGCTGCGCTTTCTCAATGGTCCCCGCTATCTCCTGGGACCTGTGTCTTTCCCAGGAGACAGCGGGGGAGTGCGGGAGGGGGCATGACTCCCGCGGGAGTCTATTCCCGGAAGTGGGTGCAGATACCTGTCTTAGACAGGTATCTGCACCCCCCTCCCCCCTGAAAGGTGCCAACTGTGACACCGGAGGGGGGGGGGGAATCCGATGAGCGGAAGTTCCACTTTTGGGTGGAACTCTGCTTTAACTACTTCCCTACTGGCCTATAACAGATTGACATCCGGGAAGTGGTTCTGTTATCCTGACTGAGCCCCATATGACGTCCATCAGGATAACATGCCGGCGAGCGTCCGCGGGGGCTCGCAGCGCGGCAATCGTGAGTGAGGTGTGTCAGTCTGACACGCCACATCTCCAATCGTGATAAGCCTCTGACAGAGGCTTCTTACCACGTGATCAGCTGTGACCAATCACAGCTGATCATTGTGAAAACCAGGAAGTGCCGGTAAACGGCATTGCTTGGTTCACGCTGACAGATGGGGGTCTGTAGTGATAATCAGCACACCTATTATCAGCACAGCCCCCAACAAATGTACCCATAAACTGCCAATCGGTGCCCAGTCAGTGCCCCATCATAACCCCCTGCTAGTACCCAATAAAGTGCCATTCAGTGCTCACCACAGTGCAAATCAGTGCCCACCATAGTGCAAATCGGTGTCCATCACAGTGCCAATCAGTGTCCATCACAGTGTCAATCAGTGCCCAGCATTAACACCTGTCAGTAACTGCTCAATCAGTGCTGCCCATCAGTGCCATCTATTAGTGTCCATCAATGCCACCTGTCAGTGCCAATCAGTGCCACCTATCAGTGCCAATCAGTGCCACCGGTCAGTGCCCATCAGTGCTGCCTGTCAGTGTCCATCGGTGCCACCTGTCAGTGCCCATCAGTGCCGCCTGTCAGTGCCCATCAGTGCTGCATATCAGTGCTGCCTATCAGTGCCCATCAATTCTACATATCAGTGCCTCCTCATCAGTGCCCATCAGTGCCACCTTATCAGTGCCAACTCATCGGTGCCCATTGGTGCCGCCTCATCGGTGCCCATCAGTGAAGGAAAAAACAAAATTTTATAACAGAAACGAAGAAAACCTTTTTTTTTCAAAAATATCAGTCTTTTTTAGTTTGTTTAGCAAAGAATAAAAAACGCATAGATGATCAAATACCACCAAAAGAAAGCTCTATTTGTGGGACGAAAATTATAAAAATTTAATTTGGGTACAGTGTGGGTACAATTGTCATTCAAAGTGCGACAGCACTGAAAGCTCAAAATTGTCCTGGGCAGGAAGGGGCGAAAGTGCCTGGTATTGAAGTGGTTAAAGTGACACTGTCACCTCTGAAAAATAATAAAAGTAAAAGCACCCTGTGGACAAAGAAGCTTTATACTTACCTATAGTGATGTAGGAGTCAATTGAAGGAAACAAAGCACCCAAAGGAGGACATACTATCTAACACACTTTGAAATGTCATATAGCAGCTGTGCCTGTAGTTCTTCAAGAGAGCAACATTTTAATAACCACCTATCCCACAGGTAAATACAAGGCTTTTTGTCAGAGAATAGGTGCAGATGCTCCCACTATTTTCCCTGGGCCATGGAGAGGAGTATTAAAACAGCACACAGTGTGTCACATGATGGGTGTGACCAAATTGCGCTAATGTTGGGCAGGTCCTAAAGGGGTATGAATAAACATCTAGTTGATTAACACAGTACACATATTACACAGTCCTTGTACTTACACTTGAATTGCTTTAGTTATTCTTGGTTTAAAGCGGACCTTCAGTAATTTTTTCAACTTTCCATCTATTAAATCTTCTGCCCTTGTTGTTTTAACTTTGGATAGTAAAACATTTTTTCTGACAGTAAATACCTTATACAGCCCATTTCCTGTTTTTTGTCTTGTAAAAAGCCTAGGCTTATGACATCATGCACAGCTCTCTTTCTCACTCTCGTGAGAGTTTGCCAGGAAGGAAGGGGGAATGAGTCATAAGAGGGCTAATCAGAGCTGCAGGGCTGCAGAGCTGGAGGTGTGCCTCTGTATGTCTGTGTAAATCCAGGAAGTGAACAGGCAGCAGCTTCAGCTGCACACAGTTAAAATGAATGCAGCCAGACTCAGTGGAGGGAGATTTCTGCAGCATATTTGGCAAGTACAGAATCACAGTATATATAAAATAATATGCAAAGTGGTTGGAGGGAAACTTCAGAATGGCAAAGATTTTTTTGTTACAAAGTACGTGAGCAGACTGCAGTTCCTCTTTAATTACTGTGCCACAACTGAGAGTTTTAGGCCTCCTTCACATGGCCGTTTACGTGCAGCCACCAGATTCCAGCAGAAAGAATAAGGCTTAAACTAACAGGCTTACAGTGGCCGCTAGGGATGAGCTTCGTGTTCGAGTCGAACCCATGTTCGACTCGAACATCGTCTCTTCGCCCGTTCGCCGAATTGCGAACGATATGGGCCGTTCGCGCCAAATTCGTGTGGCGCGTCACGGCCCATAATTCACTGCGGCATCGCAGTGCATTGCTTGCTGATGATTGGCCAAGCATGCACTATGACCCGCATGCTTGGCCAATCACAGTGCTGTCAGTAGAGAGAGCTGTAATTGGCCAAAGCCAGGGTGGCTTTGGTCAAATATGGCTCAGGGGGTTTAGAACATGCCCCACACTATATAAGGCCGCCTGCACGGCGGCCCTGTGTAGTGTGTGTTCCGGCGTTGAGATACATAGATAGACAGAGAGACAGTGTCATTTAATTTTAGTTAGATAGATTAGGCAGGACAATCAGTGAGTTAGCTGCATTTACAGTGTATTGTGTATATATATATGCATCCCAGGTGTTGCATATATATATATATATATACACACTGTATTCAGTTTAGCTAGATCCGTTCTTGTTATCTTCTTACTGACAGGCAGGCTTGTCTTGTTACAGTATTTACAGCTACCTGAAGAAAATTGCTGGTGTTCTTTTGATCCTATTAGTACCACAGTCAAGCAGCTAGACTATTTACAGTTAGTGCAGTGCGTCCTGCTCACAGTGTTCAGCTAAAGCTACAAGTTAGTGCAGTGCGTCCTGCTCACAGTGTTCAGCTAAAGCTACAAGTTAGTGGGGTGCGTCCTGCTCACAGTGTTCAGCTAAAACTACAAGTTAGTGCGGTGCGTCCTGCTCACAGTGTTCAGCTAAAACTACAAGTTAGTGTAGTGAGACCTCTGCACAGTGTTCAGCTAAAACTACAAGTTAGTGCGGTGCGTCCTGCTCACAGTGTTCAGCTAAAACTACAAGTTAGTGTAGTGAGACCTCCGCACAGTGTTCATCTAAAACTACAAGTTAGTGCAGTGCGTCCTGCTCACAGTGTTCAGCTAAAACTACAAGTTAGTGGGGTGAGACCTCTGCACAGTGTTCAGCTACAACTACAAGTTAGTGCGGTGCGTCCTGCTCACAGTGTTCAGCTAAAGCTACAAGTTAGTGCAGTGCGTCCTGCTCACAGTGTTCAGCTAAAACTACAAGTTAGTGGGGTGCGTCCTGCTCACAGTGTTCAGCTAAAACTACAAGTTAGTGCGGTGCGTCCTGCTCACAGTGTTCAGCTAAAACTACAAGTTAGTATAGTGAGACCTCTGCACAGTGTTCAGCTAAAACTACAAGTTAGTGCGGTGCGTCCTGCTCACAGTGTTCAGCTAAAACTACAAGTTAGTGTAGTGAGACCTCTGCACAGTGTTCATCTAAAACTACAAGTTAGTGCAGTGCGTCCTGCTCACAGTGTTCAGCTAAAACTACAAGTTAGTGCGGTGCGTCCTGCTCACAGTGTTCAGCTAAAACTACAAGTTAGTGTAGTGAGACCTCTGCACAGTGTTCAGCTAAAACTACAAGTTAGTGCGGTGCGTCCTGCTCACAGTGTTCAGCTAAAACTACAAGTTAGTGTAGTGAGACCTCTGCACAGTGTTCATCTAAAACTACAAGTTAATGCAGTGCGTCCTGCTCACAGTGTTCAGCTAAAACAACAAGTTAGTGCGGTGCGTCCTGCTCACAGTGTTCAGCTAAAACTACAAGTTAGTGGGGTGAGACCTCTGCACAGTGTTCAGCTAAAACTACAAGTTAGTGCTGTGCATCCTGCTCACAGTGTTCAGCTAAAACTACAAGTTAGTATAGTGAGACCTCTGCACAGTGTTCATCTAAAACTACAAGTTAGTGCAGTGCGTCCTGCTCACAGTGTTCAGCTAAAACTATAAGTTAGTGCGGTGCGTCCTGCTCACAGTGTTCAGCTAAAACTACAAGTTAGTGGGGTGAGACCTCTGCACAGTGTTCAGCTAAAACTACAAGTTAGTGCGGTGCATCCTGCTCACAGTGTTCAGCTAAAACTACAAGTTAGTGGGGTGCGTCCTACTCACAGTGTTCAGCTAAAACTACAAGTTAGTGTAGTGAGACCTCTGCACAGTGTTCAGCTAAAACTACAAGTTAGTGCGGTGCGTCCTGCTCACAGTGTTCAGCTAAAACTACAAGTTAGTGTAGTGAGACCTCTGCACAGTTTTCATCTAAAACTACAAGTTAGTGCAGTGCGTCCTGCTCACAGTGTTCAGCTAAAACTACAAGTTAGTGCGGTGCGTCCTGCTCACAGTGTTCAGCTAAAACTACAAGTTAGTGGGGTGCGTCCTGCTCACAGTGTTCAGCTAAAACTACAAGTTAGTGCAGTGCGTCCTGCTCACAGTGTTCAGCTAAAACTACAAGTTAGTGGGGTGAGACCTCTGCACAGTGTTCAGCTAAAACTACAAGTTAGTGCGGTGCGTCCTGCTCACAGTGTTCAGCTAAAACTACAAGTTAGTGGGATGAGACCTCTGCACAGTGTTCAGCTAAAACTACAAGTTAGTGCAGTGCGTCTTGCTCACAGTGTTCAGCTAAAACTACAAGTTAGTGTGGTGCGTCCTCCTCAGTGTTCAGCTAAACCTACAAATTATTTTTTTGCGAGGTCTGCACAGTGTTCAGCTAAAGCTACCTGTAGAAGGTTGGTGGTGTTTTCCTGATCCTATCACTACCGCAGGCAGCTAAAAAGGCTACAAGTTAGTTTTTTGCGAGCTCTGCACAGTGTTCAGCTAAAGCTACCTGTAGAAGGTTGGTGGTGTTCTCATACTACAGGCAGGCAGTTGATTTTGCTAGCTGCAGTATCAATATATATATATTTATATATATATATATCCCAGCTTAGTGCAGCTACAGGCCATTAGTATGTCTGGAAGGCCAAGAAGGAGAGGCAGACAGTAACAAGCCAATAAGAGAGGGCAAGCAGGCACTGTGTCTAGTGCTGGTCGTGGAGACGGTGCATCCTCATCAGCACGTGGCCATAGGACACGCTTGGCCTTTTTTTCGGCAGCTGGCCGTGTTGAGCCGCAACATGCGGAAGACTTGGTCGAGTGGATGACCAAGCCGTCCTCATCCTCCTCATCCTCTCTCACCCATGCCCAGGGTACTTTGTCTGGCAAAGCAGCGGCCTCTTCCCTCGGCTCATTGTCATCAGTGACTCCTTCCCTAGCCCCACCATGTCCTCCTGAGGAGTCCCTCGAACTGTTTGACCACAGTGTTGGGTACATGCTCCAGGAGGATGCCCAGCGTTTGGAAGGCTCTGATGATGATACTGAGCTTGATGAAGGCAGTAATATGAGCATGGACAGAGGGGGTGCCCAAGAAGGACAGCAATCTGGCAGTCATGCTCCCCCTGCTGCAGCATACTGCCAGGTTTGCTCCAGTGATGAGGAGGAAGGGGATGATGAGGTCACTGACTCAACGTGGGTGCCTGATAGGAGAGAGGAGGAGGAGGAGGAGGAGGCGGCACATCACCAACGAGGCAGGATGCCCTCCAGGGGCCAGCCTAAGGGCAGCACATTGACTGCATCACACCCCAAAGCTCCACATGTGCAGGGCGCTGCAGTCTCTGCGCGTTATTTAAAAAGTTCTTTGGTGTGGCCCTTTTTTGAGACAAGTGCATCAGATCGCACCGCTGCTATTTGCAACATATGTCTCAAGCGTATCTCACGTGGCCAAAACATCTCCCGCTTGGATACCAAATGCTTGACCAGACATATGTTGACCTGCCATGCAGTTCGTTGGCAAGCGTATCTAAAAGACCCACACCAAAGAACAAATAGGACCTCTCCTTGCTCCTCATCAGCTGAGATCTCCAACCCCCCTATACCTTCAGTCCTCTCTGAGACCTGCACTGAGAGGAATGAAGGTGTAGAATTAGGTGTGTCACAGCCAAGTACTTGTGGGCAATCTGCTTTTGGTACACCGACGTCAGATTGTACCAGGCAAATTTCCCTGCCCCAGCTGCTGCACCGCCGAAAGAAGTTTGCTCCCAGCCATCCACATGCCCAGCGGTTCAATGCTAGCTTGGCAAAATTGCTAGCACTTCAACTGCTGCCTTTTCAGTTGGTAGACTCTGCCCCCTTCTGTGAGTTTGTGGAATGTGCGGTTCCTCAGTGGCAGGTACCCAAACGCCACTTTTCCTCACGGAAGGCGATTCCGGCTCTCTACCGGCATGTGGAAGGCAATGTCCATGCCTCGCTGGACAGGGTGGTCAGGTAAGGTGCATATTACCGCTGACTCATGGTCCAGCAGGCATGGACAGCGACGTTACCTAAGTTTCACTGTGCATTGGGTGACTCTGCTGGCAGCTGGGAAGGATGCAGGACAAGGTGCAGTAGTGTTGGAGGTTGTTCCGCCACCACGCCTCCAAAATGCTAATGATTGTGACACACCTCTCTCCTCCACCCCCTCCTCTTCTTCTTCCTCCATGGCCTCTTCCTGTGCTTTGTCCTCGGAACCAACGGTGCTCCGTAGCCGTTCAAGGGGCTACGCAAGTACGCAGGCCAAAAGATGCCATGCGGTGCTTGAGCTGGTGTGTTTGGGGGACAGGAGCCACACTGGGGCAGAGGTTCTGTCAGCTCGGCAGGGGCAGGTTCAAAGGTGGTTGACGCCATGCCAACTTAAGGCAGGAATGGTGGTTTGTGACAATGGCACCAACCTCCTCTCTGCCCTCCGACAGGGACAAATGACCCATGTGCCCTGTTTGGTTCACGTCCTTAACTTGGTGGTGCAGCGGTTCTTGGGCAGGTACCCGGGCTTACAAGATGTCCTAAGGCAGGCCAGGAAAGTCTGTGTGCATTTCCACCGGTCATATAATGCCAGTGCTAGGCTGACGGACCTCCAAAAGGAGTTTAACCTGCCCAAGAACCGCCTAATCTGTGACATGCCCACCAGGTGGAACTCAACGTTGGCCATGCTGCAGCGGCTGCACAGGCAGCAGAGGGCCATCAATGAGTACCTGTGTGACTATGGCACCAGGACAGGGTCAGGGGAGCTTGTTTTTTTTTCTCCACGCCAGTGGGCCATGATCAGGGATGCATGCACTGTCCTGTCACCATTTGAGGAGGCCACGAGGATGGTGAGCAGTGACAGTGCATGCATCAGTGACATTGTCCCCCTTGTCTACCTGTTGGAGCACACGGTGCGTGGAATAATGGACAGGGCACTTGAGGCAGAACAGAGGCAGGAAGAGGAGGACTTCCTTAGCTCTTAAGGCCCCCTTTATCCAGACAGTGTTCCTGCGTGCCCGCCGATCACACAGGAAGAGGAGGAGGAGGAGGAGGAGGAAGATTGTGTCAGTATGGAGGTGGAGCCTGGCACTCAGCATCAGCAGCAGTCTTTAAGGGATCAGTCCCAAGAAACATATGGACTTGTACGTGGCTGGGAGGAAGTGGCTGTGGACCATGTCATCCTTAGTGACCCAGAGGACTCCGGACCGAATGCCTCAGCAAACCTACGCTGCATGGCCCCCCTGATCCTGCAAAGCCTGCGTAAGGATCCTCATATTTGTGGTATCAAGGAGAAGGACCAGTACTGGCTGGCAACCCTCCTTGATCCACGTTACAAGGGTAAGGTTGCGGACCTTATCTTGCCATCGCAGAGGGAGCAGAGGATGAAACATCTTCGGGAGGCCTTGCAGAAAGGTCTGTGCAACGCATTCCTAGAGACTGGGAGGTTACAAACTCCTGTTTCTGGACAACGTGTTGCTGAGGCTTCGGTCAGTCAAAGAAGGAGCGGTGGAGAAGGTGGTCATCTGACCGATGCGTTCAGACAATTTTTTGGTCCGCAGCCCCAAGGTATGATCAGTTCCAGCAACCATCGCCAGCGTCTGTTTTACATGGTGCAGGAATACCTAGGGGCAAGATCTGACTTGGACACCTTTCCCACCGAAAATCCTCTGGGTTACTGGGTCTTGAGGATGGATCACTGGCCAGAGCTTGCACAGTATGCAATTGAGCTACTGGCCTGTCCTGCATCCTGCGTTCTTTCGGAACGCACATTCAGTGCTGCTGGAGGCTTTGTAACCGATCACAGGGTGCGTCTGTCCACCGACTCGGTCGATCGACTGACCTTCATAAAAATGAATCAGTCTTGGATCACCACCAGCTACCAAGCACCTGATGCTGATGTAACCGAATAATTTTTTTTGAAATCTCAGATCCCTTCAAAGACTGCCTATGCTGATGCTGAGTGACTATCCCTGAGAAATTATCCTCTTCCTCCTCAATCATCACGCTGATAGCTTGTAAGAACATTTTTGGTTCTGGGCGCCACCACCAATGCCTAAGGCCCAATTTTTCAGCCCCTGTTTAACAGGGGCGTGTAATTACAATTTTTGATGCAATACTTTGCAGCAGGGCTCGTTTCTGCATTCCAACTAGAGTTTCTGTGAGGGGTTGCAGTGTTGTGGCACCAGCACCAGTGCCTAAGGCCCAATTTTTCAGCCCCTGTTTAACAGGGGAGTGTTATTACAATTTTTGATGCAATACTTTGCAGCAGGGCTCATTTCTGCGTTCCAACTAGAGTATCTGTGAGGGGTTGCAGTGTTGTGGCACCAGCACCAGTGCATGTAATTACAATTCTTGATCTAATATTTCACAGCAGGGCCCATTTCTGCACCCACCAAGAGCGAGAGAGGACTTACAGTGTTGTGGCACCAGCACCACCACCACCAAAGGCCCAATTTTTCTGCCCTTGTTCAACAGGGGCATGTAATTACAATTCTTGATCTAATATTTCACAGCAGGGCCCATTTCTGCGCCCACCAAGAGCGAGTGAGGACTTACAGTGTTGTGGCACCAGCACCACCACCAGCACCAAAGGCCCAATTTTTCTGCCCCTGTTCAACAGGGGCATGTAATTACAATTCTTAAACTAATATTTCACAGCAGGGCCCTGTGAGGGCTTACAGTATTGTGGCCACAACAACACCTAAGGCCCAAATTTCTGCTGAGTATATAGGGCAGGCCCCTACTTTCAAACATCTAACTTACAAACGACTCCTACTTGCAAACGGAAGGAGAGAACAGGAAGTGAGATGAAATCTACCCCTAGGAAGGGAAATTCTCTCCTGTAAGAGTTAATATGGGAAAAACATTTCTCCTTTCCACTGATGCTTTCCAATACTTGTTCCACAAAAAAACCCAAATTTTCAAAAAACATCTGTCATTGGGACAAAAAGTGAGGTGAAATCTTCTGAAGAGGAGGACAGACAGCAAAACAAATGTCACAGGGGTGATAACCCTTCCCTATGTTTTCCAAAAAGCTTAAAAAAGATTTTTTGGCTGGAGCTAAACACGTTAAAAATGTACCCGTTCAAAATTACAAACAGATTCTACTTAACAACAAACCTACAGTCCCTGTCTTGTTTGCAGCGCCTGTATACTGCTGTTCAGAGTATATAGGGCCTGGTGGCCCCACACCTTTCCTTATATTAATTTGGGTGCGGGGTTCCCCTTAATATCCATACAAGACCCAAAGGGCCTGGTAATAGACTAGGGGGTACCCATGCCGTTTGTCTCACTGATTTTCATCCATATTGCCAGGACCCGACATTACATTAAAGCCGCAAGCAGTTTTAAATGAGATTTTTTTCCTTTAAAAATGACATTTTGTGCAGGGACTGTTCTAAACACGGGAAACACGTGCTACTTTACAGGCATACTATAGACACACCCCAGGTACGATATTTAAAGGAATATTTCACTTTTTTTTTACTTTAAGCATCATTAAAATCACTGCTCCCGAAAAAACGGCCGTTTTTAAAAGTTCTTTTTGCATTGATACATGTCCCCTGGGACAGAACCCGGGTCCCCAAACCCTTTTTAGGACAATACCATGCACATTAGCCTTTAAAATGAGCACTTTTGATTTCGAACGTTCGAGTCCCATAGACGTCAATGGGGTTCTAACGTTCGTTCGAATTTTCGGTCCGTTGGCAGGTTCTGGTGCGAACCGAACTGGGGGGTGTTCGGCTCATCCCTAGTGCCCATCAGTGGAGCCCTTTTAGTGCCCATCAGTGCAGCATATCAGTGCAGCATATCAGTGCTGCCTTATCAGTTCAGCCCCATCAGTGCAGCTTATCAGTGCCACCTCATCAGTGGCCATGAGTTCAGCCTATTAGTTCCCATCAGTTCAGTGCTGCCTCATCGGTGGCCAGCAGTGCAGCCTATTAGTTCCCATCAGTGCAGCACATCAGGGCTGCCTTATCAGTGCAGCCTCATCAGTGCCCATCAGTGCAGCATATCAGTGCTGACTTATCAGTGCAGCACCATCAGTGCAGCTTATCAGTGCCGTCTCATCAGTGGCAATAAGTGCAGCCTATTAGTGCCCATCAGTTCAGTGCTGCCTCATCGGTGGCCATCAGTGCAGCATATCAATGCTGCCTTATCAGTGCAGCCTCATCATTGCCCATCAGTGCAGCATATCAATGCTGCCTTATCAGTGCTGCCTCATTAGTGGCCATCAGAACAGCTTATCTCTGGCCATAAGTTCCGCCTTATCAGTGACCATCAGTGCAGCCTATTAGTGCCCATCAGTGCAGCATATCAGTGCTGCCTTATCAGTGCAGCCCCAACATTGGCACCTCATCAGTGGCCATCAGTGCCACCTCATCAGTGGCCATCAGTGCAGCCTATTAGTGGCCATCAGTGCAGCCTATTAGTTCTCATCAGTGCAGCATATCAGTGCTCCCTTATCAGTGCAGCCTCATCAGTGCCCATCAGTGCAGCATATCAGTGCAGCCTCATTAGTGCATATCAGCACAGCTTATCAGTGGCCATCAGTGCCGCCTCATCAGTGGCCATCAGTGCAGCCTATTAGTGCCCATCAGTGCAGCATATCAGTGCCCATCAGTGCAGCATATCATTGCTGCCCTATCAGTGCAGCCCCAACAGTGGCGCCTCGTCATTGGCCATCAGTGCGCCTCATCAGTGGCCATCAGTGCCACCTCATCAGTGGCCATCAGTGCAGCCTATTAGTGCTGGGACTTTGTTTTAGTTAAACTAGGACCTGCTCGTCTTAACTACTTGCCGACCGCCTCACGCAGATATACTGCGGCAGAATGGCACGGGCAGGAAAAGTAACGTATGGGTACGTTACTTGCCTCCCGTGGGCGGGGGGTCCGATAGGACCCCCCCCAGTGCCCGAGGTGGTCGGCTTCTGTCCTCGAGCGATCAGAGGTGAGGGGGAGGCCATCCATTCGTGGCCACCCCCTTGCGATCACTTCCAGCCAATGAGATTCTTCCTCTGCTGCTGTATAGTAAACAGCGGCAGAGGAAGTGATGTCATCACTCCTCGGCTCGGTATTTTCTGTTCCGGCGCCGAGGAGAGAAGACATCGATGTGAGTGCACAAACACTACAGACACAGTAAAACACACCAGGCACACTTTACACCCCCCATCACCCCCCGATCCCCCCCTAATCACCCCCCCCCCCGTCACAGTGACACCAAGCAGTTTTTTTTTCTGATTACTGCATTGGTGTCAGTTTGTGACAGTTAGAAATGGTAGGGCAGTTAGTGTTAGCCCCCTTTAGGTCTAGGGTACCCCCCTAACCCCCCCCTAATAAAGTTTTAACCCCTTGATCACCCCCGTCGCCAGTGTCACTAAGCAATCGTTTTTCTGATCGTTGTATTAGTATCACTGGTGACGCTAGTTAGGGAGGTAAATATATAGGTTCGCCGTCAGCGTTTTATAGTGTCAGGGACCCCCAAATACTACCTAATAAAGGTTTTAATCCCTTGATTGCCCCCTAGTTAACCCTTTCACCAGTGATCACCGTATAACTGTTACGGGTGACGCTGGTTAGTTATTTTATTTTTTATAGTGTCAGGGCACTCGCCGTTTATTACCTAATAAAAGTTTAGCCCCCTGATCGCCCGGCAGTGATATAACTTAGGTTTTAGGGTCAGATAGGGTCTGCGTTGCCCCAGGCAGCGCCAGGTTAGCGCCAGTACCGCTAACACCCACGCACGCATCATACACCTCCCTTAGTGGTATAGTATCTGAACGGATCAATATCTGATCCGATCAGATCTCTACTAGCATCCCCAGCAGTTTAGGGTTCCCAAAAATGCAGTCTTAGCGGGATCAGCCCAGATACCTGCTAACACCTGCGTTTTGCCCCTCTGCCCGGCCCAGCCCAGCCCACCCAAGTGCAGTATCGATCGATCACTGTCACTTACAAAACACTAAACACATAACTGCAGCGTTTGCAGAGTCAGGCCTGATCCCTGCGATCGCTAACCATTTTTTTGGTAGTGTTTTGGTGAACTGGCAAGCACCAGCCCCAGGCAGCGTCAGGTTAGTGCCAGTAGCGATAACACCCACGCACGCACCGTACACCACCCTTAGTGGTATAGTATCTGAACAGATCAATATCTGATCCGATCAGATCTATACTAGCGTCCCCAGCAGTTTAGGGTTCCCAAAAACACAGTGTTAGTGGGATCAGCCCACATACGGATCGATCACTGTCACTTACAAAACACTAAACGCATAACTGCAGCGTTCGCAGAGTCAGGCCTGATCCCTGCGATCGCTAACACTTTTGTTGGTAGCGTTTTTGTGAACTGGCAAGCACCAGCGGCCTAGTACACCCCGGTCGTAGTCAAACCAGCACTGCAGTAGCACTTGGTGATGTGGCGAGTCCCATAAGTGCAGTTCAAGCTGGTGAGGTGGCAAGCACAAGTAGTGTCCTTACTTAAATTGAAAGTCCGCGCTTAGGAAAAGAATATTATTTAAAAGGGCTGCAGCCTCCCCTTAATTAATTCCTGAAAAGGAATTAATTGGAAGTGCGTAATGAAGAGATATGAGGAATTGGCGCTGCCCTGTTATCAGTAAGTATTGTTTAGGGGTCAGTAGAGTAAATAAATACGTGAATAGATAAAAAACGTGATTGGATAAAAAATGGTGACAACAATTGTGTATGTGAGCCAAAAAAAATTAATTATGCATTCCTTAAATGAATACCCCCTTTTTTTCACATGAAATAAATAAATTAATAAATATATTAATTAATATAACATCCTAATAAATGAGTGTACACATCTTCTGTGTTGTGAATATAATTATTACAATAAGTGAGTTGAATTTATACTGGTTCTACTTTCAGTATGAACCTTATCATAGGTGATAAACCAAATTGAACAAAAAATAGACAAAAAATTAATCATAAAATTGTGAAAGAACTTTGTGAGTAACCCCCTATTGAAAATATATACGGGGTCCGTGAGGTACGCCCTGTTTGGGGGCTATCGGCAACCGTATGGGGTTACCACATATCCCCAATAGATATGGTGATTAAAGTGCACTGTGCATGAAGTGAACAAAAGTGCAAAAAACTCTATATTACAATATATTAAATAACCTCAAATTTCATATGTAAAATATATGTATATACAGGAATCCAAACAATTAATACTCATATTAGTGACAGCAAGTGTGAATGCAACATCTGTGAAACAGTTCCTATATTAAAATAAAAAAGTGTCTATTTATGTAAGACAGGAACAGTTAAGGACGTCCAAATCAGTTGACATGCATTCAAAGATGCTCAAGGGGTAGTATAAGGTAACTTCCGTGCAGGTAAAAGCTGGTGACTCCAGGTGCTCCCCCCCCCGTGCTCCCCCACTCACCAGAATACCTCACCCCCGAGGGGGTATTAGGCAGAGGAGTGGGTGTCTTTATGTAGCTGCCTCTGATGGATGTCCCTCTTAGGCTTTACTGCACCATGGATTACTTCCTTTTAAACCGATACTGTGGGTCCCCTTGTGTAGATCCAGACCCGGATACCTCCACTGCTATCCACCTCCATGCTGCTAAATCCTCCTTGGAATGTCTTCTTTCCAAAAAGGGGTCATTTGGGGGGTATTGTACAAATTCGCCATTGGGAAATTGGGAAAGCATTTTATCACACCGATCTTGGTGTGGTCAGATGCTTTGAGGGCAGAGGAGAGATCTAGGGTCTAATAGACCCCAATTTTTTCAAAAAAGAGTACCTGTCACTACCTATTGCTATCATAGGGGATATTTACATTCCCTGAGATAACAATAAAAGTGATTAAAAAAAAAAATGAAAGGAACAGTTTAAAAATAAGATAAAAAAATAATAAAGAATAAAAAAAAAAGCACCCCTGTCCCCCCCTGCTTTCGCGCAAAGGCGAACGCAAGCGTCGGTCTGGCGTCAAATGTAAACAGCAATTGCACCATGCATGTGACGTATCACCGCGAAGGTCAGATCGAGGGCAGTAATTTTAGCAGTAGACCTCCTCTGTAAATCTAAAGTGGTAACCTGTAAAGGCTTTTAAAAATGTATTTAGTTGGTCGCCACTGCACGTTTGTGTGCAATTTTAAAGCATGTCATGTTTGGTATCCATGTACTCGGCCTAAGATCATCTTTTTTATTTCATCAAACATTTGGGCAGTATAGTGTGTTTTAGTGCATTAAAATTTTAAAAATACTGTGTGAAAAAAAAATGAAACACCCACCATTTTAATCTGTAGGGCATTTGCTTTAAAAAAAATTATTTCCTGACAGGCTCCATGGCAGCATACGTGTGGGTAGGCTCCGCCTCCATAACTACCCAATAGGACCCCTGTCCCATAAATCTTTGCTCTAGGCTGCTATCCATGTTCCTTTTTTTTGTCCTCCTCCGTAGGACCAGGTGTTGGTTCTCCTACCTGAAGATAAACCTCCCTACGATCGATGCTGCCGAGTGCCAAAGATTCCTCCGATAGGCCCTGACTGTTAGGCAGGGTATGGAGTGTATAGCAGAGTAGCGCTGAAGAATGGATCGGCTCATCTATGTGCGCACGGTCTGTTTGCCTAATGTTTTAGGCGACCATTATCTGCTGCCAAGTCCGGTGTGTGTGTGTATAGATGGCGGTTCCTCAGCCCAGGTGATCGTAGGTGGAGGGGTTAGTTTTTATATTCATTCACATATGGCAGCAGTGTTTATGTGTTATCATACCTCTGTGTGTTTTTCCTGCTTCATTGGTGTCCTAGATCAGTGCTGACGCTCTCTGTGTTCCAGCAGCCGCTCTCCCTGTTACTTCCGGGTACCGGCGTGCGCTCTGCGCATGCGCGGACCCAATACGAAGTTGAGGCTTGGTTCGCGCATGCGCGCGAGCGTCTCGCGTCTGACGTCGGCGATGACGTCACGGGCGCCACTTTTAAAAGCTGTGGAAAGCTTACAGAGCCCTGGGAATGATCGTGGGGGATACGGCGACTTCCCGGGGCAACTATCTTGGCGATTCAAGGTAAGACAATCTCTATTGTCTGGGGGTGGAGGTCTGTTGTCAGTCAGCTGAATCTGTGAATCTGTCTCTGCAGCTTCCTATTGTATTGACACCATGGACTCCTCACTGCCCCCTAGTGGCCAGCCCGCTTGTAGCAGGTATGTATTGCAGTTATGCTTTTCTGCCTGTACAAGGATTGAGAGTAGGATTTTAGGACACCAGCTGATTTCTTTCTCTATCTTCTCTGTGTTTCTTTCCTCACAGCCCTCCTAGGTCTGATCCACACCGTAGTTCCCATAAAGGAAGTGGATCATCAAAATCACACCACCGGCAATCTTCCTCCAGGTCTAGCCATCATAGGTCTCCTTCCAGATCTGAACAGCGCAATAAAAATCCTTCTCACCCCCCTTCATCTCACTCTAGAGAGAGATCAGGAAAATCATGCTGGGGATGCAGGATGCCTGTTCCAACAGACAAATCTCTCTGTGATCACTGCTTCTCTAAAGCTGCAGATGAGAGGGATGGTGCAGAATCTATGGTAAGGCGGGTTGTAAAAGAATCTCTACAGGAAAGAGAGGCTCAACAGCCCCGTGATTCCCCATCAGAACCATTATGCCCTCCAGTGGGTGAAGGTTCTGTGCATGAGACATGGGAATCTTCCCAGCCAAGTCACCTTTCTGCTCCTGTTTCAGATAGCGAATCGGATCTGGAAGATCCTGGCGTGGGGTTTGAGTATGCTCTAGTTCCTTCTTTGTAAAAGGCAGTAAAAGAGGCCCTGAAGTGGGAAGATCCGCTTACTTCCCCCCCAAAACAGAGGAAGTTTTTCAAGCAGCTCAATAAGGAGCGACAGTATTTCCTTTTCTCTCTGAGCTTTCCTCTTTCTGAGGAATGGAGCAAAATGGACAAGAAAAGTTCCATGCAGTCAAAGGTCTTAAAACTATATATTTTTAAGGAAGAGGAAGTAAAGCACCTTGAATCAGCTCCATTAGTGGATGCAGCTCTAATTAGACTAGCAAGATATGTAACGCTTCCCTTAGAAGACACTGTATCTTTTAAAGATCCTTTGGAGAGGCGAATTGATTCGGATTTAAAGAGGATCTACCTGATGTCAGGAATGGCATGTAAGCCAGTACTTGCGATAGCTGCAGTCTCCAAAGCTTTGGAATCTTGGTCTGATAATGTGGATGAGTTCTTATGAGGTATCTCTACTGAAACAGCTAAGGATTCTCCTATCCAAGAGATCAGGCTGGCATCAGCCTTTCTTGGGAAGGCATCTATTGATGTCATCCGCCTGATGTCCCGGGTTATGTTGGCAGCTGTTTCAGCTCGTCGTGCCTTATGGCTCCGTCCGTGGTTGGCGGATCCGGCTTCCAAGCAAGCTTGGTGCCGAATTCCGTTTGAAGGTTCTTCATTGTTCGGCTATAAGCTTGATAGTGCCATAACCCGGGCCACAGGTGGGAAGTCTGGTTTCCTCCCTCAAGACAGACGCCTACAAAATCAGAAACGCAGTTTTTCTAGAAGACAAAACTCTGATCGCGCTAGGGATGCGCGCAGCTACAGACCTGGTTGGGAGTTCCCAAGATCCAGGCAGTCTTCTTTTAAGAAACCCGCAAAAGGGGGTTCCTCTGGCAACCAGGACGCCACAAAGTCTTTTTGAGATTGGGCCCGCTCAGGCATGCCAGGTGGGGGCTCGTCTTCGCCACTTCGGGCATGTCTGGGCGGCCTCAATCCGAGATTACTGGACCATCAAGATGTTAGTGTTGAAATGAAAAGACTATATGAAGTCAACTATGGCATACTACTGACGGAGATAGCGGAAGAGTTTAAAAAATGGAAAGGCCAATATCTAACTTGGTTTGGGAGGATTAATGCCATAAAAATGAGTATACTCCCTAGATTAATTTATATGTTGCACACAATACCAATTAAGGTACCGGGGTCTTTTTTCAGACAAGTGCGTAGGATGTTTGTGGCGTTCGTATGGAACGATAAAAGACCCAGATTAGCCCAGGACCTTCTGAGAAGAAATAGGGCCGAGGGAGGATTGGGAATACCGGATATAGCCTTGTATTACAAGGCTATGAGTCTAGTCCGGATTTTGAACTGGCACCATGATACTCATAAAAAACTTTGGGTTCAAGTAGAAAATGCAATGGCAGGGAGGAATTTAGCAGGAGCACCTTGGATTCAGAGCACGTCAAGAGGGTTGTCTCAATGGGTGTCACCATTAACCCAGAATACATTGGAAGTTTGGGACAAGTTGAATAAGAATGGGGATTACGCCCCCTGGATATCACCTCTGGCTCCCCTGGAGGGATTCACCTGGTTCCCCCCGGGGGAGGAGATGGGGTATCTGGGGGCCTGGGGTGGAGGTGGAGATTCCACCTGTGGCAGGTTTGCTCCGGAAGGAGTTTTGTTATCTCTGACAGAGATGGTGTCTAGATATGGGACAGTGCATATGGCAGAGTGGAAATACAATCAATTAGTGAGTTTCTTTAATAAAAGCAAATCATCAATAAGACCTATGAACTCTCTCACTATATTTGAGAAACAATGTGTGCAGAGATCTAGTCCCAGGAACGTGCTGGCGCAAATGTATAAAGGGATACTTAAGGGACAGGAAGGCACAACTCCATACTATATAAGGGAATGGGAGAAGGAATTGGGACAGGTACTGACTAATAATCAAATTAAAAGGATGATTACACTAACACATTCCTCATCCATCAGCTCAAAGGTACAAGAGATGGCGTACAAGTTCCTGTCAAGATGGTATAGGACCCCAGTCAAATTGGCACAAATGTTTCCAACCATAAGTGATAGATGCTGGAGGGGATGTGGGCAGAAGGGCACATTTCTTCATCTGTGGTGGACATGCCCAGTAATTAAAAGATTCTGGGAGTCGGTGTCTCCATGGATCAGGAAATTGACGGTGGGACACCTGGAATTTCAACCACTACATTATTTGTTCCATGGGATGCCGGGCTCTAATAGAAAATATCGGGAGGGCATAACACCCCACCTATTAAACGCAGCGAAAAAAATAATACCGAAATTTTGGAAACAGATACAGGGTCCCTCAATATTAGATTGGAGAAAGGAAGTGAGCTTAATAATGGAAGCGGAAAGATGGGTTCATATGCTAAAGGGCCAACAAAGGAAATTTGAAAAGAAATGGGCAGGCTGGAAGGAATGTTTAGTTGAGATGGAAAAAGAAGACGGAGATGATTAAAATGAGAAGGAGGTGGAGGTACAGCCCTTGTAAATATGTAAATAAAAGAGACTGATCTATGGAAGGAAGAAAAGAGGAAAAAAAAAAGAAGAGGAAAGAAAGATGAAAGGAATATTGGAATTAGTTCACTGGCCCAATATGTAGGGGAGGGTTTGGAGGGGGTGGGGTTGTGGTTCTCCTGTGTTTTTCCTTTTCCCCCTTTCCCCTTTTTTTTTTTTTTTTTTTTTTTTTTAGGGGCTTTTTACACAAATTGAATAATTGATAAACGGGTGTTTTTTTTTTTTTTTTTTTTACGATGGGTAAAGGGTAACAACACTTATAGTTTGGCCATGGAGGGCCTCCTCTCAAATTAAGTATAATGACAACATGGTGTTTGGGGTGGGTTCGTTCCCTTTTTTTTTTTTGGTTGTGTTTTCTGGTGTTTTGATGGGTAAAGGGTAATAACACTTACTAGACAGTTTGGCCAATGAGGGCCTCGTACACAAATACAAATTGATAAACACGCACACTTTTTTTTTTTTTTTTTTCTCACTTATGTACACTTATGCACTTTTATGTCCCCCCCCCTTTTTTTTTTTTTTTTTTACGATGGGTAAAGGGTAACAACACTTATAGTTTGGCCATGGAGGGCCTCTTCTCCAATTAAATATAATGACAACATGGTGTTTGGGTTTTTTTTTTTTTTGTTTTGGTGTCTTGATGGGTAAAGGGTAACAACACTTACTAGAATAGTTTGGCCAATGAGGGCCGCGTACACAAATACAAATTGATAAACACGCACACCTTTTTTTTTTTTTCACTTATGTACACTTATGCACTTTTATGTCCCCCCCCTTTTTTTTTTTTTTCTTTTTTTTTTTTTTCCCTCTCTCTTTCTCACGAAGGGTAAGAGGTCTTCTTGCACAAAGAGAGGAGGGGAAAGGAGTAACTACAGGATTACCAAGTGGTTTGGAAAGGGAGGGAGGGATAAGATTTAAGTAAATGTGGTAGTAGAAATGTAATGTAATAAGGGTCTGGGGTGGGTGAGGAGGGGTTTTTCTTTTTTTTCTGTTTGTAACAATGTATGAAGATTGTTGTATTGTAAAATGAAAATAATAAAAAATTCTGATTATTAAAAAAAAAAAAGATGGTCTCCTCCGGTCACAAGTGGGTCTTCAACAATACCCCAAGACTCAGATTTGTTCCCACATCTCTTCCAGGTTCAGAAGAGAAAAAGAAGGTCCTATTAACCTACGTGAACTGTTTATTGGACCAAGGCGCAGCCGTCCCTGTTCCAGAAAACGAACGAGGCAAAGGCATGTATTCTCCTCTGTTCATGATACAGAAGAAAAACGGTACATGGAGGCCAGTAATAGATTTAACATATCTCAATTCCTTTATCCGAAAGGAAAAGTTCAAAATGGAGTCTTTAATTACGATCCAACAATCAGTACATCTGGGAGATTGGATGATTTCAATCGATCTGAAAGATGCATACTTTCACGTGCCAGTGGCAACAGAGTTCCAACAATTACTCCGCTTTGCGGTAGGCAATCAGCATCTGCAGTTCACATGTCTACCCTTCAGCCTAACAACGTCACCTCGGGTCTTCTCAAAGGTCCTGTTGTCTGTTGTGGCTCTACTGCGTATCAAGGGAGTTCGTCTCCACCACTATTTAGACGACCTACTTCTCCTAGCTCAGAACAAAGATCAACTGTTAGAGCACAAGAGCTTAGTCATCGCCACCCTGCAGGAATTCGGGTGGCTTCTGAATCTAGAGAAGAGCCATCTAGAGCCAACACAATCTCTGGTGTTTCTAGGGGCTCACTTCAACACATTGGAAGGCACCATCTCCCTTCCAGAGGAGAGGATTGGAGTGATTCGAGACAGAATACACGCAGCCCTTGCGTCGTCTCACCTCTCCGCTCTCCAATGCCTGAAAGTAATTGGCACGATGACAGCAACCATTCCTATGGTGAAGTGGGCCCAATGGCATACACGACCCTTCCAAAAAGGGTTCCTTCAACAATGGGATTCTTCCAGCCAAGTCCAGCGCATACACCTTACTTACTTTATCCATGAGGACGTCTCTCCTTTGGTGGCTTCAAGGGAAGAATCTGCACAATCACCATTCAATCATGCCCATCTCATGGGTCACATTAACTTCGGATGCCAGCAATCGGGGTTAGGGCGCTCACTGCCTTTCAGAAGTGGCGCAAGGCCGATGGATTTTCCCTGCCCGAGGGATTGTCTCCAACATTCTGGAGCTGAGGGCCGCCTTTCAGGCACTCCTGTCATTTCGCCATCTAATAGAAGGGTCATCAGTGATGCTAAGGTTGGACAATACAACCGCGGTGGCTTACATAAAGAAGCAAGGTGGAACTCGCAGCTGGTCTCTGCTACAGGAAGTGGAGCCAATAATGAGCTGGGCTCAGAAGTATTTGTCCAACATCTCGGCAGTTTACATTGCGGGTATTCAGAATGTACAGGCGGACTTCCTCTCGCGAGTGCAAATGGACAACAACGAGTGGTCTCTCCACAGAGAGGTGTTCGAATGGCTTCTGACCCTGGGAGTACTTCCAGAGGTCGATCTGTTTGCTTCTCCATGCAATCACAAAATGCCCAGATATTATTTGAGGTTCAGAGACCCTCAGGCTTACGGAATAGATGCTCTCTCAGATCAATGGAAGTTTCAGAAGGCTTATGCCTTCCCTCCGGTACCGGTGATTCTTCAATTCCTCCGGAGGCTCAGAACAGAGAAGGTGGAGATCATTGCAGTGATTCCTTTCTGGCCCAACAGGCCGTGGTTTCCTCTGTTATCGCTCCTGAGTTATCAAGACCCAGTTCCCCTTCCTCTCAGGCCGGATCTACTGTCGCAAGGCTCGACGTTACACCCATGCCCATCTTGCCTACACCTCAGGGTGTGGTTCTTGAGAGGGAAAGGCTTGAATCTCTAGGTTGTCCGAAAGAAGCTATTCCAACTATTCTTAGTGCCCGGAGGGGAAGTACGAACAGAGTATACGAACGGATATGGTCTAAATTCTCTGATCATATGTCTTTCCGGTCAAATCCGTGTAATTCTCCAGCAGTACAGGACATTCTAAGTTTTCTCCAATCAGGGCTGGACCTATCTTTAGCAGTCAGCTCACTAAGAGTTCAAGTTTCAGCCATCTCGGCCTTCACAGGAGTATCTTGGGCTAATCACACATCAGTCCGTCAATTCTTTAAAGGAGCTATCAGGCTTAAACCTCAAAGAAGACCTAGGTTTCCCAAATGGGACCTTCCTATTGTCTTGGATTTTCGCTCCAATCTCGGATCGGATCCTGACAAACCTCTTTCCATGAGAGATCTCACGCTCAAGACCACCTTCTTAGTAGCTGTGACATCGGCTAAAAGAGTGTCAGAGATCAGAAGTCTAGGTTCAGAAGAACCTTTCCTAACCTTCTTTCCAGACAGGGTAGTGTTGATTCCCATGCTTGGGTCAAACCCTAAAGTGACCTCAGTCTTTCATGAAAACCAAGAGATTGTACTTCCTACTTTCAGAACAACGGATAATCAGGATGTTCATCCACTTGATGTAGGCCACACTCTAAAACAATATCTGGAGGTCACGGCTCCATTCAGACAAACGGAATTCCTTTTCATTCTTCCCCATGGTAAAAACAAGGGAATGCGAGCTTCGGTCAGATCAATTTCTTCTTGGATTGTGCAGACCATTCAGAGGGCATACAAGGCAAAGAGCTTGGCTCCTCCAGAGGCAGTGACAGCTCATTCGACCAGGAGTATCTCGACCTCGTGGGCAGCTTCTTGGCATGTCGCGCCTGAAATCATTTGTAAACGGCTTCCTGGTCTTCTATTAACACATTTGTTTCTCACTACTGTGTTGAGCCTGCTGCTCTGTCATCCATTAATTTTGGTTTACAAGTATTGTCGGTTGACAATGTAAAATAAATTTGGTTTCTTTGCTCAAACATTTTTGCCCGCCCGTGTGTATTTTTGGGCGAGTTATTTCCCACACGTATGCTGCCATGGAGCCTGTCAGGAAAACGGAAAATTTATATCAAATACTTACCGTAATTTTCCTTTCCTGATAAGCTCCATGGCAGCAGGAGTCCCTCCCAAATGTCTGGAGTAGGCTAGATACGGAACATGGATAGCAGCCTAGAGCAAAGATTTATGGGAGAGGGGTCCTATTGGGTAGTTATGGAGGCGGAGCCTACCCACACGTATGCTGCCATGGAGCCTATCAGGAAAGGAAAATTACGGTAAGTATTTGATATAAATTTTCCGTTATAATGTTTGGGGTTTCAAAGTAATTTTCTTGCAAAAAAAAAATATTTTTTCATGTAAACAAAAAGTGTCAGAAAGGGCTTTGTCTTCAAGTGGTTAGAGTGGGTGATGTGTGACATACAGTCAGGTCCATAAATATTGGGACATTGACAGAATTCTAATCTTTTTGGCTCTATACACCACCACAATGGATTTCAAATGAAACAAACAAGATGTGCTTTAACTGCAGACTTTCAGCTTTAATTTGAGGGTATTTACATCCAAATCAGGTGAGCGGTGTAGGAATTACAATAGTTTGTATATGTGCCTCTCACTTTTTAAGGGACCAAAAGTAATGGGACAATTGGCTGCTCAGCTGTTCCATGGCCAGGTGTGTGTTATTCTTTTATTATCCCATTTACAAGGAGCAGATAAAAGGTCCAGAGTTCATCTCAAGTGTGCTATTTTCATTTGGAATCTGTTGCTGTCAACTCTCAATATGTGATCCAAAGAGCTGTCACTATCAGTGAAGCAAGCCATCATTAGGCTGAAAAAACAAAACAAACCCATCAGAGAGATAGCAAAAACATTAGGTGTGGCCAAATCAACTGTTTGGAACAAAAAGAAAGAACACACCGCTGAGCTCAGTAACACCAAAAGACCCGGAAGACCATGGAAAACAACTGTGGTGGTTGACCAAAGAATTCTTTCCCTGTTGAAGAAAACACCCTTCACAACAGTTGGCCAGATCAAGAACACTTTCCAGGAGGTAGGTGTATGTGTGTCAAAGTCAACAATCAAGAGAAGACTTCACCAGAGTGAATACAGAGGGGTCACCACAAGATGTAAATCATTGGTGAGCCTCAAAAACAGGAAGGCCAGATTAGAGTTTGCTAAACAACATCTAAAAAAGCCTTCACAGTTCTGGAACAACATCCTATGGACAGATGAGACCAAGATCAACTTGTACCAGAGTGATGGGAAGAGAAGAGTATGGAAAAGGAAAGGAACTGCTCATGATCCAAAGCATACCACCTCATCAGTGAAGCATGGTGGCGGTAATGTCAAGGCGTGGGCATGTATGGCTGTCAATGGAACTGGTTCTCTTGTATTTTTTGATGATGTGACTGCTGACAAAAGCAGCAGGATGAATTCTGAAGTGTTTCGGGCAATACTATCTGCTCATATTCAGCAAAATGCTTCAGAACTCATTGGACGGCACTTCACAGTGCAGATGGACAATGACCCGAAGCATACTGCGAAAGCAACCAAAGAGTTTTTTAAGGGAAAGAAGTGGAATGTTATGCAATGGCCAAGTCAATCACCTGACCTAAATCCGATAGAGCATGCATTTCCCTTGCTGAAGACAAAACTGAAGGGAAAATGCCCCCAGAACAAGCAGGAACTGAACACAGTTGCAGTAGAGGCCTGGCAGAGAATCACCAGGGATGAAACCCAGCATCTGGTGATGTCTATGCCCCTCTGTCCCTTAAAAAGTGGGAGGTACATAAACAAACTTGTAATTCCTACACCGTTCACCTGATTTGGATGTAAATACCCTCAAATTAAAGCTGAAAGTCTGCAGTTAAAGCACATCTTGCTCATTTCATTTCAAATCCATTGTGGTGGTGTATAGAGCCAAAAAGATTAGAATTGTGTCGATGTCCCAATATTTATAGACCTGACTGTAAGCTTCTAAATGTTGTGCATAAAATGCCAGGACAGTTCAAAACCCCCCAAATGACCCCATTTTGGAAAGTAGACACCCCAAGCTATTTGCTGAGAGGCATGTCGAGTCCATGGAATATTTTATATTGTGACACAAGTTGCGGGAAAAAGAAAATTTTTTTTTTTTGCACAAAGTTGTCACTAAATGATATATTGCTCAAACATGCCATGGGAATATGTGAAATTTACATCCCAAAATACATTCTGTTGCTTCTCCTGAGTACGGGGATACCACATAGGTGAGACTTTTTGGGAGCCTAGCCGCGTACGGGACCCCGAAAACCAAGCACCGCCTTCAGGCTCTCTAAGGGCGTAAATTTTTGATTTCACTCTTCACTGCCTATCACAGTTTTGGAGGCCATGGAATGCCCAGGTGGCACAACTCCCCCCCAAATGACCCTATTTTGGAAAGTAGACACCCCAAGCTATTTGCCGAGAGGTATAGTGAGTATTTTGCAGACCTCACTTTTTGTCACAAAGTTTTGAAAATTGAAAAAAGAAAAAAAAAATTTTTTTCTCGTCTTTCTTTATTTTCAAAAACAAATGAGAGCTGCAAAATACTCACCATGCCTCTCAGCAAATAGCTTTGGGTGTCTACTTTTCAAAATGGGGTCATTTGGGGGGGGGGGGGGGTGTGTGCTATCTTGGCATTTTATGGCCTTCGAAACTGTGATAGGTAGTGAGGAGTGAATCAGAAATTGACACCCTTAGAAATCCTGAAGGCGTTGATTGGTTTTCGGGGCCCCGTACACAGCTAGGCTCCCAAAAACTCCCACACATGTGGTATCCCCATACTCAGGAGAAGCAGCTAAATGTATTTTGAGTGCAATTACACATATTCCCATGGCTTGTGTGAGCAATATATCATTTAGTGACAACTTTGTGAAAAAAAAAAAAATTGTCACTTTCCCGCAACTTGTGTCAAAATATAAAATATTCCATAGACTCAACATGCCTCTCAGCAATTAGCTTGGGGTGTCTACTTTCCAAAATGGGGTCATTTGGGGGGGGGGGGTTTGTGCTATCTTGGCATTTTATGGCCTTCAAAACTGTGATAGCTAATGAGGAGTGAATCAAAAATTTACGCCCTTAGAAATCCTGAAGGTGGTGATTGGTTTTTGGGGCCCCGTACGCAGCTAGGCTCCCAAAAAGTCCCACACATGTGGTATCCCCATACTCAGGAGAAGCAGCTGAATGTATTTTTGGGTGCAATTCCACATATGCCCATGGCCTGTGTGAGCAATATATCATTTAGTGACAACTTTGTGCAAAAAAAAAAAAAAATTGTCACTTTCACGCAACTTGTGTCAAAATATAAAATATTTAATATGGACTCAACATGCCGCTCAGCAATTAGCTTGGCGTGTCTACTTTCCAAAATGGGGTCATTTGGGGGGGAGTTGTGCCATCTGGGCATTTTATGGCCTTCAAAACTGTGATAGAATAACTGTGAATTAATTACACAATAAGGAAAAGATATTGGGCAGGATGACAAAAGTTACCTTGAAATATATGGAAATATACTGCACGGATTATTGTGGGATTAAGGGTAGGGGGGGTTCCCTTTCTCTCTCCCTTCCCTCCTCTATCTTTCCAGGTAGACATAGCAATTATAAGCAAATGTTATACATGACATGATAATCTTCATCTCCGAGGTGTCTCCCCCACCCCCCTCATACCCATTGGCTCCCTTTTTTTTTTTTTTTGGGAGTAGGGAGTAGAGAGGGGATAGAAGGATTATAAGGGATTAAAGATTGAAGAAAATAGCATCTAAAATGCAGCGGGCAGCCACCGATTGAGCGTCAGATTTTGGTCGTCAGTGTCCGGTTCCCCCAGTAGAGGGAACTTACGTTGTTTGTAAAGTAGACTTTATATAAGTCAATAGTTTCAGGGTTGGGCGGTGTTGTGTGTGTGAGTGGGGATTTTTTGGGGGTTTATTTTTTTGTTTTTTCTTCTTTCTTCTCCTCTTCCTTCCCTCTCTCTGGGTTCTGAGGGACGATGAAAATATGTTCTTATAATATCAGAGGTCTCAATTCAGCATCAAAGAGGTCTCAGGTTCTATACTCTCTCCATAAACAAAAGGTGGGGGTAGTCTTTTTTCAGGAGATGCATTTCCGCACAGATAACGCTCCTAATCTACAAAATAGATACTACAAAACATGGTATCATGATTCGTATATGTATTCTAAGTCAAACGGAGTATCTATTGCAATACATAAGACAATACCACACCAAGTGTTGGGTGATATAGAGATGGAAGAGCAATATTACTTAAACTTAATATATATAGTAGAAAATATACCTTTATTAATATATACTTACCCAATCAAAATCAGCTTAAAACAGGGTTACAATTGATTAGTGAGCTCATGGAAGAGGTGTAAGGGATAACAATAATTGTTGGGGATTTTAATTTTGTTTGGGATAAGAATATAAATACCACGGCACCTTCGATAGTACAGATGAGTAGAGAAAGGAAAAAATTTAAGCATATGATGGCAAAATACCAGCCGGTTGACATCTGGCGGGCATTACACCCAGGGGAGAAAGATTTTACGTTCCACTCAAAAGTCCACGGGTCATATCACCGACTAGATTACTTCTTGATAAATCAGCTGGGGGTGACTATTACTTCATCTGCCGAGAGAGGCAGCACTATATGGTCAGATCACACGCCAGTATTTTTGACATTGACATACTCAAGGGCGAAAATACTAGGGGAAATTGGAAACTTAATGATAATCTGCTGTACGATGAGGCGTGTGTATTAGAGATAAGGAAGGCAATAATAGATTTCACATACGATCATAGGGGAGACGCTACTTCTTTACCGATTCAATGGGAGGCATTAAAATGTGTAATTCGAGGATTATTTATAAAACATGGGGCCAGATTAAAAAAAGTTAAAAATAATAGAATAACTCAATTATTTTTTTTTTCTTTTTTTTTTTTTAAGTACAAGAAATCCATAATCATTAAAAGAGGAATTATTTTCACAGTCCTGGAATAATTAGATCAAAATTAGTATGTCTACTGGTTAAAGAAGGCTTATTACAATGAGATTTACCCTTAAAAAAAACAAAAACAAAACCTTTACAGTTAAAAAAAGGGGAAAAAATAAAAATCAGGACTTTGCACGGTGTTGCTTAGGTAAAAATTATAGACTACCAGTTCGTTTCTATTTAAAGAAAAACTCGGAATGCAAATATAAAAAAAAAAAAAAAATCAAGACACAGATTTATTTCCTTGTAAATATTGTACTTGATATTATCTCTCGCTCTGAAGTGCCGTAGCCATTACAAGGGAAACATATTAAAACTATCAGGACCTAGAATCTGCATTGTACTTAACCATCACCAAAGAAAACAAGCAGATCTGCTTGTGCTGAATATATTCTGTCTGCAGAATGCAACCATGTGAAAAAAAAAAAAAAAAGGAGAGCTCTTAGCAAAAAAAAAAAAAAGCCCTCAAGTGTTACTATTAAAAAAATAAAATAAAATAAAACTATGTGAAAATGAAAACTCAGAAATGTGTTTATAAGCCCTATTGTGCAAATTAAATTTTACAGATTTTTTTTTCCTCCCCAAAATTGAGTTTTCCTTTTGTGCACTTGCTGGCAAAAACAGAAAATGTGCAGAATCAGCTTTGCTGCATTGAATGGTAAAAACAATTAAATATATGTTTGCAAAGTGCTCTGTGACTTGCCCACACACGTTTCAGAAGCGGAGTGATGTCTGCAATCCTGTTAGCATGCACTTCTTCCACTCAGAAAGCAGGCAGCGAGCTCACGATTACCTTCCAGTAACAATGAGGGCTTGTCCTGACTACTTAGTGGCAGAGGTCCTGGACACAGGAAACAGGGTGCTGATTATCTATAAGGAATGGCAGTGATAGGGGATGAAGGATTGCCAAGGTCACTGGATATAGAAAACAGAAGGCAGACAGAAAGACTAGGCTGGGAGTGTTATAGACACAAAGAGGAGGAGCAGAAGCCATTTTTACATGACCTGCCCTGGGAAGCTATACATGTACAAAATGACTATGAAAATTACAGGATGAACAGGGCTATACAATAGTATTTAAAGCAGGCACTTTATATTTTTTTTAACACCCTATTGTGCCTTTAATACCTCCCATCAGCTATTAGCCTTCCTTTTGTACTGGCACAATTTCTAAAACAAAATACTTTTTTTGCTTTAATAGAACTGAAGTTTGACAAAATGTACAGTTCCAATTAGCACATCACAAAATGTCAATTTATGTGATGACCCCTAGGGGGCAGCATTTCTCTACTGTAGAGCCCTGTTACACTATGCTTGCATATGTAAAGCCTGTTTATTAAAACAAACTCAACTGTATTCTATGATAATATAGAATATACCGTATATACTCGAGTATAAGTCGAATTTTTCAGCACCCCCCTCGACTTATACTCGAGTCAAGCACTTTTCTGCAGCAAAAAATTTCATTTTCCGAACCGACTTTGGGGCCCCGTATCTCAGGGCCACTTGGTGCTAGGAACCCCAAATTTGGTGTGCACCAGTGGAACTGGTACCACAACATATCCAAAGCTGGGGTTCCTAGCACCAAGTGGCCCTGAGATACGGGGCCCCAAAAATGGTTCGGAAAATGTCATTTTCTGCTGCAGAAAAGTGCTTGACATTTTCTGAACTGAATTTTGGGGCCCTGTATCTCGGGGCCACTTGGTGCTAGAAACACCAGTTTTGGAAATTTTATGGTGCTATTTCCACTGTGTTTGCACACCAAATTTGGGGTTCTTAGCACTAAGTGGCCCCAAGATACAGGGCCCCAAATTCAGGCAACTGTGTCCATTTGCAGCAATGTCATTTCGGACCCTTTGGGTTCAGAGACCCCAAATTTTGGCTGCAGCTAGGGGGCATCTAGAAACCCTTAACTACCGAGTTTGAAGTTCAGGGGACCTATGGCTGCAAAGGGGCACAGTGATGCTGCAAATAGGCATTGTTGACCCTCTTTTCCACTTACAGTAGCTGTGCATTTCTCACCCTCGTCTTATACTCGGGTCAATAAGTTTTTCCCATTTTTTTTGTGGTAAATTAGGGCCTCGACTTACCCTCGGAACGACTTATACTCGAGTATATACGGTGATATTAATAGTAATATGCAGAAGTAACTGGCTTTTAAACTTTGCCATGAATGCTTAATATTAGCTTGCTATGTAGAAAAAAGGTTGGACACTTCCAGATGCCGTTGATACCGCCGAGATGTCCATTTCTACAGCAATAGTCAGCTTTTTGGTCTCTTCTCCACTTCCAGGAGTAGAATCAAGTATTTCTGAAGCCCAGGTTAATATTTGGATACTGACAGTTTCTTAATACTTGTGTTATGAATATTTTCAAAGTAAACCATAATCTGGATACGGACAGGCTTAATTCATAAGACGGTGCAAGGAGCCATGATGGCATCCAATGGGCAGTAAACCCATATCAAAGCAGATTTCAGATCAGTAAAACAGTAAATTCTGATTGGCTGATGTCATTTTGAACTGCTTAAACCTGTATCTTATACAGTCTGTGTGACAGGGTTATGAATGTTGAATAACATAGCTTGTAATTTGGCCAATACCATTTGCTTGTGAGAGAACGAAGCTGAATGTAAAGCGATTGCAAGCCGATAAAAAAAATTGAAAGACCTCCCATTCCATATCAAATATCCCAAAATCCTTTACAAGGCCTTTATACTTAACAGCTATTCCGGACTTCTAAACGTACATCAACATTGCTATCACCTTAAGCAGAGGCCTATTTGTGCTATGCAAGATACAAAGATCGACGCATGCGATACAACAGGCTACCGGGTGCTACAGACCTGGTAGAGCCAAAGATCAGAGAACTGACACTTCACTGAAGCTGTAAATCACTGGTACTCTTTATACTACAGATATCTGTTTGCACATATAGTGGGCCTAGTGCATATGATTGGCTGAATGAAGTCGCTGGCGCTGGCCCTTTTCTTTGTCTGACAGGGTAGCTGTGGCGGGTTTTCTTTCAGACATTTATACACGAGTCCCGGTGCTTTTAGATGCTAAAACTGAACTCCATTTATTAATTCAAAGCCCACCTGTGTCATGAATCCATCATAATTCAATTTTTCCCCAGATCCCAAGTTTCCAATTTCAGTTTTCTAGTTTTTAGGTGGATTTACAGGCGTTCGCTTGATCCGGAGCAGTGATTATGGCTTCAGTTTGGTATATGTTCCCACAAAGCAAACACATGCCTCACAGGTTAACCTCGGAAGAGTTGCTGACTCCTTCCCATGTTAACTTGCTGAAAGAGCCCCATACAAGTGTTAGTTATAATCAAGCTCAGCTTAATAATGCCATTTGCATACACAGGTCAACAATGAACCAACACGAGTTAAGTGGCTGCAGTACTGTAGCGACTTCATGCGGACTATCCAAGCAGGGTAAAATAGAAAAGTCATGCCTCCTAGTCATAGCAGATCTTATACTTTTCACTGCAAAACACTTGGTTGTTAAGGACGGACCCCTCAGACTTGTCCGCGCAAGAGCGGACGTGACTTACACTGGGGTTACTGGTTTTGTTTTTGGACGCAGATTTAGTGCGCACGCGCTTAGTCTGCTCGTGGTCAAGCTCCAGGTGCTCCAAGCGCTGCGTCAATGCCAGCTTCTGCTGGATGGCCATACGAAGCAGTGAGTTCAAAGTCTTCTTTTCGTCTTCTGCCGCTGCCAGTTGCCTCTGCATTTCATCAAGTTGTGTGACATACTCATCGCATCATTTGTTACTGCAACATGTGTACCGCGGTGTACTGCTGTGCCATTCATTTGCTGTGATTGCCATTTCATTGCACTATGCAGTAGTGTCAAAACCAATTGATAATGCACAGGCTCCCTTAACATAATGCAAGCTACCACGCATAATGATGTGAATCCTCTAACAGAAATGAAAAGGAGTAGTTCACTTTAAAATTAAATGCACATTTTTTTGCAGGTAAAAAAACTGTGCATTTTTCTTTTTTTGGGAGCCTGTAAAGCATTGCACCAGCGATTAGCCATGCAGGTCTCCTGCAGATCTTGTGTGCCCATACATCCTGTACTGGCAAGCAGATACACTGACAGGAAGGATCAATGAACTACCACAGCGCTTCACAGCACAGTGATAGAGTATTGAGAACTACAAGCTTACAGCCGCCAAGGATGTCCGGGCTTGTAGTTCATTCACACACAGAGCTGAATGAATGAATCGGCCATGTGGGCAGAGCCCCACTGATTTAAAAAAGTGAAAGCTAGTATGGGCAACGTCTATCGGGCAGCGGCCGAAGCACTGGGAACATGTTACACGTTCCACCCTAAAAACGTGTAACATGTTCCCAAAGGTGAACTTATCCTGTAAGTGGATTGGGAAAACCGGTTCCAACCTGGATTGGCTTGATTTGAATAAAGAGGTGACCCATTAATGTCAGCCATTTCAACTAGCTGAACATATACATTTTACTTGGAAAGATTTGGGGATACTAAGGTAAAAAACAAAAATTGCACATAAAAGATGTGGAAGACTGCCTAAGAGATCTTCTCAGAGCATATTTTTTTTAAAATATATGCCACTAAATCGGTTTACTGCATGAAACCTTTGAGCTGGGTAACAATGAATAATGCATCATCTTGTTGCATATTCTTACATTGTGCATTCACCTGTGTGTTTTATTGCTTTCTATAGGTGTTAACATCAAAGGGAAACGAAACAATGCTAGCTGTAAGAGGTTATTTATGAATAATCCTGAATGTCAGCAGAGAAAAGAAATATTCCTGTTCCTGCCTTTTGTTGGATATAGAGGAAATCGGAGTACGACTTATTGTGAATTGTTCTCTCTGGGGCTTACAAACCTTGTCAAGATTTTCAGGCTGCTGACCCCACATGAAAGGATTCAATAGTTCGGCCAAACCTGCAATAGTTTCACACTGAACAACTATGCTGTTTAATAATATGAATTCATAAGGTGCACTTTACCTGATTTACCTAAAAATGATAAATGAAACGGTCAACTGCAAAAAACGCGCGCCTAAGGGGCAGGGAAACAAAAAAAAAAAAAAAAAAAAACCCCCCCAAAAAAACACAAAAAAAAAACAGACCAGTACCACCAGACACTATTGAATATTCCCCCTTAACCACTTGAGCCCCGGACCATTATGCTGCCTAAGGACCAGAGGTCTTTTTCCAATTTGGCACTGCGTCGCTTTAACTGCTAATTGCGCGGTCATGCAATGCTGTACCCAAACGAAATTTGCGTCCTTTTCTTCCCACAAATAGAGCTTTCTTTTGATGGTATTTGATCACCTCTGCAGTTTTTATTTTTTGCGCTATAAACGGAAAAAGACCGAAAATTTTGAAAAAAAATGATATTTTCTACTTTTTGTTATAAAAAAAATCCAATAAACTAAATTTTAGTCATACATTTAGGCCAAAATGTATTCGGCCACATGTCTTTGGTAAAAAAAATGTCAATAAGTGTATATTTATTGGTTTTCGCAAAAGTTATAGCGTCTACAAACTAGGGTACATTTTCTGGAATTTACACAGCTTTTAGTTTATGACTGCCTATGTCATTTCTTGAGGTGCTAAAATGGCAGGGCAGTACAAAACCCCCCCAAATGACCCCATTTTGGAAAGTAGACACCCCAAGGAAATTGCTGAGAGGCATGTTGAACCCATTGAATATTTATTTTTTTGTCCCAAGTGATTGAAAAATGACAAAAAAAAAAAAAAAAAAAAATATTTACAAAAAGTCGTCACTAAATGATATATTGCTCACACAGGCCATGGGCCTATGTGGAATTGCACCCCAAAATACATTTAGCTGCTTCTCCTGAGTATGGGGATACCACATGTGTGGGACTTTTTGGGAGCCTAGCCGCGTACGGGGCCCCGAAAACCAATCACCGCCTTCAGGATTTCTAAGGGTGTAAATTTTTGCTTTCACTCTTCACTGCCTATCACAGTTTCGGAGGCCATGGAATGCCCAGGTGGCACAAAACCCCCCAAAATGACCCCATTTTGGAAAGTAGACACCCCAAGCTATTTGCTGAGAGGCATATTGAGTCCATGGAATATTTTATATTTTGACACAAGTTGCGGGAAAGTGACACTTTTTTTTTTTTTTTTTTTTTTTTTCATAAAGTTGTCACTAAATGATATATTGCTCACACAGGCCATGGGCATATGTGGAATTGCACCCCAAAATACATTTAGCTGCTTCTCCTGAGTATGGGGATACCACATGTGTGGGACTTTTTGGGAGCCTAGCCGCGTACTGGACCCCAAAAACCAATCACTGCCTTCAGGATTTCTAAGGGTGAAAATTTTTGATTTCACTCTTTACTGCCTATCACAGTTTCGGAGGCCATGGAATGCCCAGGTGGCACAAAACCCCCCCAAATGACCCCATTTTGGAAAGTAGACACCCCAAGCTATTTGCTGAAAGGCATGGTGAGTATTTTGCAGCTCTCATTTGTTTTTGAAAATGAAGAAAGACAAGAAAAAACATTTTTTTTTTTCTTTTTTCAATTTTCAAAACTTTGTGACAAAAAGTGAGGTCTGCAAAATACTCACTATACCTCTCAGCAAATAGCTTGGGGTGTCTACTTTCCAAAATGGGGTCATTTGGGGGGGTTTTGTGCCACCTGGGCATTCCATGGCCTCCGAAACTGTGATAGGCAGTGAAGAGTGAAATCAAAAATTCACGCCCTTAGAAAGCCTGAAGGCGGTGCTTGGTTTTCGGGGTCCCGTACGCGGCTAGGCTCCCAAAAAGTCTCACACATGTGGTATCCCCGTACTCAGGAGAAGCAGCAGAATGTATTTTGGGGTGTAATTTCATATATTTCCATGGCATGTTTGAGCAATATATCATTTAGTGACAACTTTGTGCAAAAAAAAAAAAAAAAAAAAAAAATTTGTCTCTTTCCCGCAACTTGTGTCGCAATATAAAATATTCCATGGACTCGACATGCCTCTCAGCAAATAGCTTGGGGTGTCTACTTTCCAAAATGGGGTCATTTGGGGGGGTTTTGAACTGTCCTGGCATTTTATGCACAACATTTAGAAGCTTATGTCACACATCACCCACTCTTCTAACCACTTGAAGACAAAGCCCTTTCTGACACTTATTGTTTACATGAAAAAGTTTTTTTTTTTTGCAAAAAAATTACTTTGAACCCCCAAACATTATATATTTTTTTAAAGCAAATGCCCTACAGATTAAAATGGTGGGTGTTTCATTTTTTTTTTTCACACAGTAATTGCGCAGCGATTTTTCAAACGCATTTTTTGGGGAAAAAACACACTTTTTTTAATTTTAATGCACTAAAACACGCTATATTGCCCAAATGTTTGATGAAATAAAAAAGATGATCTCAGGCCGAGTACATGGATACCAAACATGACATGCTTTAAAATTGCGCACAAACGTGCAGTGGCAACAAAATAAATACATGTTTAAAAGCCTTAAAAAGCCTTTACAGGTTACCACTTTAGATTTACAGAGGAGGTCTACTGGAAAAATTACTGCACTCGATCTGGCCTTCGCGGTGATACCTCACATGCATGGTGCAATTGCTGTTTACGTTTGACGACAGACCGCCGCTTGCGTTCGCCTTAGCGCGAGAGCAGGGGGCGACAGGGGTGTTTTTTTTTTTTTTTTTTTTTTTTTTTCTTTATTATTTTTTTGCTTTTTTAATCTTACTTTTAAACTGTTCCTTTCATATTTTTTTTTTTAATCATTTTTATTGTTATCTCGGGGAATGTAAATATCCCCTATGATAGCAATAGGTAGTGACAGGTACTCTTTTTTGAAAAAATTGTGGTCTATTAGACCCTAGATCTCTCCTCTGCCCTCAAAGCAAATGACCACACCAAGATCGGTGTGATAAAATGCTTCCCCAATTTCCCAATGGCGCTATTTACATCCGGCGAAATCTAAGTCATGAAATACTCGTAGCTTCCGGTTTCTTAGGCCATAGAGATGTTTGGAGCCACTCTGGTCTCTGATCAGCTCTATTCAGCTGGCTGAATCACCGGCTGCATTCTCAGGTTCCCTGTTGAGACAGGAGAGCCAGAGAAAAACACGGAAGGCGGTGGGGGGGGGGGGGCATTCCCTCCCACGGCTTGTAAAAGCAGTCTAGAGGCTAATTAGCCGCTAGGATTGCTTTTACATGAAAGCCGACCGCTGGCTGAAAAGAATGATACCAAGATGATACCTAAACCTGCAGGCATCATTCTGGTATAACCACTCAAAGTCGTGAATGGCGTACCTGAAGACAAAAAAATGGTTAACAATGGTTAACAATAAAGCACAGTAAAGTGTAAATAATTACACACCTGAAAAACAAACATGATAAAACATAATAACAATAACAATAACAATAACAATCAATAACAATAACAATAACAATAAAACATTGCAGAATAGAATACAGTAAAAAAGAGCAGAACAATAGAGAGAGAGAATAGAGAGAGAGAGAACAATAAAACAACAACTATTTTTTTTTATTTCATATTTTTTTTTTTTTTACACTTTTTTTGTAACTAACTTTTATAACGGTAACCGGTTCCAGGTTCGGGTCTCTCAAAATGCGATGGCATCTTGGGAGACCCTGTGAAAGTGTGCCTAGTCTGTGCAATGCTGTACCCTACGCTAATACTCAACTAGTGAATGGTAGCGTTCAAAACATTCACCAATGCAAAGACCAGGATTGTCAGGACAGGAGGGACAATAATAGCGGGTGTCACGCCTATATCCTCGCTTGCTGCAGACACGACATCTTTTTTGGGGGGGTTCGTTGGGTAGGGGTACTCGGGAGGACATAAAAATGCCTCTCATGCAGCCGACTGCATTTGGTTGGGGATGTGAATGGGGGAAGTACGGGCGCTGCAGAAGCGGTGGGTTCCCAATTAGGATTGGCGAATGCAGCAGGAAGGGCACTATGGGCACGACGGGCCTGTGTTTGTCTTTTTGGTGGCAGCGGGACACTACTTGTGCTTGCCACCTGACCAGCTTGAACTGCACTTATGGGACTCGCCACGTCACCAAGTGTTACTGCAGTGCTGGTTTGACTACGACCGGGGTGTACTAGGCCGCTGGCGCTTGCCAGTTCACCAAAACACTACCAAAAAAACTGTTAGCGATCGCAGGGATCAGGCCTGACTCTGCGAACGCTGCAGTTATGCGTTTAGAGTTTTGTAAGTGACAGTGATCGATCGATACCGCACTTGGGTGGGCTGGGCTGGGCCGGGCGGAGGGGCAAAACGCAGGTGCTAGCAGGTATCTGGGCTGATCCCGCTAACACTGCGTTTTTGGGAACCCTAAACTGCTGGTGACGCTAGTATAGATCTGATCGGATCAGATATTGATGCGATCAGATACTATACCACTAAGGGAGGTGTACAGTGCGTGCGTGGGTGTTAGCGGTACTGGCGCTAATCTGACGCTGCCTGGGGCTGGTGCTTGCCAGTTCACCAAAACGCTACAAAAAAAACTGTTAGCGATCGCAGGGATCAGGCCTGACTCTGCGAACGCTGCAGTTATGCGTTTAGTGTTTTGTAAGTGTCAGTGATCGATCGATACTGCACTTGGGTGGGCTGGGCCGGGCGGAGGGGCAAAACGCAGGTGCTAGCAGGTATCTGGGCTGATTCCGCTAACACTGCGTTTTTGGGAACCCTAAACTGCTGGGGACGCTAGTATAGATCTGATCGGATCAGATATTGATCCGTTCAGATACTATACCACTAAGGGAGGTGTATGGTGCGTGCGTGGGTGTTAGCGGTACTGGCGCTAACCTGACGCTGCCTGGGGCTGGTGCTTGCCAGTTCACCAAAATGCTACCAAAAAAACTGTTAGCGATCGCAGGGATCAGGCCTGACTCTGCGAACGCTGCAGTTATGCGTTTAGTGCCTTGTAAGTGACAGTGATCGATCGATACTGCACTTGGGTGGGCCGGGCGGAGGGACAAAACGCAGGTGCTAGCGGGTATCTGGGCTGATCCCGCTAACACTGCGTTTTTGGGAACCCTAAACTGCTGGGGACGCTAGTATAGATCTGATCGGATCAGATATTGATCCGATCAGATACTATACCACTAAGGGAGGCGCATGCTGCGTGCGTGGGTGTTAGCGGTACTGGCGCTAATTTGACGCTGCCTGGGGCGACGCATATCACCGCCGGGCGATCGGGGGGCTAAACCTTTATTCGGTAATAAACGGCGGGTGCCCTGACACTATAAAAAATAAACGAACTAACCAGCGTCAACCGTAACGGTTATACGGTGATCAGTGGTGAAAGGGTTAACTAGGGGGCAATCAAGGGGTTAAAACATTTATTAGGTATTATATGGGGGTCCCTGACGCTATAAAACACTGACGGCGAACCTAAATATTTACCTCACTAACTAGCGTCACCAGCGACACTAATACAGCGATCAGAAAAATGATCGCTTAGCGACACTGGTGACAGGGGGTGATCAAGGGGTTAAAACTTTATTAGGGGGGGTTAGGGGGGTACCCTAGACCTAAAGGGGGGTAATATACACTGTCCCAACACTGTCACTGTCACAAACTGACACTATGCAGTAATCAGAAAAAAAAAAAAAAAAAACTGCTGGTGTCAGTTTGTGACAGGGGGGGGGGGTGATTGGGGGGGGATCGGGGGGCGATCGGGGGGGGGATCGGGGTGTTTTGTGTGCCTGGCATGTTCTACTGTGTGTGTAGTGTTTGGTGCACTCACATACTTGTCGTCTCTCCTCGGGCCGGAACGGAAAATACCGACCCGAGGGGAGATGACATCACTTCCTTTGCTGCTGTTTAGCATACAGCAGCAAAGGAGTGTTTTCATTGGCCGGCGGCGATCGCGAGGGGGGGGCCACGAACGGATGGTCTCCCCCTCATCACCGATCGCCGCTGGACAAACGACGACCGCCTCGGGCACCGGGGGGGGGTCCGATCGGACCCCCCACCCGCGGAAGGCAAATCACGTACCCTGTACGTGATTTTGCCTGTCCGTGCCACTTTGCCGACGTACATCGGCGTGAGGCGGTCGTCAAGTGGTTAAAACAGACTGCCAGGATACTGGCATTTTAAGGCACTGGGTGTAGGGAGATGCATAATAGTTTTAAAAACCTTTGCCAAATAACCTTGCAGTGATGCGGGGTTGAAGGATGGCACGTGGCAGAGAGGCAAGTATAAATGTGTTACTATTGCAGGGATCTTTAATGTGGAATTTGAAAAATATATATACATATATATACACCTTGTGGCAAACATGGCTCGGAGAGAGGAGAATGTAGCAGCGTCCTCCTTGAGGGCCTTCAACTCGTTGCGGAGTTTCATCATGGTTTCGGTCACCATAGCTTTTTCGTTCTCGTATTTGCTCTTTAAGTTGGCAAGAGCGACTTCTGCAGTTTGTTTGTTGGCTTTCAATACAGTGCGCAGGGTAGCAATTTGCTCTCTCTTTGTGCTGAGCAAAGACTTCAGCTTCAAGATGTCCTGCATGAGGGTTTCTTTATCTTTATCCACTGCTGGTCCAAGCTCCTGGCTGGCCACCTGCTGTCGAGATAGCTCTGTGCTCCTGTCCACTGCAGCTTGTAAATGTTTGATCTAGTCACGGATTATGGCTATGAGGTTGTAAATGTTCATGGGTTCTTTTCTGTGGTCAGAAACAGGCGATGGAACTGGAGATACTGGAGATCCACACTCACTTTGGCCATTTTCTGTGGTCAACAGACCTTTGGAAAGCAATATTGGTGACCTGCGCCCTTTACCCTCAGGACTGTTTCTGCCACCTTTTCCCTCCTTGTAGTAATCCAGCATGACCCTGTTGGGTGTCACGTTGTTGCACATACAGACATGGTGGTACAAGTTGGCCAATTCTTCACTAAATGTGACAAGCTCATCTTGTGCCACTGTGAAACTTCCTTGCGATTCTCCTGCCACGTCACTCACTTTCTTGAGTTCTTTCTCCAGTCTGACAACTTGGTCTCTATCTTGGCGTGTGGTCTTTTCGAGATAGGAGATCTTTTCTGCCATAGACTGAGTTTCACTTTCAAACCTGTTCTTATCCTCTTCGTACTTAAGCTCACATTCTTCATACTTGGACTTTACAGTCTTCAGTTCCTCTTTGAGGTCATGGATTTCTGCCATAGCAAGTTTGTATTTGCGATCCAGAATCTCAGGGCCATTAATGTCAACCTCATAGTAGTCCCCGTCTTCATGGCTGTCCTTCTCTTTCTCATTGTCTAGGGCAGACTGACGCTCCTTGGTGGCATGGAGCTTCTTCATGGCATTTAGGTTCTCAGTAAGCCTGCTGACTTTGTCGCTTTGCTCAGACAGGGCTCCTTTGGTGTTCTCCAACTGTTTCTGAGGCTCCTGAAGAGTTGACAAAAGACCAACCTTCTCTCTTTCAACCTGCATCAGCTGCTGCTTTAATTTCTGTATTTCAGAGATGTTTAGCTCACTTAGCAGATCAGAAACCAGGCTTGGAGCCGGGTCATTCTTTTTGGGGGTGGACATCTTGTTGTCAGCATTCATTTTGATGATCCCATTATGCTCAAAACCATTCATGGAATCATCATTGTTCGGCTCTGCAATCTCATCGCTGAACTTGAGTCCATCCAGGGAGAAGCTCAGATGGTTGCTGTACATGGAGTCATTGATGTTCATGTAATGGGACAGCTCCTTACGCAGGTTGTTCTTCTGCTCACGCTCGGTCTTCAAAGTCTCTAGAGATTCCTCAAACTGTCTCTCAGATATCTCTTTTAACCGGATGGCATCTTCCAGTTGGCTGTTCAAGAATTCTGTCTCCTCCTCCAATCTTTTGATCTCATGTTTAAGACCTTCAAATTCCACCTGGTTTTGCTTGAGAACAGAGACTTGCTTTTGCAGGGATATATTCTCCTCCTCCAGTTCGGTGTAATCCTGGAGCAACCGCGCTTCACGGAACTTGTACTCCTTGATGTCATCGCGAAGGCGAGCCCGTTGCACTTCCACATTCTGATTCAGTTCCTTCAGCTCTTGAGCCAGTGAATTGAGCCTCTCGTTTTCAGACAGAGTATTGGCAACAACATTTCGGGATTGTTTCAGCTCCGTCTGCAGTTCCAGGACCCTCTTCATGTAATATTCTTCCTTGGTTTCAGATTCCTGTATCAGCGTTTCCTCTCGACTCTCCCCATCTGCTGCCACCTTCTTATGGTTACTATGGACTTGTCCAAATGCCTCCTTGACCTGCTCCAGCTCCCCCCGGATGGTCTCATACTCCAGCTCCAGCTCATCATATTACTGCTTCAGTTGCTGCTTCTCGTCCAGCACCACCAGCCCGTACTCGGCCGCCTGGATCTTCTCCCGGGTGGTCTCGCTCAGCTCCTGGAAGAGCCTCTTAATCTCTGTCCGCAGCCAGTCGGATCCGGACTGCATGACCAGCCTGTCAAAGTCCTCCTCGTCCATCCCATGGAGGGCCATGTCTGGGAGGAGCCGCTTCCTTGTGTCTCCGGACTCCCCGGGGTTCCCTCCCCGCACCCCGACTCTCAGAGCCCGCTCCCCCTCATCCTCTGTGCTGGGCTCGCCGCTCTCACTGGCCAGAATAACTAAATTATAAAAAGAAATACCTAAAGTGGAAGCTCAACATCAACAAAAATCAACACGTGAAATACTAATAGAACTAACGGATTTGAATACAGAATTACAAACACTGTTGAATGAGCGAAGATTACGTATAAGGGATAATAATCGTTCTCTATACTATCAACATGGTAATAAACCAGGTAAACTTCTGGCAAGGGCTTTACATAATCGGGTTAAGAACTCGCCTATCTTCAAGATTAAGACAGAAGCAGGGGATATGAGGCACGACCCAAAGGGGATTCTGAAAGAGTTCCAGACATTTTATACGAAATTATATAACATATCTAATCATAAGGCTAATAATGATCTAGAGGATTTTCAACAAAGCACTCATCAATATATAAAAGAAACTGCACTCCCTACATTAACGCCAATAGAAGCAACACAGCTAGAACAGGAATTTTTAGAGGGAGAAATACAAAGGTTAATTGATTTATTAACAACTGGGAAAAGCCCTGGCCCGGATGGCTTTACCCCACGATTCTATAAATTATTTAAAGAAGAGCTTATTCCCATTATTAAGCGGACCTATAATGCAGTGTCTACTTCGGTGCCTTTCGTCCCACAAAGTATGCAGGCATACATTTCACTCATACCTAAACCTGAGAAGGACCACACTTTATGTGGCAATTATAGACCAATCTCCTTAACGAACATCAATTTAAGATTATACTCTAAAATAATTGCGAATAGACTCACCCCCATAATACCCGCACATATACATCTGGATCAGGTGGGTTTTATAAAGGGAAGAGAGGCGAGAGACAATACCTTGAAAACACTCACACTGGTGGAGTATGCACAGAGAGGCTCCATCCCATCCTGTCTACTAGCAATAGATGCCGAGAAGGCATTCGACAGGGTGGGATGGAGCTTCCTTAAGGAGACATTAGTACAATGGGGGTTGGGTCCCGTACTGTTAGACAAAATAATGGCCCTATATCAGAACCCCACGGCTAAGATCCGGGCGAATGGTGATATATCGGAAGAAGTCCCTATAACAAATGGAACTCGACAAGGATGTCCATTATCTCCAATATTATATATATTAGTGATGGAACATCTACTAATAGCGGTCCAGGAGAATAAAGACATACAAGGAATTAAAGTGGGTGATATAGAATACAAGATGTCTGTTTATGCAGACGACATATTGTTATATATTACAAACCCTCTGATATCATTACCAAACTTGATATCAGAATTTAAACGATTTGGTGCGCTGAGTAATTTCAAGGTGAACTACAATAAATCTGAAGCATTGAATATCAATCTGTCGAATACCATGGTGGAACTGCTCAGAAAGGATTTTTCCTTTAAATGGCAGGTAAATGCAATTAAATATCTGGGTACCTATATCCCCACAGATTTGAACAAATTACAGGAATATAATTATGTCCCGATGGTGCAAAAAATAACGAAAACAATACAGCAATATGAAAAAGGAACATTTTCCCAGATGGGCAGAATAAACATCATAAAAATGGACATACTCCCTAAAATATTATATATTCTACAAACGATTCCCATCTTTCCTGCAACAACTATCCTGAAAAAATTACGCATGGTGATTGGGCAGTTTGTTTGGGCAGGCAAGACTCCCAGAATCAGTAGAGTGGTGCTAAATAAGACCAAAAAAGACGGGGGCCTTGCTCTCCCAGACATAGTAATGTATCTCAGAGCAATATTTGTAACTAGAATAGTAGACTGGTTCCACAATAGGGATAGTAAACAGTGGGTAAGGCTTGAAGAAGAGATCACAGTCCTAAAACTGAAATCACTGCCTTGGATTAAAAGAGAGCAGAGACCGTCGGATGGCACTATGCCCTCTTTAGTTGTATCAACATTGAAAGCATGGGATGCCATGATAAAAAAGGGCATTGGATCTACCTATAGAGGTCCTATGACCCCATTATTTAGTAACCCAGAATTCCCATTGGCATTGGAAGCCAAATCATTGCTTATATGGAAAAGATGTGAAGATACCAGGATAGTAGAAACGATGGAAGGGAATAGAATCCTTCCATTGGAGGCTATGGGAGGGGAATACAAAAAAGAGTGGATGCAACATGGACTACTCCAACGGTATATTTCATCTTTGATAAGGGAATCCGTAATAGACAGGCCCCCGACAACTTTAGAAAAAATCCTTATACAAGAACATAGACCTCTTCATGTCTTATCTAAGGTTTATAAATATCTGAATTCAGAAAGTAAAACTCAGGAGATACTATAAATTAAGAAATGGGAGGTAGAACTTGGGATGGAAATCCCCAGGAAAAAATGGGAAAAGGCTATTATAGTGACTCATAAACCTTCAGTATCCGCTAAGCACAAGGAAAGAAACTATAAAATTTTAGCCAGGTGGTATAAATGCCCTGTGGATCTACATAAGATAAATCCTGATAACAAGGAAACTTGCTGGAGGTGTCACGAAACTCAGGGCACAATGTCACATATCTGGTACTATTGCTCTATAATCCAACCACCTGGTAAAAATTTTTTGAGATTTATAGTGCTACGACTGGGATCGATCTGTATCCAGATATACAAGTGGCAGTATTATCTATGATCCCAGGATCATTGAAAAATATAAATAAAGGATTATTGAAATATTTCTTGCCGCAGCATGGACTATTATAGCAAGAAATTGGAAAAGTACAAGAGTGCCATCTGTGGTGGAGTGGGAGCGTGAGATTGCGAAGATGTATGCCCTGGAGGAGAGAAAGGTTTTAGAAGAAGGGTTAAGTAAGCAGATATTGAGTACATGGTCTAGATGGAAAGAGTTTAGAGCCTCCTCACAGCTCCTCAGAGTGATTGAGGAGCCTAATGAAGCATGATAGGATGGGACCTCTCGGGAGGGAGGGGGGAGGGGGAGCCTTTCCTTTTCTTTTGTTTTTTCTCTTTTTTTGTTTTTTTTTGTTTGTATGATTGGGTGTTGGGGGGATGGGGGGTGGTATGGCTGGGTAAAAAGTGTATGGGATGCATATTCTCGAAGTAATTTTGTAATGATTGAAAAAGAGATAGGAAAAAGATTTTGATAATGAAATATAGGATCTTTTATTGTCTTGGATATGTAAATGTCTTGTTGTCTATGTAAAAAAAAAAAACTGTAAAATTGTTTTGATAAATAAAAAAAAAAAAAAAAAAAAAAAACTGTGATAGGTAGTGAGGATTAAAATCAAGAATTTACGCCCTTAGAAATCCTGAAGGCGGTGATTGGTTTTCGGGGCCCTGTACGCGGCTAGGCTCCCAAAAAGTCCCACACATGTGGTATCCCCATACTCAGGAGAAGCAGCTAAATGTATTTTGGGGTGCAATTCCACATATTCCCATGGACTGTGTGAGCAATATATCATTTAGTGACAACTTTTTGTAATTTTTTTTTTTGTCATTATTCAATCACTTGGGACAAAAAAAAATAATATTCAATGGGCTCAACATGCCTCTCAGCAATTTCCTTGGGGTGTCTACTTTCCAAAATGGGGTCATTGGGGGGGGGGGGTTGTACTGCCCTGCCATTCTAGCACCTCAAGAAATGACATAGGCAGTCATAACCTAGAAGCTGTGTAAATTCCAGAAAATGTACCCTAGTTTGTAGATGCTATAACTTTTGCGCAAACCAATAAATATACGCTTATTGACATTTTTTTTAACAAAGACATGTGGCCGAATACATTTTGGGCTAAATGTATGACTAAAATTGAGTTTATTGGATTTTTTTTATAACAAAAAGTAGAAAATATCATTTTTTTTCAAAATATTCGGTCTTTTTCCGTTTATAGCGCAAAAAATAAGGTGATCAAATACATCAAAAGAAAGCTCTATTTGTGGGAAGAAAAGAACGCAAATTTCATTTGGGTACAACATTGCATGATTAGCATTTAAAGCGACACAGTGCCAAATTGTAAAAAGTGCTCTGATCAGGAAAGGGGTAAATCCTTCCGGGGCTGAAGTGGTTAATGAGCTATCACAATATGTCACTGGATTAGTAAGATTACTCCTATCTTTTGGATAGATATTTGGACTTGTCTTTGCTGCCACTGGTTGTAATCATAGGATTATTTCACTTATTTTATATTGACTAGGAAGTCCCTAGTCATACAAATAAGTGAAATAATCAGTGGCAGCAAACACAAGCCCAAATATCTTACAAGATAGGAGTAATCTTACTAATCCAGTGACATATTGTGAGAGCCCTGGAATTTCCCACAGCGGGGACGTGCTGTCCCTCTGCCCAGGATTCTCGGCTCTTGATTGGATAGATTGATAGCAGTGCAGCCATTGACTCCTGCTGCTGTCAATCAAATCCAATGATGTGGGCGCCAGGGGGGTGGGCCGAGTCATACATTCGGCGGCTATGGATGCTGAATGATAGACTCGGGAGCTCGCCCGCAAGGTAACCCCCCGGGAGAGCACTTCTTCTAAAGGGTTATCTGATGTGGGGAGGAGCTGGGGACCCCAGAAGACGGTGTTCAGGACCACTCTGTGCAAAACGAACTGCACAGTGGAGGTAAGTATGACATGTTTGTTATTTTTAAACAATATAATCTAAGCTTTACAATCACTTTAAGGATGTTTAAAGAAATGTAATTAATAATTTATAATAAAATGATGCGTGCCTGCCATCGCCATACCTGGGGGCTTCCCTCCTCTCTTCTCCGTGCTATTGACACAGAGCCCAGGAGGAAGTTACATATCTTAACTTCCTCCCAAGGATGCCGCGGAGGAGGGTTGGTGGAGCATTTGGCTGCTAAGACCTGCAGTGCCACACTTCCTGCATTCGCGACCTCCAGTTGTATTAAGTTCAGCTGCCAGTTTATCCAAGCGTCCTCGCCAGGCGGTATTATCATACCGGCAGGCAGCAGTGCGACCGCTTTATGGGGGCACCAGACCGGTTTGCCTCCTTGACCTAGTCCGCCCTATAAGACTGGTGCTACACTAAAAGTGTAGCGCAAACCGGCGGGGACTTTTTTGCCACCCCACTGCAAAGTGCTGTCCTAGGCTTGGGCCTTGTCGGCCTAGGGCAAGATACAGTATTGATATAGATCTATCTTTCTCTATTCTTCTATTTTTATATCTCTCTCCTCTCTCTCTTTCCTTCCCTTTCTCTCCTTGTCTCTCTCTCCACTTCTATTTCTCTACTTCTGTTTCTCTCTCTCTCATCCTCCCTCTCTGTCCTTCTCTTTCTTTCCTTCTATTCCTCTCTCTCCTTCTCTCTCTCCTTCTGTTTTTCTCTCTCTCATTCTTTTTCTTTCCTTCCCTCTCTCTCCTTCTGTTTCTCTCTCTCCTTCTCTTTCTCTACTTCTATTTCTCTCCTTCTCTCTCGCCTTCTATTCCTCTCTCTTTCTCTCTCTCTCTCCTTCTATTTCTCTCCTTCTCTCTTTCCTTCCCTCTGTCTCCTTCTATCTCTCCCTCTCTCTCCTTCCTCCTAGCTCTCTTGTTCTACCTCTCCCTCTGTCTGGGATCTCTGTTTCTCACTATAGTAGTAGTATCTATCTATCTATCTATCTATCTATCTATCTATCTATCTATCTATCTATCTATCTATCTATCTATCTATTTATCTATCTATCTATCTATCTATCTATCTATCTATCTATCTATCTATCTATCTATCTATCTATCTATCTATCTATCTATCTCTCTCTCCTTGTAGCTCTCTCTCTGATCTGAATTTCTCTCTGTACAGTAGACCTATCCCTCTCTCTATAGTAGATCTCTATGTATAGTAGATCACTCTTTTTCTGAACATGGAATATCTTTCTGTACAGTAGATCTCTCTCTCTCTCTGTATAGCAGATCTCTCAGTATATGGGATATCTCTGTGCAGTAGATCTCTCTTTCTATTCCCCCAGTAGCTCTCTGCACTTTCCCTGCTCTCTCGCTCTTATAGTATCTCTCCTTTTCTCTCTATATACAATATCTCCATCTCTCTTGAGGCCCCCTTGGGCTCTCTCTGTACCTCAAAGCGGTTCTGTTCCCCCCCTGGGCATGTGTAGTTGCTCTGCAGCCAATGGTCGGGCGTGGTGTGTCCCCTGAACGCTCCTTGCCTAGTGTAAGTCTGTGTGCGATCATCTGTGCGCCGCTCCGGGGGGATCAGGGCTGGATCAGCAGAGCAGGAGGTAAGCAGCAACCGCGGTCTGTGTTAGCCCTGTCACAGTCACCGCTTACCTCTCACTGTGTGCGGACCAGAGTCGGGCAAATGCCCGGTGTGTCCTATGCCCTATGGCCAGTCCAGGACTGGCGGTGGCCACTTTTAGACTGTCTTTAGTTTAAATAGGCTGAGCAGCAGCTGCTATTTGCATCATGCCCTGGACATTCCAGTCACAAGAATATCCCCATGATGTGGAGCTATTCTCAATCCCCTTACCAGGACACTACATTTTTGCACAGGAGGGCAAATTGGGTACTGTTTGCCCTCTGGCAGGAAGCATGGGAAATGGGTCTGTCACCTTAAAGAAAATCTTTCACTTGTACTAAACTTAAGTATAAAGCATTTTATACTGACATATAATCACACACATAGGTTGGACTTGATGGACTTGTATCTTTTTTCAACCTCACCTACTATATAACTATGTAAATAAATGAAAGTTCAATAAAATAACCAAACCCCTCAAATATTTTAAAAACCCACTAATGTAAAAGGCATGCGTGCTTAAGTAAACAGTGGTTGTGTAACACATATGATGTATTACCATGCATGATGCAATAAGAGGAATAATTCTTGAGCCATCATTTATGGTTACTTCTAAATTTAAAGCTGCAAAAGTGTCACCTATGGACAATTTTGAGTATCATAGTTTTTTTGTGGGGCATGTAATTTGTGCCTTGCCATACTACAAAATGGCGCCCCTTCCACACATTTCTACAATTAAGCCCCTACTAGGTGAAACATATTAGAGGTGTTCTCCCATTGGTAGGAGACCAAGCTGAAGACATTTTTTACTAAGAGGAGTCTACTATATGCCGAAGCAGTGTGTGAATGGGTGCAATTTTTTTGTAGTCCTTGATGTGTTTGATGAGCAAGTATTCGACCCGACCAGCACCTGCAAACATTGTGGCTAGTCGGCTGCGATAACAGATTAGGGCATTTAAGTGATATCTACTTTTTGTTTTTTTTTTACATATTTGGTATCTCAATTTGATATCTGAAATACCAAACATAGTATATTTCTTTGTAATGTATAAAAGATTTATTTACTTGACAGAGCCTTTCATTTTTCAAAGTTACTGACAATTTAGATTTGATAAACTGTAGAAGGAACATCATGCACCTTAAAACATTGCAACTACAATAACTTTATTCTACGGGTCTCAAGCTTTCAGAAAATGTATAATGTGCTTGAGTTTTTAAAAACAAATTGGGATTTTACTGTATAACGTGTGCAAAAAAAAAAAAAAAAAGACTTTGGGTTAGCCAGGCTATACTAGATGTTAAATGGGTAATAACCTAGTGTACTTTCGGTATATTCTGTCAAAGCATGACAGAGAGTTCTCAACTCACCATACAGAAAAGCAAGGTGCAGACTGTACCAGCTGCAGAAGACCTTGGAACACAGTCCTGTTTTCTGCCCAAGGGCTATAAAACAAAGAATCCAACTCTTCATGTTTATCTGGTTATCAACCTGAGGCCAACAAGAAAGGTGCAAGAATTTGCAAAATGTAATCATTCATTTTGGGTGAGGTTTTTGTTACTTTTTCCCCAAGTTTTTATGTTGTTAAACTAAGTTTTAATTTTTTTACACTGTTCACAAAATCGTATGTTTTCGCATATAAACTTATAAGGTAGAATGCCACCCATGTCTTTTGATTCAGAACATTATGGGTTCTCTAAACATAATGTACAGCAGAAGTTGTTTACTTTCTCTGTCAAATGAAACTCTCTATGGTCTAAATATGGCAACCTGGCAAGCAAGGCTGAGCTGAGGTTCATCATAGTTTTTTTTTAGCAAAGCAGTCAAGAATATGCTAGAAAATATGAAAAATAGTCAAGAGTACATTTTTATTTTTTAGGCCTAATCATAATAAATAAATGGGTAGCATAGAGGCTTAGTGGTAGCAATTCTGCCCTCAAGTTTTAGGGTTTGTATCCTGGTAAGGACACTGCATGGATATCCTCTATGTACTCTGGTTTCATCCCACACTCCAAAGACATTAGCCTTTCCTTGAGAGTCACAAATGTTTTCTCTTGGGCTGGTTGCCAGTTAGAGGGCAATAGAGGATGAGTCTTTTTTCTTAAATGTGTTGGGTTGCAACACAGCAGTTAAGAGTGAGATGGGAGTCTGAGCAATGCTGGGAATTAACCACTAGTAATAGCCTATTAACCCCTAGAAGGAGTGCAATTCATTTGCAGTATTGTGATTCATGCACACTGGGTATCTGCTTGTCACCTCTAAAAAAACGTGTCTACAATTGTGAATTGCACACATGTTTAGGCGCTCTTAGGCACGTCAAGTGTTTGAGTGTTAATGAATTCCATTAGCCAGATTTTTAATTTATTTTACAAATAAAGCATTTAGATGCGTTTACACGCTTTTATTTGGCACAAAACTCCTTTCATAAATGTGCTGGTGATGTTTTTTTCAGTCTTAGGAGTCAGCCAACATTGCACAGTCTGAAGGCAAAACTTTTTTTCTTTTTGTTTTGGACAGAGTGGAGAGGGATTAGAGCCCCTGTCAGTTTTTATTGCAGTCTGTGCCCCCGAAGAGTCACCCTCTCTATTTGTCCTGTTTACCATTATCATTGAATGTAAAAGTAAACAGAAAACATCATTTTGGATTGTCCTAAGAAAAGTAAAAGATGGGAAATCTTCCACTGGGGACACTAGTTCTGGTGAGTTTGGGGTCCCCAAGAAAGTCCTTTAATTTGCAGAGATTTTCTCTCACTTCTTGTTTGGCTATGGGACAGGAAGTGAAGGGAAATCTCTGCAATGGGACAGAGCTTCCTCTATCTAAAATGAAAAAAAAAGTTTTGCCCATAGTTCTACTTTAAGTATGAGCCCAAACTGGGTTTTGTAGGTGCACTCCAAAGGTCTTGGAAAAGATGATAATATCGTCCAAGTATATCAGAACGGAGTCAAAGTTCAGGTCTCCTATACACAATTTCATCAGCCTCTGAAAAGTGCTGGGGGCATCAGTCAATTCGAAGGGCATCCGGTTAAACCTATACAAACTCAAAGGTAGTCTTTTCACGCTTTTACTATTAGATGACCTCCCAATATCTCTTAGCTTAATCTCTTGTAAAGAAAAAAACAAGCCTGTTCCAAGGGCATGAAACATTTCTCCACCCTGGGTAGGGGGTATGCATCATTATAAGTGCAAGCTTTCAACCTCCACACAGGAATTTAATCTACCATACTTTTTCCAGACAAGGACTATGGGCTATTGTGGATCACTCCTCTCTGCAACATTTTCAGTAGGAAATTTTTGATCTCTTGACAGAAGGTCGAAGGAGTGTTACGGTACATCTCCTTGATGGGAGCAGTCTTTTCAGTATGGATGGGATGGTTGAGAGTCGAAAAACAACCATAGTTTTCATGCCTCCAACATAAGACTTCATAATGTTTTGCTGTTGTTCTTTATTCTTGTCTTGGGCTCCACCTATTGGACAAGGTTCACTACAGCACATTAATGTATGATGCTATTTCAGCACTGCTTTTGCCCTACTATGTCTCCATGCCTCCCATGATTCTTCATTCACAGGAGGAGGTGGCATCAGGAAGAAGCCAACCACCTTCTTAGGTACACATCAGGGTAGAACTACTATGCAAAATGTGATTCAGTCCTGCATAGAAACCAATCAACTTCCAGTTTATTTTTTGGTTGAACCACTTCAATACAGGGCACTTTTACACCCTTCCTGCCCAGACCAATTTTCAGCTTTCTGTGCTCTCACACTTTGAATGCCAATTACTCATTAATGCAACAATGTACCCACAAAAATGTTATCATTTTTTTTCACACAAATAGAGCTTTCTTTTGGTGTTATTTATTCACAACTGGGTTTTTATGTTTTGCGACATAAGTGAAAAAAGTGAACACTTTTTTTTAGTTTGTATGATAAAATTTTGCAAATAAGTAATTTTTTGTTCAAAAATTTGGGCCAAAATGTATACTGCTACACAGGGCTTTTTTTCTCAAACAATAGGTGCTGGAACTCAACCACGACCCCCCAAAACCCCTCCCCCCCACACACCCTCCAAATCACATCAAATAGTGGGTGTGGTCAGTTTCAATTTCACGAACAGTAGGAGGGTTTTAAAGGGGCATTAAATATCAGGATTGCATTACATACAGAGTGCAGAGTTCAGGGGGGTTACACACAGAGTGCAGAGCTGTCACTTGTAAACACAGAAACTTCTGTGTTTACAAGTGAGTGTGATGAGCAGCCCCCCCCAAGGGTCTGAGCCAGAGGTGGTGGAACTGAGTTCCACCAAGTTCCCCCTGAAAAAAAGCCCTGCTGCTACATATCTTTGGTAAAAATAACCCAAATAAGTGTATATTATTTAGTCTGTTTAAAATTTAGTCTACAAGCTACGGTGCAAATTAGGGTTGTCCCGATACCACTTTTTTAGGACCGAGTACAAGTACCGATACTTTTTTTCAAGTACTCGCCGATACCGATTACCGATACTTTTTTTTTAATGTCACGTGACAGTTTTTTTTTTGCTATTTTTTTTTTGGGGGGGGGGTGAACGTTGTATGTGTGTGTGTTTTTTTTGTTTTTTTTTTACAATTTTTATTTTTTACAATAATATTTTTTTATTCTTTATTGTTTTTTTTTTTTTTGTTTTTTTTTAATCAGCCCTGTTGGGGGGCTTTGGTGAGATTTCAGGGGTCTTAACAGACCTCTGATATCTCCCCCCTTGAGACAGAGAAAGAGACAGAGGATAGAGATTCCCCAGTCCCTTTCTCTGCAGCGTCAGCTGCACTGAGAATGAATGGAGAGAAGACAGCGGCTCCTCTCCATTCATAAACTGACACATTGTAATTACAGGAGATTACAATGTTTCAGTTATGTGAATGGACAGAGTCAGCTGACTCTATCCATACACAAAGGAAGGAGGGGGAGGACGGAGGAACTGAGGGGGAGAACGGAGGGGACAGATAAGGAGAGAGGAATGCAGGGGACAGATAAGGATAGAGGAACGGAGGGGGAGAACGGAGGGGGACAGATAAGGAGAGAGGAACGGAGGGAGAGAACGGAGGGGGACAGATAAGGAGAGAGGAATGCAGGGGACAGCGGAGAGGCACAGAGGAAAGGAGGGGGCATGGAGGAGGATGCAGTGACAGTCAGCTGTGAGCGATCACCGCTGTATGTCACTAAAGCTGGTGAAAGCCGCTGGGGGAGAATCTTGTAACTCCCCCACGCGCCGATCACAGCTGTCCTATAGGTATCGGGGGAAGCATCGGGAGCATTTGCCCGAGTACAAGTACTTGGGCAAATGCTTGGTATCGGTGCCGATACCGATACTAGTATCGGTATCGGGACAACCCTAGTGCAAATCATTGGAAATTGATCACACCTTATGCACTGATGGCGTTTCTTGAGGCCCTGAAATGTAAGGAAAGTACAAATACCCCACCAAATGACCCCTTTTTGAAAAGTAGACAGTCCATGGTATTTAGTAAGAGGCATGGCAAGTTTGTGGAAGTTGTAATTTTTTCCCCACAATTCGTGGGAAAATGAAGAAATTATAATTTACACAAAATTGTCAAAATAACAAGTTATTTATCACACACAGCATATGCAAACTTCCAATTACATCCCCAAAATATATTCTACTATTCCTCCCATGTATGGTGATACCACATGTGTGAGACTTTTTCACAGCCTGGCCACATAGAGAGGCCCAACATGCAGGGAGCACCGTCAGACGTGCTAGGAGCATACTGTAAATTACATTATTACATTATTGTATCTAATTTCCCAATGACCTATCACACTTTTGATGGCCCTGGAGCACCAGGACAATGGAATTACCCACAAAATGACCCAATTTTGGAAAGCAAACACCCCAACGTATATTCTATGTGGCATAATGAGTCTTTTGAATGGTTCATTTTTTTTCCACAAGTCTTCGGAAAACATGGAAAGAAAATAAAAACGTATTTTTTTTTTTAACACAATGTGGTCAATTTATAAGATGTTTCTAACACATAGCATGTACATAGCAAAAATTACACCCCAAAATACATTCTTCTACTCATCCCGAGTATGGCGGTAACATATGTGTGAGGCTTTTACACAGCCTGGCCACATAGAGAGGTCCAACATTCAGGGAACACCATCAGGCATTCTAGAAGCATAAATTACACATAAAATTTCCTAACAACCTATTACACTTTTGAAGGCCCTGGAGCACCAGGACAATGTAATTAACCACAAAATTACCCCATATTGGAAAGCAAACACGACACCCAACGTATATTCTATGAGGCATAATGAGTCTTTTGAACACGTTATTTTTTCCAAACGTTTTTGGAAAACGTGAAAAGAAAATACAAAAAAGTTGTCAATTTATTAGATTTTTTTAACACATAGCATGTACATAGCAAAAATTACCCCCCAAAACACATTCTACTACTCCTCCTGAGTATGGCGATACCACATGTGTGAGACTGTTACACAGCCTGGCCACATAGAGAGGTCCAACATGCAGCAAACACCATCAGGTGTTGTAGGAGCATAAATTACACATTTAGTTTCCTGACAACCTATCACACTTTTGAAGGTCCTGGAGCACCAGGGCGGTGGAATTACCCACAAAATGACCCCATTTTGAAACGAAAACACCCCAACTGGTGACAGGTACTCGGGTACTCTGATGGGCCGGTGACAGGTACTTGGGTACTCTGATGAGCTGGAGATAAGTACTCGGGTACTCTGATGGGCTAGTGATAGGTACTCGGGTACTTTGATGGGCTGGTGATAGGTACTCGGGTACTCTGATGGGCTGTTGACAGGTACTCGGGTACTCTGATGGGCTGGTGACAGGTACTCGGGTACTTTATTGGGCTGGTGACAGGTACTTGGGTACTTTAATGGACTGGTGACAGGTACTCGAGTACTCTGATGAACTGGTGACAGGTGCTCGGGTACTCTGATGGGCTGGTGATAGGTACTCGGATACTCTGATGGGCTGGTGACAGGTAGGGATGAGCTTCGTGTTCGAGTCGAACCCATGTTCGACTCGAACATCGGCTGTTCGATCGTTCGTCGAATTGCGAACGATATGGGCAGTTCATGCCAAATTCATGTGGCGCGTCACAGCCCATAATTCACTGCATCGCAGTGCATTGCTGGCTGATGATTGGCCAAGCATGCACTATGACCCACATGATTGGCCAATCACAGCGCCGTCGGTAGAGAGAACTGTAATTGGCCAAAGCCAGGGTGGCTTTGGCCAATTATGGCTCAGGGGGTTTAGAACACGCCCCACACTATATAAGGCCGCCTCGACGGTGGCCCTGTGTAGTGTGTTCCGGCGTTGAGAGACAGAGACAGAGAGACAGTGTCATTTCATTTGAGTTAGCTAGATTAGGCAGGACAGTCTGTGAGTTAGCTGCACTTACAGTGTATTGTGTATATATATGCATCCCAGGTGTTGTATGTATATATATATATATATATATATATATATATATATATATATATATATATATACACTGTATTCAGTTTAGCTAGATTCGTTCCTGTTATCTTCCTACTGATAGGCAGGCTTGTCTTGTTACAGTATTTATAGCTACCTGAAGAAAATTGCTGGTGTTCTTTTGATCCTATTAGTACCACAGTCAGGCAGCTAGTGTCAGGTAGTGTGTCCTCCTCACAGTGTTCAGCTAAAGCTACAAGTTAGTTTAGTGTGACCTCTGCACAGTGTTCAGCTAAAGCTACAAGTTAGGGTAGTGCGTCCTCCTCACAGTGTTCCCCGCTAAAACTACAAGTTATTGTAGTGCGACCTCTGCACAGTGTTCAGCTAAAGCTACAAATTAGTGTAGTGCGTCCTCCTCACAGTGTTCAGCTAAAACTACAAGTTAGTGTAGTGAGACCTCTGCACAGTGTTCAGCTAAAACTACAAGTTAGTGTAGTGCACAGTGTTCAGCTAAAGCTACAAGTTAGGGTAGTGCGTCCTCCTCACAGTGTTCAGCTAAAGCTACAAGTTAGTTTAGTGTGACCTCTGCACAGTGCTCAGCTAAAGCTACAAGTTAGGGTAGTGTGTCCTCCTCACAGTGTTCAGCTAAAACTACAAGTTATTGTAGTGAGACCTCTGCATAGTGTTCAGCTAAAGCTACAAGTTAGTGTAGTGCGTCCTCCTCACAGTGTTCAGCTAAAACTACAAGTTAGTGTAGTGAGACCTCTGCACAGTGTTCAGCTAAAGCTACAAGTTAGTGTAGTGCAACCTCCTCACAGTGTTCAGCTAAAACTACAAGTTAGTGTAGTGAGACCTCTGCACAGTGTTCAGCTAAAGCTACACGTTAGTGTAGTGCGTCCTCCTCACAGTGTTCAGCTAAAACTACAAGTTAGTGTAGTGAGACCTCTGCACAGTGTTAAGCTAAAGCTACAAGTTAGTGTAGTGTGTCCTCCTCACAGTGTTCTGCTAAAGCTACAAGTTAGTTTAGTGTGACCTCTGCACAGTGTTCAGCTAAAGCTACAAGTTAGGGTAGTGCGTCCTCCTTACAGTCTTCAACTAAAGCTACAAGTTGGTGTAGTGTGTCCTCCTCATAGTGTTCAGCAAAAACTACAAGTTAGTGTAGTGCAACCTCTGCACAGTGTTCAGCTAAACCTACAAGTTAGTGTAGTGCGTCCCCCTCACAGTGTTCAGCTAAACCTACAAGTTATTTTTTTGCGAGCTCTGCACAGTGTTCAGCTAAAGCTACCTGTATAAGGTTGGTGGTGTTTTCCTGATCCTATCACTACCGCCGGCAGCTAAATAAGCTACAAGTTATTTTTTGACAAGCTCTGCACAGTGTTCACCTAAAGCTACCTGTAGAAGGTTGGTGGTGTTTTCCTGATCCTATCACTACCGCAGCCAGCTAAATAAGCTACAAGTTAGTGTAGTGCGAGCTCTGCACAGTGTTCACCTAAAGCTACCTGTAGAAGGTTGGTGGTGTTTTCTTGATCCTATCACTACCGCAGGCAGCTAAATAAGCTACAAGTTAGTGTAGTGCGAGCTCTGCACAGTGTTCACCTAAAGCTACCTGTAGAAGGTTGGTGTTGTTTTTCTGATCCTATCACTACCGCAGGCAGCTAAATAAGCTACAAGTTATTTTTTGGTGAGCGCTGCACAGTGTTCACCTAAAGCTGCCTGTAGAAGGTTGGTGGTGTTTTCCTGATCCTATTACTACCGCAGGCAGCTAAATAAGCTACAAGTTAGTGTAGTGCGAGCTCTGCACAGTGTTCAGCTAAAGCTACCTGTAGAAGGTTGGTGGTGTTTTCCTGATCCTATTACTACCACAGGCAGCTAAATAAGCTACAAGTTAGTGTAGTGCGAGCTCTGCACAGTGTTCAGCTAAAGCTACCTGTATAAGGTTGGTGGTGTTTTCCTTATCCTATCACTACCGCAGGCAGCTTAATAAGCTACAAGTTATTTTTTGGCAAGCTCTGCACAGTGTTCACCTAAAGCTACCTGTAGAAGGTTGGTGGTGTTTTCCTGATCCTATCACTACCGCAGGCAGCTAAATAAGCTACAAGTTTGTTTTTTGCGAGCTCTGCACAGTGTTCAGCTAAAGCTGCCTGTAGAAGGTTGGTGGTGTTCTCATACTACAGGCAGGCAGTTGATTTTGCTAGCTGCAGTATCAGTACATATATATATATATATATATATATATATATATATATATATATATATATACTGTGAGGGGGTTAGCTCGGCAGCGGGTGTGTGTGACCCCCTGGATGGGTTCACCACACAAAAACAGGCACAGCAGACAGCGTTGTAGGTGAAGCAAAAACAAAGGTGCGGTTTATTTAGACTAGATGCATTGAAAAATAACAGAAAAACAAAAAGAAACATGAAAAGAAATCCTGGTCAGCTTGACCGCTTACTACACACGTAGATTCCCTAACTAACAACTGGGTGCAGCCTTGTGCTGCCCCAGTCCCTATCTCTCTTTGAGAAGTTTTGCCACACAGGCGTTAACTCACCGCAAAGCTCAGATACCACACTCCCCAGTCTACACAATCACAGAACTGGTTCCAGGATGGAGCATCTCCCTAAACATGCTGGGGTTTTTTCTATAGGTCTTAATGAGCCCACTTACTTCAGCTGGGCTCATTAACTCTTCCCCTGCAGGACTCCCAGCACTCCCCCTAGTGGTATAAGTCAGCATAAAGCCTGAATCTAGGGCATACATATTTTCCATCCTGGATGCAACCAGGTGTTTTTACCTGCCTGCTGTCACAATATATATATATATACTGTATATATCCCAGCTTAGTGCAGCTACAGGCCATTAGTATGACTGGAAGGCCAACAAGGAGAGGCAGACAGTCACAAGCCAATAAAAGAGGGCAAGCAGGCTCTGTGTCTAGAGGCAACAGTGCTGGTTGTGGAGACGGTGCATCCTCATCAGCACGTGGCCGTGGGACACGCTTGGCCTTTTTTCGGCAGCAAGTTAGTGTAGTGCGAGCTCTGCACATTGTTCACCTAAAGCTACCTGTAGAAGGTTGGTGTTGTTTTCCTGATCCTATCACTACCGCAGGCAGCTAAATAAGCTACAAGTTATTTTTTGGTGAGCTCTGCACAGTGTTCACCTAAAGCTACCTGTAGAAGGTTGGTGGTGTTCTCCTGATCCTATTACTACCGCAGGCAGCTAAATAATCTACAAGTTAGTGTAGTGCGAGCTCTGCACAGTGTTCAGCTAAAGCTACCTGTAGAAGGTACTTGCAGTATTTGCAGACGATACTCTGTATTTGCAGACGATACTAAGCTAAGCAGGGCAATAACTTCTCCGCAGGATGTGGAAATCTTGCAAAAAGACCTGAACAAATTAATGGGGTGGGCGACTACATGGCAAATGAGGTTCAATGTAGAAAAATGTAAAATAATGCATTTGGGTGTCAAAAATATGAATGCAATCTATACACTGGGGGGAGAACCTCTGGGGGAATCTAGGATGGAAAAGGACTTGGGGGTCCTAGTGGATGATAGGCTCAGCAATGGCATGCAATACCAAGCTGCTGCTAATAAAGCAAACAGAATATTGGCATGCATTAAAAGGGGGATCAACTGCAGAGATAAAACGATAATTCTCCCGCTCTACAAGACTCTGGTCCGCCCGCACCTGGAGTATGCTGTCCAGTTCTGGGCACCAGTCCTCAGGAGGGACGTACTGGAAATGGAGCGAGTACAAAGAAGGGCAACAAAGCTAATAAAGGGTCTGGAGGATCTTAGTTATGTGGAAAGGTTGCGAGCACTGAACTTATTCTCTCTGGAGAAGAGACGCTTGAGAGGGGATATGATTTCAATTTACAAATACCGGACTGGTGACCCCACAATAGGGATAAAACTTTTTCGCAGAAGAGAGTTTAATAAGACTCATGGCCACTCATTACAATTAGAAGAAAAGAGGTTTAACCTTAAACTACGTAGAGGGTTCTTTACTGTAAGAGCGGCAAGGATGTGGAATTCCCTTCCACAGGCGGTGGTCTCAGCGGGGAGCATTGATAGCTTCAAGAAACTATTAGATAATCACCTGAATGACCGCAATATACAGGGATATGTAATGTAATACTGACACATAATCACACACATAGGTTGGACTTGATGGACTTGTGTCTTTTTTCAACCTCACCTACTATGTAACTATGTAACTATGTAAGGTTGGTGGTGTTTTCCTGATCCTATTACTACCGCAGGCAACTAAATAAGCTACAAGTTAGTGAAGTGCGAGCTCTGCACAGTGTTCAGCTAAAGCTACCTGTAGAAGGTTGGTGGTGTTTTCCTGATCCTATCACTACCGCAGGCAGCTAAATAAGCTACAAGTTATTTTTTGGTGAGCTCTGCACAGTGTTCAGCTAAAGCTACCTGTAGAAGGTTGGTGGTGTTCTCATACTACAGGCAGGCAGTTGATTTTGCTAGCTGCAGTATCAGTATATATATATATATATATATATATATATATATATATATATATATATATATATATATATATATCCCAGCTTAGTACAGCTACAGGCCATTAGTATGACTGGAAGGCCAACAAGGAGAGGCAGACAGTCACAAGCCAATAAAAGAGGGCAAGCAGGCTCTGTGTCTAGAGGCAACAGTGCTGGTTGTGGAGACGGTGCATCCTCATCAGCACGTGGCCGTGGGACACGCTTGGTCTTTTTTCGGCAGCAAGTTAGTGTAGTGCGAGCTCTGCACAGTGTTCACCTAAAGCTACCTGTAGAAGGTTGGTGTTGTTTTCCTGATCCTATCACTACCGCAGGCAGCTAAATAAGCTACAAGTTATTTTTTGGTGAGCTCTGCACAGTGTTCACCTAAAGCTACCTGTAGAAGGTTGGTGGTGTTTTCCTGATCCTATTACTACCGCAGGCAGCTAAATAATCTACAAGTTAGTGTAGTGCGAGCTCTGCACAGTGTTCAGCTAAAGCTACCTGTAGAAGGTTGGTGGTGTTTTCCTGATCCTATCACTACCGAGGCAGCGAAATAAGCTACAAGTTAGTGTACTGCGAGCTCTGCATAGTGTTCACCTAAAGCTACCTGTAGAAGGTTGGTGGTGTTTTCCTGATCCTATCACTACCGCAGGCAGATAAATAAGCTACAAGTTAGTTTTTTGCGAGCTCTGCACAGTGTTCAGCTAAAGCTACCTGTAGAAGGTTGGTGGTGTTCTCATACTACAGGCAGGCAGTTGATTTTGCTAGCTGCAGTATCAGTACATATATATATATATATACACATATATATATATTTATCCCAGCTTAGTTCAGCTACAGGCCATTAGTATGTCTGGAAGGCCAACAAGGAGAGGCAGACAGTCGCAAGCCAATAAAAGAGGGCAAGCAGGCTCTGTGTCTAGAGGCAACAGTGCTGGTCGTGGAGACGGTGCATCCTCATCAGCACGTGGCCGTGGGACACGCTTGGCCTTTTTTTTGGCAGCTGGCCGCATTGAGCCGCAACATGCGGAAGACTTGGTCGAGTGGATGACCAAGCCGTCCTCATCCTCCTCATCCTCTCTCACCCATGCTCAGGGTACTTTGTCTGGAAAAGCAGCGGCCTCTTCCCTCGGCTTAATGTCATCAGTGACTCCTTCCCTAGCCCCACCATGTCCTCCTGAGGAGTCCCTCGAACTGTTTGACCACAGTGTTGGGTACATGCTCCAGGAGGATGCCCAGCGTTTGGAAGGCTCTGATGATGATACTGAGCTAGATGAAGGCAGTAACGTGTGCACGGACAGAGGGAGTGCCCAAGAAGGACAGCAATCTTGCAGTCATGCTCCCCCTGCTGCAGCATACTGCCAGGTTTGCTCCAGTGATGAGGAGGGAGGGGATGATGAGGTCACTGACTCAACGTGGGTGCCTGATAGGAGAGAGGAGGAGGCACATCACCAACAAGGCAGGATGCCATCCAGGGGCCAGCCTAAGGGCAGCACACTGACTGCATCACACCCCAAAGCTCCGCATGTACAGGGCGCTGCAGTCTCTGCGCGTTATTCAAAAAGTTCTTTGGTGTGGGCCTTTTTTGAGACGAGTGCATCAGATCGCACTGCTGCTATTTGCAACATATGTCTCAAGCGTATCTCGCATGGCCAAAACATCTCCCGCTTGGGCACCACATGCTTGACCAGACATATGTTGACCTGCCGTGCAGTTCGTTGGCAAGCGTATCTAAAGGACCCACACCAAAGAACAAAGAGGACCTCTCCTTGCTTCTCATCAGCTGAGATCTCCAACCCCACTATACCTTCAGTCCTCTCTGAGACCTGAACTGAGAGGAATGAAGGTGTAGAATTAGGTGTTTTACAGCCAAGTACTTGTGAGCAATCTGCTTTCGGTACACCGACGTCAGATTGTACCAGGCAAATTTCCCTGCCCCAGCTGCTGCACCGCCGAAAGAAGTTCGCTCCCAGCCATCCACATGCCCAGCGGTTCAATGCTAGCTTGGCAAAATTGCTAGCACTTCAACTGCTGCCTTTTCAGTTGGTAGACTCTGCCCCCTTCTCTGAGTTTGTGGAATGTGCGGTTCCTCAGCGGCAGGTACCCAAATGCCACTTTTTCTCACGGAAGGCGATTCCGGCTCTTTACCGGCATGTGGAAGGCAATGTCTTGGCCTCGCTGGACAGGGCGGTCAGTGGTAAGGTGCATATTACCACTGACTCATGGTCCAGCAGGCATGGACAGGGACGTTACCTAAGTTTCACCGCGCATTGGGTGACTCTGCTGGCAGCTGGGAAGGATGCAGGACAAGGTGCAGTAGTGTTGGAGGTTATTCCACCACCATGCCTCCAAAATGCTACTACTAATGATTGTGACACACCTCTCTCCTCCACCCCCTCCTCTTCTTCCTCCATGGCCTCTTCCTGTGCTTTGTCCTCAGAACCAGCGGTGCTCCGTAGGCGTTCAAGGGGCTACACAAGTACGCAGGCCAAAAGATGACATGAGGTGCTTGAGCTGGTGTGCTTGGGGGACAGGAGCCACACTGGGGCAGAGGTTCTGTCAGCTCCGCAGGGGCAGGTTCAGAGGTGGTTGACGCCACGCCAACTTAAGGCAGGAATGGTGGTTTGCGACAATGGCACCAACCTCCTCTCTGCCCTCCGACAGGGACAAATGACCCATGTGCCCTGTTTGGCTCACGTCCTTAACTTGGTGGTGCAGCGGTTCTTGGGCAGGTACCAGGGCTTACAGGATGTCCTAAGGCAGGCCAGGAAAGTCTGTGTGCATTTCCGCTGGTTTATATAATGCCAGTGCTCGGCTGGCAGACCTCCAAAAGGAGTTTAACCTGCCCAAGAACTGCCTAATCTGTGACATGCCCACCAGGTGGAACGCAACGTTGGCCATGCTGCAGCGGCTGCACACGCAGCAGAGGGCCATCAATGAGTACCTGTGCGACTATGGCAGCAGGACAGGGTCAGGGGAGCTTGTTTTTTTCCCCACGCCAGTGGGCCATGATCAGGGATGCATGCACTGTCCTGTCACCATTTGAGGAGGCCACGAGGATGGTGAGCAGTGACAGTGCATGCATCAGTGACACTGTCCCCCTTGTCCACCTGTTGGAGCACACGCTGCGTGGAATAATGGACAGGGCACTTGAGGCAGAACGGAGGCAGGAAGAGGAGGACTTCCTTAGCTCTCAAGGCCCCCTTTATCCAGACAGTGTTCCTGCATGCCCGCCGATCACACAGGAAGAGGACGAGGAGGAGGAGGATTGCGTAAGGATGGAGGTGGAGCCTGGCACTCAGCATCAGCAGCAGTCTTTAAGGGATCAGTCCCAAGAAACACATGGACTTGTACGTGGCTGGGAGGAGGTGGCTGCGGACCATGTCGTCGTTAGTGACCCAGAGGACTCCGGACCGAATGCCTCAGCAAACCTACGCTGCATGGCCTCCCTGATCCTGCAAAGCCTGCGTAAGGATCCTCGTATTCGTGGTATTAAGGAGAAGGACCAATACTGGCTGGCAACCCTCCTTGATCCACGTTACAAGGGTAAGGTTGCGGACCTGCGGATGAAACATCTTCGGGAGGCCTTGCAGAAAGGTCTGTGCAACGCGTTCCTAGAGACTGGGAGGTTACAAACTCCTGTTTCTGGACAACGTGTTGCTGAGGCTTCGGTCAGTCAAAGAAGGAGCGATGGAGAAGGTGGTCATCTGACCGATGCGTTCAGGCAATTTTTTAGTCCGCAGCCCCAAGGTATGATCGGTTCCAGCAACCATCGCCAGCGTCTGTTTTACATGGTGCAGGAATACCTAGGGGCAAGATCTGACTTGGACACCTTTCCCACCAAAAATCCTCTGGGTTACTGGGTCTTGAGGATGGATCACTGCACAGTATGCAATTGAGCTACTGGCCTGTTCTGCATCCAGCGTTCTTTCGGAACGCACATTCAGTGCTGCTGGAGGCTTTGTAACCGATCACAGGGTGCGTCTGTCCACCGACTCGGTCGATCGACTGACCTTCATAAAAATGAATCAGTCTTGGATCACCACCAGCTACCAAGCACCTGATGCTGATGTAACCAAATAATTTTTTTTGAAATCTCAGATCCCTTCAAAGACTGCCTATGCTGATGCTGAGTGACTATCCTGAGTAATTATCCTCTTCCTCCTCAATGATCACGCTGATAGCTTGTAAGAACATTTTTGGTTCTGGGCGCCGCCACCAGTGCCTAAGGCCCAATTTTTCAGCCCCTGTTTAACAGGGGCATGTAATTACAATTTTTGATGCAATTATTTGCAGCAGGGCTCGTTCCTGCGTTCCAACTAGAGTATCTGTAAGGGGTTGCAGTGTTGTTGCACCAGCACCAGTGCCTAAAGCCTAATTTTTCAGCCCCTGTTTAACAGGGGCATGTAATTACAATTTTTGATGCAATACTTTGCAGCAGGGCTTGTTTCTGCGTTCCAACTAGAGTATCTGTGAGGGTTTGCAGTGTTGTTGCACCAGCACCATTGCCTAAGGTCCAATTTTTCAGCCCCTGTTCAACAGGGGCATGTAATTACAATTCTTGATCTAATATTTCACAGCAGGGCCCATTTCTGCGCCCACCAAGAGCGAGTGAGGACTTACAGTGTTGTGGCACCAGCACTACCACCACCACCAAAGGCCCACTTTTTCTGCCCTTGTTCAACAGGGGCATGTAATTACAATTCTTGATCTAATATTTCACAGCAGGGCCCGTTTCTGCGCCCACCAAGAGCGAGTGAGGACTTACAGTGTTGTGGCACCAGCACCACCACCAAAGGCCCACTTTTTCTGCCCTTGTTCAACAGGGGCATGTAATTACAATTCTTGATCTAATATTTCACAGCAGAGCCCGTTTCTGCGCCCACCAAGAGCGAGTGAGGACTTACAGTGTTGTGGCACCAGCACCACCACCACCACCAAAGGCCCAATTTTTCTGCCCTTGTTCAACAGGGGCATGTAATTACAATTCTTGATCTAGAATTTCATAGCAGGGCCCGTTAAAAGTCCCATTTTTAGCCCCTTGATGCTTCTAATTCATAAGTTAGCATAAATAATTATTTTCATGAAAGACCTCCAAAGATTAATCTAAAAGTGAGGTAGGAGAATAACAGTAATGACTGCTGGGCAATGAACTCTGGTATGCAAGTTTTTTATTTCATTCTTCTAGCTAGCAAGAATGAACACTCCTGGCCCGACTCGTGTCTACACGCCAAAGAGTGTTCCCTACAGACAATTCAGTGTACATATAACTCTATCACATTACGTCACAAGCGCACAGATAATACATTTCCTTTACAAAAACATTCTGACCCTTCACCTACTTTTACTAATGCAAGCAGTTTACCAAAGCATATTCTTTCTCAAGTATTGCACAAGCCTTGCCTCTGCGGTTACCTCCTTAATCAGCTGACTAGCCTTTGACACGTCCTGAACAGGAAAAGTGTGCTAAGCTAAGCACAGATGGCTTTGCTAAGGGGGGAAGTGTTCATTTGCCAATCCACAGCCTGTCACGTACAAAATGTTCTTAGCATAGTAAATAGGAATGGCTTCTTAGCTGGAATTCTAAATCAGCCCTACTACACACATAACCATGGCCATATAATCTGATCCCCATTCCTACTTCATTCCCCCCTTTGATCATAATCATAGCGATTAATATGAGCGAGATTAAGCATCACTAAATAGCATATAGGTCTGCTTTCTAATGGATCAGAGCTCAATGTGACTGAGATTTTTTTATTTAGTCTTGGGGGGTTAATGGCTGGTATTTCCACATAGCCATAATATGGGTCGCAGCCTTTCTTTCTACGGTGGCCTCAATGAAACTCTGGATCATTCTAGTTCCAAGGGGAATCAGACAGGGCAGCAGCAGACATGCTACAAGTATTATTACAACGATCCCCAATATAGCCTTTACCCCATATACACTGGGAAAACCCCAATCTCCGAACCAGCTACCAGCATTGAAACCATCCCATGTTTGGACTGGCACATGAGCTAACTTTTTCATTCTACCAGTGATTTCCTCAACTACTTTTCCTGTGTTGTCCACTTCTAAGCAACAATTACTCAGATTTAATTTTCCACAGACACCACCCTCAGTAGCTAACAGATAGTCTAAGGCAAGTCTATTCTGATACACATGAGCACGTAAATTAGTTCCTTGTTTAGCAAGCAAATTTAAGGCAGCAGCAGTTTCGTTAGTAATTATTTCTAATACAGCCTGTAACCTTATAATTCGATTAAGCATATAAATTGGTGTTCTATAACTGTAACTGCCATCTTCGGCCCATGTGGCTGGACCATAATACTGGACAATACGTTCTGGGGGCCATTCATTATCTTTCCAGTTTCCTATCGTCAGACTAGATGACCTCCGCTTCCTCTTTGAACCTATGTACACAGGGACTCCCAGTTCTTCCCTATTTCCCAGTGGAAGAAGGAAAAATGAGGGTTTTAATGTACCTAAGACACAGGCTCCTGACCAGTCTTGGGGGAGCTCTGAATAGGCTTTATTTCCACAAATCCAGTACAAGTTTTCTGGGGCCTTCCAGTTAGACTCTTTGGTGAGATTTTCCCATAGCCCTTTTAAATGAGTGAAATTGGTAAAGGGGTGTGGGTCAGGCACGGGTACGTTTGTATCACTCCACCAGGAAGTACTTTTTGAAGTGTTATTATAAAACTGTTGTCCTAAACAGGCCATTTCTCCTACATGTGTTTTATACTGGGGACCCGACCTGGCTATACAATATTTCCCAATTATTGACGTTTTCAGGTGCCATTCTGACCTTATTCGTTCATGGGGCTGCTCAGAGGTGGCACTGAATGGCACATCATAATCTTTTTCCCTGGCTTCCCAAGGCCATTGGTCTCCCATGTTGGTTCCTCCACACACATAGCAATCTGTGACTTGTAAATTGTCAGCCACACTTTCTGCCAGTTCAATGAACAGGTTCTTTGTGCTAGGGGGCACTTCCATACCAGTGGCTAGCTCTTCATATAAGGAATTAAATAGCTGATGATTAACACTCTTTGTTAGTTCAGTTTCTAGTGAGACATACACAATTGTACCGGGGTCTGATCCTTTACCATAAATATGAACTCCAAACTTATTTCCCCATTGTGCTAAAAACTGGACAGGGTTATGTATGGTGAATTTCACAGGGGTGCAACTTCCCACTGTGCACCTGGATGAACCAGCTAAAGATTGTAGAATGGCATCCTGATTTTTCATTCCCCATGTTCCCCAGGCAGCACACCTCCAGTTGGGGCAGTAATTCCATTCCTCACCTGCACAGCTAGGTCCCAGTTTCCCTGAACAGATGTACCTATCATTTCTTAAATACTCTCTCTCCCATTCCAATCCCCCACACCCTCCCCTTGGGAAGTGGTTGAGGTTGATGGCAGCACACACATCAAAGATTAGGCTTGCTGCAGTGCTGGGGTCAGTGATCAGTGTACGGTTTATCAGCCTACCGGTGGAACTAAAGCTCCGAACGGTTAGCCAGGTTTTATAGGGTGCATAAGTGGGGTCATAACAGGTTATCTGATTTTCAAAGGAGCACATTGAATAGGTAGTCCTATTATGTATGCAAGTACCAGTCTCTGTGCCCTTGCATTGATAATGGGAGTGCCACAATAACATCTTGGTAGTTACAGATCCTACTCTGGTAGTCTTTATACAAGGGTCACATGAGATACTCTCCCCCCCTGTTAACCTGGTCAGTATCACTATTATGACTATCAACAGTCTCATTATAACGATCTTAGTAAACATTACACCGATGAATATCCTCAAGCTTCAGCTTGTGCGTAGACCAACCAGCGTCCGGGCTGTGGTTGGAGCAGAGCTTAGTAGATATCCTTTATCTTCCGCCGTGCATTGAGCCAGCAGCTTCCAGGGGTGTGCTGGCCGCAGGGCTGGAGTTCTTCCTTCTGATTTCTCTGGTCAATCTCAGTCTCAAAGGATCTTGGGGGTCTACTGTACTGTGCCAGGAGTCTGTGAGGTCAGCAGCTCGCTTTACCCTGGAGTGGTGTATCCAGGGTGTCACCTCGGCTACCTTAATGGCTGTTGGGGTAGATAGCAGAACAATGTAAGGACCTCTCCATTTTGGCCCTAGTGGGGTTATGTTCCACTCCTTTACCCACACTGTATCTCCTGGTTTAAAGGGGTGTACTGGGTTCGACAAGCTTATGGGAAGTTTCTCTTGAACCCATTTCCCTATGTCCTGCATACTTTCCCCAAGTTTCTGTATCAGTTCACGGTTAACTACCCCTCCTATCTGATGCAGGTCTCCTCTTATCCCTCTAATGATGGGTGGGGGCCTACCATACAGTACCTCAAAAAAGGGGACAGATTTGTCCTCTTTGTTGGGGCACTCCGAATTCTCAGTAAGACAATGGGCAACATCAAGGTCCACTCCATTTGGGTTTCCTGACAGAGCTTAGCCAGTTGTGACTTGAGTGTGCGGTTCATCCGTTCAACTTTTCCAGAGCTTTGGGGCCTATATGCGGTGTGTAATTTCCAAGTAACCTTAGGTGCCGTTGCTAATTCCTGGAGGCACTTGTGGACAAAGTCAGGGCCATTGTCTGGGCCTATATCTGGGGATAAACATCTTTTTACAAAACTGCTTCCGTCAGTAAAGTACTCAACGTTTGGATTTTCCAAGGGGCTGTCTTTCAAGTCTGGTCGGCTTACATATCCAATACCCAGAGACTGTCATGAGTTAGGGGTTCTTGTGAGGTGGGGAGCAGAGTGGCTGGGTTCAAAGGGTTTACAGTCTCTAAGTGGATACGAGGATTTTCACACAGCATAGCTTGATATTTAACCATTCGACTGTTCGTGAACCAGTGATTTCCCTTGTAATCCATTAATGCCTGTACCTGGTGAGGAACTCGGACATAAGTCTCCTGACCTAATGACAACTTGTCAGCTTCGACCACAAGGAGGGCTGTTGCTGCGATGGCCCTCTGCAGGATGGCCATCGCTGAGCTACGGTGTCCAGTTGTTTTGAAAGGTATGCTACAGGGCGCTGCCAAGACCCAGAGTATTGTGCCAGGACTCCTACTACTATTCCTTGTTTTTCACTGACATACAAATAGAAGACTTTTTGGCTATCTGGCAAGCCTAGCGCAAGAGTCTGCATTAGGGAGACCTTAATGTCTTAATGCTCTGTTTTGCTGTTCTCCCCATTGGAAGGGTTCCTTTTCTCCCCCCTTTGTGGATTCATAGAGGGGTCTGGCTTTTATGGCAAAGTCCGGTATCCAGATTCAGCAGAATCCTGCCACCCCCAGGAATTCACGTACTTGCCGTCTGGTAGTCAGGGTGGGAATCTGACAAACAACTTCTTTCCTGCCTTCTCCCAATTGTCTCTGTCCTTGTGATACTCTGAATCCCAGGTACTTTACAGTCTCTTGTCAAAATTGCACCTTTCTCCGGGACACCTTATAACCTGCCTCCCACAGTAATTGTAACAGTTCATTAGTGACCGCTGGGTGCATGGTCATTACAGCCTGATTGACCGCTCGGAGGTCTTGAACAGGATGACAGTGAGCTGTTTCAGGTTTCTGCACTGGGAGTAGAGGTGTATTCCAGGGAGACTGACAGGGTTTTAGAATTCCATAGTGTAGGAATTTGTTTAAGTACTTTTGTTTTCCTACTAGGGCTTTTAGAGGGACTGGGTACTGTTTCAGGCTGACTGGAGTGGCTCCTGATTTTAATTCAATAAGGATTGAGGGAACGTGTGTGGTTAATCCTGGTAGGTTGTCTTCTGCCCACAGTCCCGGGATGTCTTGCAGTATGCGGGCTTCAAAGGGATGCGGGGCAAGGGTCCTGCTATTTGCATCAGGATCTCTCGGAGTGGAAGTGGACACTTGATTGGGGAGCCCATGGACTACTACTGAGTTCCCTATTTCTGTCCTGCCTATACCCAGAGTGCTACGGTCAGGAGTATATTTACTGAGATTTGGCATTGACAAACTTGCTGAATCTGATGTAGGTGAACAACTACTTGAGTCCCCTTGTTTACTGGACGGGGCATTTGGACATGGCTCTAACCTGTCTCTATCTGAGGTCCTTTCATCTACATACGGAGGAGGCTGATCTGTCTCTTCGGGTTGAGAATATATGTGTTTTGTTTGTTTTGTCTGTGGTACTACTCTTGTCATAACTATAATTCTGCACTGTTCCTCTTTTGCAGCTTGTATCCACTGCGGGTCTCTGTCTCCCATTTGTCCAAAGGATGCACAATCATCCAGACGGACGTTTTCTCCTATCTGACTGACTGACTGACTGACTGACTGTGGATTTATCCGAGAGATGCACAATCATCTGGACGGATATTCCTCCTGACTGGTTGGCTGAGGATTTATTCGAGGGATGCACAATCACCCGAACGAACAGTCCTCCTGGAAGGTGCGTCTTGGTCATGTTTCTGTAAGTCTGACATAATATTCTCAAATAATCAGTCAATGGTCTCTAAGTCAAGGGTTCCCTGTGGGGGCCACCGCGCTCCATAGCAGGGCCAATCTTTCTCACACAATGTTATCAATTTCTCAGGGCTAAGTTTTTAAATAAAGAATGATGAGAATTCAGTAAGGGGTCTGAATCCTCGACACAGGTAGGGACAATAGACAACGCTTCCCTCGGTCAGTGGCCTGGACGTGGTCTCCCAACCAGAAAACGCACTTAAAAGAGGACACGGTCACTTCACCACAAAGTGATGTCTCATACACACATCAATCATACCAGACATTCCCACCCAAAAATTACTGACTGACTGAGGATTCGTCCGAAAGATGCACAATCATCTGAACGGACGTCTCTCTCGGAAGGTGATCAGGCTTCCCTTCTCTCAATCCGTCGAGAGGCTGGCTGTCTTAACTGTTATCCAAAAACAAAAGTAAAAAGGCTCTCACCTGTTCACGTTGGAGCTCCTGCTATCTACTTCTCGGATTCCCAGGTCCTTTTGACGCTACGAAGGTCGTCCACAGCAGGCCACCAAATGGGACACAGCGCAGTCTCCTAGATAACAGTTCTAGAAGGCGCCTTTTGAGACTACGATATAGCCCACAGGGCTGGCCTCTCGGACCATTCCTTGTAGGTCTGGTGGAAAACAGTGCCACCTGCCTCAACAGGTCACACCGATATTCCCCCCTTACGGCCAATGCACCAAATGAGGTAGGAGAATAACAGTAATGACTGCTGGGCAATGAACTCTGGTATGCAAGTTTTTTATTTCATTCTTCTAGCTAGCAAGAATGAACACTCCTGGCCCGACTCGTGTCTACACGCCAAAGAGTGTTCCCTACAGACAATTCAGTGTACATATAACTCTATCACATTACGTCACAAGCGCACAGATAATACATTTCCTTTACAAAAACATTCTGACCCTTCACCTACTTTTACTAATGCAAGCAGTTTACCAAAGCATATTCTTTCTCAAGTATTGCACAAGCCTTGCCTCTGCGGTTACCTCCTTAATCAGCTGACTAGCCTTTGACACATCCTGAACAGGAAAAGTGTGCTAAGCTAAGCACAGATGGCTTTGCTAAGGGGGGAAGTGTTCATTTGCCAATCCACAGCCTGTCACGTACAAAATGTTCTTAGCATAGTAAATAGGAATGGCTTCTTAGCTGGAATTCTAAATCAGCCCTACTACACACATAACCATGGCCATATAATCTGATCCCCATTCCTACTTCAAAAGTAGAACTATGCCTCATATAGAGCACACAGTGCACTTCAGCTTTAATGTGTGCCCCCTTTCCCTCCTTAAAGTCTCTGACCCCTCACTTCCTCCTGACCTCCTATACTTGTCTGCAGCAACTGTGATAAGAATTCCCCACACCATATCCTATCAGCAGAGAGAGAGAAATTTGCCTCATGCAGCCATTTTGCATGTTAAAATCTGTAACTTAAAGGGATAGTTCACCTTAAAATACTCAGTTCATGAACACTATTCCATAATTTTAAATTAATACCATTTAAAACGATCAATTTATGCTCCTCCCATATCTGTAGGCCATAAGTAAAGCCTGCCCTAGTCACTTCTGATGTTTTTCACTGCGCTGTACTGTCTTCTTCTCTAGGATAGACCAGATATTAGGATGAGTGCATTAGTGATGTCCAGTTCATGAACGAATCGTTCTTTTGAATCGATTCTTTTCAGTGAACTGGATGAATCGATTCATCTGAGTGAACTGATCTGTTTGAAACCGTTCACTATGCACTCAATACAGAGCAGAGCAGAGCAGAGCAGGCCTGGTAATATGATCCTAGAGTGAGAGAGCTTGGCCCCTCCCTGCAACCAATCAGCGTGCTCAAGGCACAGTGACACTCAGGAACTGGATACAAACTTAAAACAAGAGTCAGGAGTACACAGTACACCGAGTTAAAGAATCATACAGGTTACCGAGTTAAAGAATCATACAGGTTACCGAGTTAAAGAATCATAGGAGTTGTTAGAACATAGTACACTGAAAGAACCATGAGTCGCCACCAGTAGAACAATACACTCAATCAATGATCAGGTAGCAGCACTACACTACAGACTGCTTTAGGCTGGGTTCACACTGCTGCGGTGGCAGACATCGCATGTAATTCGCAGCACACTGCTGTTCACATCACATGCGATGTCTGTGCTGTGCGATATCAGCCATACAGATAGTATATAGATAATATACAGATAGTATGGCTGATATCGCACCGCATTCGGTCCAAACTCGCACAGGACCCTTTTTTTTGTTCGGACCAGAATCGGATCGCATGGGTGTTCACACCGATGCCATCCGATACATGTCCGAATTGTCAGTTCGCATTGCGATATGCGGGCTGAACTGGGGGTGTCATTAACATTGTATGACACTCCCCAGCAGTTCGCATATGGCAGTGTGAACTGCCGTGCGAGTTGGTGCGATGCGGGAACCCGCAGTAAATTCGCTGCGTTCCCGCACCGCAGCAGTGTGAACCCAGCCTTAAAGACAGAGAGGACAAGATAACAAGCCTCTATGTGATAGTTTGTTGAAGTGACAGGTTCTCTTTATTGCATCTTGGGTCTGTTATATGATCACATGAGTATAGGATTGTGCTCAGTAACCTGGGTAGCAGGTGTGTCAGATCAAGCAATCTATAGGAGTAGCCAATATTGCCACTTACGTGATGCACAAACAGCTGTGTAAACGAAAAGCGTGTTTTTGTGCATGTGAACTGCATTCTGATGGGCCAACTTCACAGTTAAGATTGCTAGCCATCAGATTTGTCCCGTAGTCTTTACAGTGCATAATGAGGCCCCTTTCACACTTGTGTGACTTGTCCTGCGACTTGGGACTACAAAGTCGCATGACAAGTGGTACCCTATGATTTCCGTTCATATCTGTGCATCTTCAAGTCACAGCGACTTCAAAGTAGTCACTGCATTACTTTGGTCCTATTTTGATGCGACTTGAGGCAGAGACCTCAAGATTACATAGGTAATTCTTCAAGTCGCATCAAAGTCACGGTAAAAATCGTGGCAAAAATTGCACGACTTTCAAATGGCACAAGTGTGAAAGGAGCCTAACGATTGGATTTTACTACCGTGGGTACTTCGCCCGCCCGTGGTAGTAAAATCCAATAATTTTTTCTGTGCATGCGCTGTAAAGATTACGGAAAAATCTGATGGCTAGCAATGTTAACTGTGAAGTTGGCCCATCAGAATGAGGTTCACACGCACAAAAACCCGCTTTTCATCTACACAGCTTTTTGTGCGACACCAAAGTTGATGACACTGACTGATCTGACAAATTGTGGTCTGACAGTCTGACACAGCAATAGTATTGTTCTTGTGCTCTGAGCAACAAACTAAATACAAGTAAACCTCCCCAGGACCTGCCAACCTTCTGTGAAGAATCATTCTTCTGATTCTAATCATTTAAGAAGGTTGAGTCAGAGATTTGGTTCACTTGCTTGTCAGTAGACTCAGCAAGTGAACCGAAGAACCGAAGAATCGATTCATTGAATCGGTTCATTTCAGTGAGTAGTTCGAAATGAACCGATTCAATTAAAAGATCCGGACTTCCCATCACTAGAGTGCATCATAGTAGTACAGGAGTAAGTGTTGTCCTTCTGAACCCCACACAGGTGCAGTGCTGTCTCTTGTTGTAGTAGATGACCAAAGCAGCTTGCAAAGCTTTCTCTCCCATCACAACCACTGAGCAGTGAAGAGCACAATGTGCATGTGTGGTGCTTGAAAGAATAACAGAAAACAAATGTACTATGGATAGGACTTTGTAGGCACCATAAAGCCAATATTATAATACAAAAAGTTTATTGTACAATCATTTAACCACTTGCTTACTGGACACTTAAACCCCCCTCCTGCCCAGACCAATTTTCAGCTTTGAGCGCTGATGCACTTTGATCAACAATTGCGCGGTCATACAACACTGTACCCAAATGAAATTTTTATCATTTTTTTCCCACAAATAGAGCTTTTTTTGGTGGTATTTAATCACAACTGGGATTTTTATTTTTTGCTAAACAAACAAAAAAAATGGAAAATTTTGAAAAAAAAAAAAAAATCATGTTTCATAGTTTGTTATAAAATTTTGCAAACAGGTAATTTTCCTCCTTCATTGATATGCGCTGATGAGGCGGCACTGGTGGGCACTGATAGGCTGCACTGATGGGCACGGATAGGCACAGTTAAGGCGGCATTGATAGGCACAGTTAAGGCGGCACTGATAGGCATAGTTAAGGCGGCACTGATAGGCACAGATAAGGCGGTACTGATGGGGACAGATAAGGCGGCACTGATGGGCACAGATAAGGTGGCACTTATGGGCCCTGATGGGTGGCACTGATGGGTGGCACGGATGGGTGGCACTGATGAGCACTGATAGGTACCACTGATAGGTGGCACTGATGGGCGGCACTGATGGGCACTGATGGGCGGCACTGATGGGCGGCACTGGTGGGCACTGGTAGGTGACGCTGATGGGCACTGATAGGTGGCACTGATGTGCAGCACTGTTGTTGAGGGACTGATTGTGGGCACTGATAGTTGGCACTGTGGGCACTGATGGGTGGCACTGTGGGCACTTATAGGTGGCACTGTGGGCACTGATGGGTGGCGCTGGTGGGCACTGGTAGGCGGCACTGCTGCCTATTGCTAGGTGGCTAGGGCTAGGGATCGACCCCTTACTCCAATCTGTGATCAGGCGAGTCTCATAGACTCTCTAATCACAGAGCGCGCCACGTGCGCCCTGCAGGGGGCGCACAGGCCGCTCGTGCACAGGGCGACATCAATGGAAGTAGTCCCGGCAAAGCAGGTCCGCGCTGTAGCCGTCATTCGGCTATAGTGCGGATCTCTAGTGGTTAAAACCAAACAAAGTTGTTAAAATTCATACAGAATGTACATTTCAACACAGGGAGCATTGTTCCAGTATATTAAAACACAAGAAGAGTGAAGTAAAAAGTATCAATTGTATCCATTCATAAAGTTAAAGAGAAACTGCAGTCTGCTCACATAATTTGTAATAAAAATATCTTTGCTATTCTGAAGCTTCCCTCCAACCACTTTGCATATTATTTTATATATACTATGATTCCATACTTGCCAAATATGCTGCAGAAATCTCCCTCCACCGAGTCTGACTGCAACCATTTTAACTGTGGGCAGCTGAAGCTGCTGCCTGTTCACTTCCTGGATTTACACAGACACAGAGGCACACCTCCAGCTCTGCAGCCCTGCAGCTCTCATTGGCCCTCTTTTGACTCATCCCCCCCTCCCTTCCTGGCAAACTCTAACAAGAGAGAGAGAGAAAGCTGTGCATGATGTCATAAGCCTAGGCTTTTTACCAGACAAGAAACAGGAAGTGGGCTGTATAAGGTATTTACTGGAAGAACAAAAATGTTTTACTATCCAAAGTTAAAACAACAAGGGCTTTTAATAGATGGAAAGTTGAAAAAAATGACTGAAGTTCCACTTTAAGCTATAAACTTTGGCTTAAGTTTATGAATGGATACAATTGTTATTAAAGATTGATACTTTCTACATCACTCACCTTGTGTTTTAATATGCTGGAACAGCGCTCCCTGTGTTGGAATTTCTTTGTTTCTCATTCGGTCTTGTGAGTTTTGGAGCAGCGGCTGGATCTATACATTTTATATGGGGCATACACACGGTCAGACTTTTCGTCTACAAAAGTCCAACGGACGCCGACGGACTAAAGCTGGCTGGTAATCCGATCGTGTGTGGGCTTCCCCGGACTTTCAGCTGACTTTTTCAGCCTCAAATCCGACGGACTTTAGATTTGAAACATGCTTCAAATCTTTACGTCGTAACTACGACGGACCCCGAAATCCGCTCGTCTGTGTGCTAGTCCGACGGACAAAAACCCACGCTAGGGCAGCTATTGGCTACTGGCTATCAACTTCCTTATTTTAGTCTGGTGTACGTCATCACGGACGAATCCGTCGGACTTTTGTGTGGTCTTGTGTAGGCAAGTCCGTTCGTTAGAAAGTCTGCCACAAGTCCGCCGCAAGTCTGCCGAAAGTCCACCGGAAGTCTGTCGGACAGGCTGTCGGACTTTTGTAGACGAAAAGTCCGACCGTGTGTATGCCCCAATAAACATTTTTTACACAGACATCCTTGTTCACAATTATATGCCTGGCTCCTTAATCATGCAGAATATATATACATGTGCATAAATAGCCTTATACAAATTCATGAAAATCACCATTAACCGCTTGCGGACTGTCCGCTGCAGATGTACTGCGGCAGAATGGCACAGGCAGGTGAATCGCTGTTATGCTACGTCGGCCGCAACGATCGGATTCGATCAGGAACCGATCAAACCCCAGGCCCAGGCCAATGAAATCTGGCTTGGACCTGGTGATCGCTCCTGACTAATGATATCCTTCCCCTATCTGTGTAACTGTAAACACTGACAGGGGAAGTGATGTCATCTCTCTTCGTGTCGCTCTTTTCGTTCCAGACCGAAAGGAGAGAGCTTCAGAACAGTGAGTTGCACAACACTACACTGACACCAGGTCACGTAGGCACACATTCACCCCCCCAATTAACTCCTTCACCACCTGCCACTGTGTCACCCAGTACAGCAATCAGATTTTTTTTTGATCACTGTACTAGTGTCATTAGTGACACTAATCAGTGTTAGGGTAATTAGTATTAAGCTCAGATAGGTATAGAGACCCCCCTAACCCCCCCAATAAAGGTTTAACCCCTTGATTACCCCCTGTCACCTGTGATCACAGTATAAGTGTCACGGGTGATGCAGTTTAGCTAGGCCACGCCCTACGCGTTTCGTCATAGGGACGTCAACTGGAGCGTGCCCCCTTTGCGTCACCTCCCCTCCTTTTATACTGTGTGATGTGCTGCATGCCTGCTCACCGGAAACCTCCTGGGGCCATTTTCCCTTAGGTTTTTGCACTGAGTACTAGTCACGATTTAACCTATGTAATTATTCAGCAATGTTATGTTTGTCAATCACTATGTGGGGTTTTTATGTGGATGGAATAGCTTTGGCTAAAGTCATTTTTTGATTTCATCCCCTGTTCCCCTTCCCCCTCCCCCAATTCAAAGGGGGCCAACCTAGCCGTTAAATTTGCTATATGCGATTTTGTTTATATTTTGTTTATAATTTACATGCGACTTTACATGTGGGATTTGGCTACACACGATTTACAAAGTATTTTTTAAACTAGGACAACGTTACACCTACACACTCCAAAGGGGGTCACTTTGCTGTTTTATGTTTGGTTTTATTTTCGTTGAATTTTTTATTTGCAATTTTGGTTTATACTTTATTTGCGACTTTACATATGGGATTTGGCTACACACGATTTACCAAGTATTTCTATGAATTAGGACTGCGCCACACCCACACACTAACCCTTCACTGATCAGAACTATATTAGCGTCCCCAGCAGTTTAGGGTTCCCAAAAACGCAGTGTTAGCAGGATCAGCCCAGATACCTGCTAGCACCTGCGTTTAGCCCCTCTGCCCAGCCCAGCCCACCCAAGTGCAGTATCAATCGATCACTGTCACTTACAAAACACAACACACATAACTGCAGCATTCACAGAGTCAGGCCTGATCCCTGCGAACGCTAACAGTTTTTTTGTTAGCGTTTGAATCAGTCACTAACAGTCAGGAGCTTTTTTTACCTGTGAGTCTCACTACTGTACCAGTAAATTTAGAGATCAAAATGTCAAATCGAAGGTACAGTAGTAAGGAGGGCTACAAGTTTCTGAGCATGACATATAGTGCAGAGGAAGTCACTCATCTGTCAGATTCAGGCTCAGAATACAAACCTGTAGACAGCAACAGCACCCTGACAGATAGCTCTGACGACGGAGTTGTGGTCCCTGCCAAGGTCAGGCGTACCAGACCCCGATCTTCTGCTGTCGTTGAGGTGCAAGAACCGCAGGTCCCTCGTATGGAGCAGAGAGCCAGTACTAGCACCGCTATTCCTTCTAGTGAACTGGCAAGCATCAACGGCCTAGTACATCCTGGTCATACATCCAGCACTGCAGTAACACTTGGTGAAGTGGCAAGTCACATAAGTGCAGTTCAAGCTGGCGAGGTGGCAAGCACAAGTAGTGTCCCACTGCCACCAAGAAGAAGACAAAGACAGGCCCATCAAGCCCATAGTGCCCTTCCTGCTGCATTCGCCAATCCTAATTGGGGACCCACCACTTCTGCAGCACCTGTACTTCCCCCATTCACTGGCCAACCTGGAATTCAGGTGGAAACAGTTGAATTTACGTCACTTGATTTTTATTCGCTGTTTTTCACTGAAGATCTCTATAGATCTACTGTGCACCAAAGCAATTTTTATGCTGGTCAATTCATCGCTGCTAATCCACAGCTGACCCTTGCCATAAATACGGCCTCCGAATTTAAGACCTTCCTGGGCCTATCCCTCCTCATGGGCATAACTAAAAAGAGTGAGTTGCGGTCATATTGGTCAACTGACCCAATTCAGCATATGCCCGTGTTCTCTGCCTCCATGACTAGGACACGATGCGAGCAGATCTTGCGGTTCATGCACTTCAGTGACAAAGAACTCTGTCGTCCTCGGGGTGACCCTGAATTTGATCGTCTCTACAAAATTTGGCCCCTCATAAACCACTTCAACCAACATTTTGAAGCCTTGTTTACTCCCCATCAAATTGTCTGTGTTGATAAGTCCCTGATTATGTTTTCTGGCCGCTTGTCATTCAAACGGTATCTTCCCGGAAAGCCTGCCAGATACGGGGTCAAAATGTATAAGCCCTGTGACAGGGCCATAGGCTATACATATAGTTTTATGGTTTACGAGGGAAGAGATAGTTACGTAGAGCCGGAGAACTGCCCTGACTACATAGGGAGCGCTGGTAAGATTGTGGTGGACTTGGTGTCACCCTTTTTCGGAAAGGGGTACCACTTGTATGTGGACAATTATTACACAAGTGTGCCACTTTTTAGTCACTTGTTTGATCATGAAATTGGCGCATTTGGAACCGTGCGATCTAATCGCTGGGGGTTACCCCAGCGGCTTGAAGATTCCCGTCTTAGGGCTGGGAGAGAGAGCCTGCTTGAGATGTAATAATTTGCTCGCTGTGAAGTGGAGGGATAACAAGAATGTTTTCATTCTTTCCTCGCTTCATGCAGACACGACTGTCCAAATTACTACGGTGACTGGTGTTGTGGAAAAACCCCTCTGTGTCCACGAATATAACCTCAATATGGGAGGGGTGGACCTCAACGACCAGTTGTTGGCGCTGTACCTAATTGCCCGTAAGGCCAGACGCTGGTGTAAAAAAGTGTCTGTATACTTATTTCAATTGGCTTTGCTGAACGTTTATGTGCTATACAGAGCTTCAGGACGAACTGGATCCTTCCTTAAATTCCAGGAATTGATTATCAGAGCCCTTCTGTTTCCAGATGGTGCTCTGGCCCAACTTCCCAATGCAAATGCAGTAAGCCAGCTGCATGAGAGGCATTTTCCACATGTCCTCTCTGGTACCCCTACCCAAAGAAACCCCCAAAGAAGATGTCGTGTCTGTAGAAAGCGCAGATTTAGGCGTGAACCCGCTTTTATAAAAGTGAAAAAAGTGAAAAAAAAAAACACACACACACAAAAACACAAAAAATAAATAAAAAAGCCAAAAATAGTTGTGGTTGTATTTTTCTTCTCTCTCTCTCTCTCTATTGTTCTCTCTCTTATGTTCGCTCTCTACTTTCCACTCTACTATTCGCTCACTCTTGTTCTATATCCATCGTTCTCTCTTGGTTTTATTTTTACTATGTTTTATTGTATTTGCTTTGCAGGTATGGTATATTATACTGTAATGTTTGTTTTATTGTAACATAGGCATGCGCACAGAGTGTGCCGGGTGTGCCCAGGCACACCCTAATGACCCCATGCACATTAGTGTTATCTGTGTAGCAGCAGAAACAGGGGAAAGATCTCCCTCTTACCGGCTCTGCCATAAGAGAAGTGTTCATGCTCTTCTCTTTCACTGTGGTGGCAGGGAGATCAATGTACCGGGGTCATATATATGTAGACACCCGCACACACATGTGTGTTTGAGCTTAAGGGTGCACACCCTAATGCAATAGGCTGAGCACACCTATGATTTTTAACCATCATTTGCTTAGCAGCTACACCCTAATGCAATAGGCTAAGCACATCTATGATTGTTAACCATCATTTGCTTAGCAGGTATGCCATTCAGCTGCAACGCGGATTTATTTATCTTGACAGCAACAGCGTTTGCTCCCACGATAGATAAAGCCGTGACTCCAGCGCTGTAGTAGGTGATTTCACCTCCACAGTTAAAAACAAAATGGTGCATGTATGCCCATCATTAGGTATGGGTGGATGAAGGGAGGTATTCTAATGGTGGGCATACCCACCGATCAATTTCTTTTTTTCGTTCAGCCCACAGGCTGCATGAAAAAAAGATTACAATATATGCCCAACAAGGACCAGCAACATACTGGTATGTTGCTGGATTTGACTGGTTATACCAGAAAGATGCCTGCGGGTTTAGGTATCATCTTGGTATCATTCTTTTCAGCTTTCATGTAAAAGCAATCCTAGTGGCTAATTAGCCTCTAGACTGCTTTTACAAGCAGTGGGAGGGAATGTCCCCCCCCTCCCACCATCTTCCATGGTTTTCTTTGGCTCTCCTGTCCCAACAGGGAATGCGAGAATGCAGCTGGTGGTTCCGCCAGCTGACCATAGAGCAGATCAGAGACCAGAATGACTCCAATCATCTCTATGGCCTAAGAAACTGGAAGCTACGAGCATTTCATGACTTAGATTTCACCGGATGTAAACAGTACCATTGGGAAATTGGGAAAGCATTTTATCACATCGATCTTGGTGTGGTCAGATGCTTTGAGGGCAGAGGAGAGATCTAGGGTCTAATAGACACCATTTTTTTCAAAAAAGAGTAAAACAGTTAAACTGTTTCAAAATAAGTTAAAAAACAAAAAAAAAACAAAAAGCACCCCTGTCCCTCCCTGCTCTCACGCAAAGGCGAACGCAAGCATCGGTCTGGCGTCAAATGTAAACAGCAATTGCACCATGCATGTGAGGTATCACCACGAAGGTCAGATCGAGGGCGGTAATTTTAGCAGTAGACCTCCTCTGTAAATCTAAAGTGGTAACCTGTAAAGGCTTTTAAAAATGTATGTAGTTTGTCGCCGCTGTACGTTTGTGCGCAATTTTAAAGCATGTCGTGTTTGGTATCCATGTACTCAGCCTAATGCCGCGTACACACGAGCAGACTTTACGGCAGACTTTGCCCGGCGGACGGGTTTTGTTGGACAATTCGATCGTGTGTGGGCTCCAGCGGACTTTGTTTTCTCAAAAGTTGGACGGACTTAAATTTGAAACATGTTTCAAATCTATCCAACAAACTCAAGTCCGGTCGAAAGGTCAGCTCGTCTGTATGCTAGTTCGACGGACAAAAAGCCACGCTAGGGAAGCTATTGGCTACTGGCTATGAACTTCCTTGTTTTAGTCCGGTCGTACGTTATCACATACAAATTCGTCGGACTTTGGTTGATTGTACGTAGGCAAGTCCGTTCATTCAGAAAGTCTGTCGTAAAGTCCGTCGAAAAGTCCGCCGGGCAAAGTCTGCCGTAAAGTCCGCTCGTGTGTACGCGGCATAAGATCATCTTTTTTATTTCATCAAACATTTGGCCAATATAGTGTGTTTTAGTGCATTAAAATTTTAAAAAGTGTGTTTTTTCCCCAAAAAATGCGTTTGAAAAATCGCTGCGCAAATACTGTGTGAAAAAAAAAATAAAACACCGACCATTTTAATCTGTAGGGCCTTTGCTTCAAAAAAATATATCATGTTTGGGGGTTCAAAGTAATTTTCTTGCAAAGAAAAATTATTTTTTCATGTAAACAAAAAGTGTCAGAAAGGGCTTTGTCTTCAAGTGGTTAGAAGAGTGGGTGATGTGTGACATAAGCTTCTAAATGTTGTGCATAAAATGCCAGGACAGTTCAAACCCCCCCCCCAAATTACCCCATTTTGGAAAGTAGACACCCAAGCTATTTGCTGAGAGGCATGCCGAGTCCATGGAATATTTTATATTTTGACACAAGTTGCGGGAAAAAGACAATATTTTTTTTTGCACAAAGTTGTCAGTAAATGATATATTGCTCAAACAAGCCATGGGCATATGTGAAATTACACCCCAAAATACATTCTGTTGCCTGAGATGTATGGCGAGTATTTTGCAGACCTCACTTTTTGTCACAAAGTTTTGAAAATTGAAAAAAGAAAAAAAAAATACATTTATCTTTTCTTTCTTCATTTTCAAAAACAAATGAGAGCTGCAAAATACTCACCATGCCTCTCAGCAAATAGCTTGGGGTGTCTACTTTCCAAAGTGGGGTCATTTGGGGGGGGGGGGGTTGTGCTATCTTGGCATTTTATGGCTTTTCAAACTGTGATAGGTAGTGAGGAGTGAAATAAAAAATTTACGCCCTTAGAAATCATGAAGGCGGTGCTTAGGTTTTCGGGGCCCCGTACGCAGCTAGGCTCCCAAAAAGTCCCACACATGTGGTATCCTCGTTCTCGGGAGAAGCAGCAGAATGTATTTTGGGGTGTAATTCCACATATGCCCATGGCATGTTTGAGCAATATATCATTAAGTGACAACTTTATGCAAAAAAAAAAAAGTTTGTCATTTTCCCGCAACTTGTGACAAAATAACGGAAAATTTATATCAAATACTTACTGTAATTTTCCTTTCCTGATAGGCTCCATGGCAGCATACGTGTGGGTAGGCTCCGCCTCCATAACTACCCAATAGGACCCCCTCTCCCATAAATCTTTGCCCACTGCTGTATCCATGTTCTGTAACTAGCCTACTCCAGACATTTGGGAGGGACTCCTGCTGCCATGGAGCCTAACAGGAAAGGAAAATTACGGTAAGTATTTGATATAAATTTTCCGTTTTCCTGACAGGCTCCATGGCAGCATACGTGTGGGAAATAACTCACCCAAAAATACACACGGGCCGGCAAAAGTGTTTGAGCAAAGAAACCAAATTTATTTTACATTGTCAACCGACAATACTTGTAAACCAAAATTAATGGATGACAGAGCAGCAGGCTCAACACAGTAGTGAGAAACAAATGTGTTAATAGAAGACCAGGAAGCCGCTTTACAAATGATTTCAGGCGCGACATGCCGGGAAGCTGCCCACGAGGTTGAGATACTCCTGGTCGAATGAGCTGTCACTGCCTCTGGAGGAGCCAAGCCCTTTGCCTTGTATGCCCTCTGAATGGTCTGCACAATCCAAGAAGAAATTGATCTGACCGAAGCTCGCATTCCCTTGTTTTTACCATGGAGAAGAACGAAAAGGATATCCGTTTGTCTGAATGGAGCCGTGACCTCCAGCTATTGCTTTAGAGTGTGGCCTACGTCAAGTGGATGGACATCCTGATCATCCGTTGTTCTGAAAGTAGGAAGTACAATCTCTTGATTTTCATGAAAGACTGAGGTCACTTTAGGGTTTGACCCAAGCATGGGAATCAACACTACCCTGTCTGGAAAGAAGGTTAGGAAAGGTTCTTCTGAACCTAGACTTCTGATCTCTGACACTCTTTTAGCCGATGTCACAGCTACTAAGAAGGTGGTCTTGAGCGTGACATCTCTCATGGAAAGAGGTTTGTCAGGATCTGATCCGAGATTGGAGAGAAAATCCAAGACAATAGGAAGGTCCCATTTGGGAAACCTAGGTCTTCTTTGAGGTTTAAGCCTGATAGCTCCTTTAAAGAATTGACGGACAAATGTGTGATTAGCCCAAGATACTCCTGTGAAGGCCGCGATGGCTGAAACTTGAACTCTTAGTGAGCTGACTGCTAAAGATAGGTCCAGCCCTGATTGGAGAAAACTTAGAATGTCCTGTACTGCTGGAGAATTACACGGATTTGACCGGGAAGACATATGATCAGAGAATTTAGACCATATCCGTTCGTATACTCTGTTCGTACTTCCCCTCCGGGCACTAAGAAGAGCTGGAATAGCTTCTTCCGGACAACCTAGAGATTCAAGCCTTTCCCTCTCAAGAACCACACCCTGAGGTGTAGGCAAGATGGGAATGGGTGTAACGTCGAGCCTTGCGACAGTAGATCCGGCCTGAGAGGAAGGGGAACTGGGTTTTGATAACTCAGGAGCGATAACAGAGGAAACCACGGCCTGTTGGGCCAGAAAGGAATCACTGCAATGATCTCCACCTTCTCTGTTCTGAGCCTCCGGAGGAATTGAAGAATCACCGGTACCGGAGGGAAGGCATAAGCCTTCTGAAACTTCCATTGATCTGAGAGAGCATCTATCCCGTAAGCCTGAGGGTCTCTGAACCTCGAATAATATCTGGGCATTTTGTGATTGCATGGAGAAGCAAATAGATCGACCTCTGGAAGTACTCCCAGGGTCAGAAGCCACTCAAACACCTCTCTGTGGAGAGACCACTCGTTGTTGTCCATTTGCACTCGCGAGAGGAAGTCCGCCTGTACATTCTGAATCCCCGGAATGTAAACTGCCGAGATGTTGGACAAATACTTCTGAGCCCAGTTCATTATTGGCTCCACTTCCTGTAGCAGAGACCAGCTGCGAGTTCCACCTTGCTTCTTTATGTAAGCCACCGCGGTTGTATTGTCCAACCTTAGCATCACAGATGACCCTTCTATTAGATGGCGAAATGACAGGAGTGCCTGAAAGGCAGCCCTCAGCTCCAGAATGTTGGAGACAATCCCTCGAGCAGGGAAAATCCATTGGCCTTGCGCCACTTCTGAAAGGCAGTGAGCGCCCCAACCTCGATTGCTGGCATCCGAAGTTAACGTGACCCATGAGATGGGCATGATTGAATGGGGATTGCGCAGATTCTTCCCTTGAAGCCACCAAAGGAGAGACGTCCTCATGGATGACGTAAGGTGTATGCGCTGGACTTGGCTGGAAGAATCCCATTGTTGAAGGAACCCTTTTTTGAAGGGTCATGTAAGCCATTGGGCCCACTTCACCATAGGAATGGTAGCTGTCATCGTGCCAATTACTTTCAGGCATTGGAGAGCGGAGAGGTGAGATGACGCAAGGGCTGCGTGTATTCTGTCTCGAATCACTCCAATCTTCTCCTCTGGAAGGGAGATGGTGCCTTCCAATGTGTTGAAGTGAGCCCCTAGAAACACCAGAGATTGTGTTGGCTCTAGATGGCTCTTCTCTAGATTCAGAAGCCACCCAAATTCCTGCAGGGTGGAGATGACTAAGCTCCTGTGCTCTAACAGTTGATCTTTGTTCTGAGCTAGGAGAAGTAGGTCGTCTAAATAGTGGTGGAGACAAACCCCCTTGATACGAAGTAAAACCACAACAGACAACAGGACCTTTGAGAAGACCCGAGGTGACGTTTTTAGGGTAGACATGTGAACTGCAGATGCTGATTGCCTACCGCAAAGCGGAGGAATTGTTGGAACTCTGTTGCCACTGGTACGTGAAAGTATGCATCTTTCAGATCGATTGAAATTATCCGATCTCCCAGATGTATTGATTGTTGGATCGTAATTAAAGACTCCATTTTGAACTTTTCTTTTCGGATAAAGGAATTGAGATGTGTTAAATCTATTACTGGCCTCCATGTACCATTTTTCTTCTGTATCATGAACAGAGGAGAATACATGCCTTTGCCTTGTTCGTTTTCTGGAACAGGGACGGCTGCGCCTTGATCCAATAAACAGCTCACGTAGGTTAATAGGACCTTCTTTTTCTCTTCTGAACCTGGAAGAGATGTGGGAACAAATCTGAGTCTTGGGGTATTGTTGAAGACCCACTTGTGACCGGAGGAGACCGTCTTGATGGTCCAGTAATCTCGGACTGAGGCCGCCCAGACATGCCCGAAGTGGCGAAGACGAGCCCCCACCTGGCATGCCTGAGCGGGCCCAATCTCAAAAGGACTTTGTGGCGTCCTGGTTGCCGGAGGAACCCCCTTTTGTGGGTTTCTTGAAAGAAGACTGCCTGGATTTCCAGGATCTTGAGAACTCCCGACCAGGTCTGTAGCTGCGCACATCCCTAGCGCGATCAGAGTTTTGTCTTCTAGAAAAACTGCGTTTCTGATTTTGTAGGCATCTGTCTTGAGGGAGGAAACCAGACTTCCCACCTGTGGCCCGGGTTATGGCACTATCAAGCTTATTGCCGAACAATGAAGAACCTTCAAACGGAATTCGGCACCAAGCTTGCTTGGAAGCTGGATCCGCCAACCACGGACGGAGCCATAAGGCACGACGAGCTGAAACAGCTGCCAACATAACCCGGGACATCAGGCGGATGACATCAATAGATGCCTCCCCAAGAAAGGCTGATGCCAGCCTAATCTCTTGGATAGGAGAATCCTTAGCTGTTTCAGTAGAGATACCTCTTAAGAACTCATCCACATTATCAGACCAAGATTCCAAAGCTTTGGAGACTGCAGCTATCGCAAGTACTGGCTTACATGCCATTCCTGATGTCAGGTAGATCCTCTTTAAATCCGAATCAATTCGCCTCTCCAAAGGATCTTTGAAAGATACAGTGTCTTCTAAGGGAAGCGTTACATATCTTGCTAGTCTCATTAAAGCTGCATCCACTAATGGAGCTGATTAAAGATGCTTTACTTCCTCTTCCTTAAAAGGATATAGTTTCAAGACCTTTGACTGCATGGAACTTTTCTTGTCCATTTTGCTCCATTCTTCAGAAATGACATTGCCTAGCTCAGAGAGAAAAGGAAAATACTGTCGCTCCTTATTGAGCTGCTTGAAAAACTTCCTCTGTTTTGGGGGGGAAGTAACTGGATCTTCCCACTTCAGGGCCTCTTTTACTGCCTTCACCAAAGAAGGAACTAGAGCATACTCAAACCCCACGCCAGGATCTTCCAGATCCGATTCGCTATCTGAAACAGGAGCAGAAGGGTGACTTGGCTGGGAAGATTCCCATGTCTCATGCACAGAACCTTCACCCACTGGAGGGCATAATGGGTCTGATGGGGAATCACGGGACTGTTGAGCCTCTCTTTTCTGTAGAGATTCTTTCACAACCCGCCTCACCATAGATTCCAAACGCTGGTCTGCACCATCCCTCTCATCTGCAGCTTTAGAGAAGCAGTGATCACAGAGAGATTTGTCTGTTGGAACAGGCATCCTGCATCCCCAGCATGATTTTCCTGATCCCTCTCTAGAGTGAGATGAAGGGGGGTGAGAAGGATTTTTATTGCGCTGTTCAGATCTGGAAGGAGATCTATGATGGCTAGACCTGGAGGAAGATTGCCGGTGGTGTAATTTTGAAGATCCACTTGCTTTATGGGAACTACGGTGTGGATCAGACCTAGTAGGGCTGTGAGGAAAGAAACACAGAGAAGATAGAGAAAGAAATCAGCTGGTGTCCTAAAATCCTACTCTCAATCCTTGTACAGGCAGAAAAGCAAAACTGCAAACATACCTGCTACAAGCGGGCTGGCCACTAGGGGGCAGTGAGGAGTCCATAGTGTCAATACAATAGGAAGCTGCAGAGACAGATTCACAGATTCAGCTGACTGACAACAGACCTTCACCCCCAGACAATAGAGATTGTCTTACCTTGAATCACCAAGATAGTTGCCCCGGGAAGTCGCCGTATCCCCCACGATCATTCCCAGGGCTCTGTAAGCTTTCAACAGCTTTTAAAAGTGGTGCCTATGACGTCATCGCCGACGTCAGACGGGAGACGCTCGCGCGCATGCGCGAACCAAGCCTCGACTTCGTATTGGGTCCGCACATGCGCAGAGCGTACGCCGGTACCCGGAAGTCACAGAGAGAGCGGCTGCTGGAACGCAGAGAGCGTCAGAGCCGATCTAGGACACCAATGAAGCAGGAAAAACACACAGAGGTATGATAACACATAAACACTGCTGCCATATGTGAATGAATGTAAAAACTTACCCCTCCACCTACGATCACCTGGGCCGAGGAACGCCATCCATACACACACACACCGGACTTGGCAGCAGATAATGGTCGCCTGAAACATTAGGCAAACAGACCGTGCGCACATAGATGAACCGATCCAATCTTCAGCGCTACTCTGCTATACACTCCATACCCTGCTTAACAGTCAGGGCCTATCGGAGGAATCTTTGGCACTCGGCAGCATCGATTGTAGGGAGGTTTATCTTCAGGTAGGAGAACCAACACCTGGTCCTACGGAGGAGGACAAAAAAGGAACATGGATAGCAGCCTAGAGCAAAGATTTATGGGAGAGGGGGTCCTATTGGGTAGTTATGGAGGCGGAGCCTACCCACACGTATGCTGCCATGGAGCCTGTCAGGAAATAAAATATTCCATGGACTCAACATACCTCTCAGCAAATAGCTTTGGGTGTCTACCTTCCAAAATGGGGTCATTTGGGGGGGGGGTTTGTACCATCTTGGCATTTTATGGCCTTCAAAACTGTGATAGGTAGTGAGGAGTGAAATTAAAAATTTACGCCCTTAGAAATCATGAAGGCGGTGCTTAGGTTTTCGGCAGTGGCGGCTGGTGCTCAAAATTTTTGGGGGGGCGCAAACAAACTGAAAAATTCTGAAAAAAAAACATCAATCGCAGCCACTGTCATCAAAATACAGCCACTGTGTCATCAAAAACGCATTCACTGTGTCATCAAAAACGCAGCCACTGTGTCATCAAAAATGCAGCCACTGTGTCATCAAAAACGCAGCCACTGTGTCATCAAAAACGTAGCCACTGTGTCATCAAAAACGCATTCACTGTGTCATCAAAAACGCATTCACTGGGGGGGCGTGGCCGACCGGAGCTGAAGATGGACGCCTGAATCCTCAGCTCGTCTCACAGGGGAGATAATATAGCTACTCAGGCCGCACAGCTAACAAAATCCAGCGCCATCCTTGCTCCTGAGACACTTGGGATCATGGCCAGCGTCTCCAGAAAGAGAAACCCGGAATACAAGCCTAAGAAACTCACAGAGTTCTCATACAAGCCGGCGGAGCAGGTCAGTGAAAGCCAAGATGGCGCCGGCCAGGCCGCGCTGAACGAATCCTACACGGATCTACCGGACGAATTCCCGGTAGAATCCGCTTCATCTGACCCCCCAGCTTTACCCACTCACCCCCTAGAAGGCGACCACCTCCTAAATAGCCCAGCGAAAGATGGGGCTCGATGCGCCGCCGCAGCGCCCGCCCTCTTTACAAATTGAGGCCCAGGCTTTCAATCCCCTTCTCAGCAACCAGGCCCTGCACTCATCTATGGCATCATTCCCCACATCGGGGCAGCCTGTGATGGACACCACCTTAAAGGACATGCTACTGTCCCTGCAGACCTCCCTCATGACAGATCTCTCCTCATTATTTGCTAAAATCTCTTCAGACATACACACTATAGATGAAAGAGTGACATGCATTGAAAAAAATATGAATGACTGCACAGCCACAGTTAATGAGGTCATAGATGTGTGTGAAGATGTGAAGGAGGACCAAGCATGGATCCGCGCCAAGCTGGCCGATTTAGAGGACAGATCACGCAGGAACAATGTCAAACTGCGTGGAGTCCCCGAATCCATATTGCCTGCTGATCTACCAAGATACGCGAAGGAACTAATGCACGCCATTGTTCCAGAAGCATCCCCCAGGGACATAATCATTGACAGAATACACAGGATAGCCAAGCCATCCCACCTCGCTGCTTCTGTTCCCAGAGATGTTTTAATGAGAGTCCACTTCTTTCACATTAAGGAGAAACTCCTGCTAGGGGTCAAAAACAAATCTCCACTACCAGCTCCGTACACGGGAATCCTTTTTTTTCCGGATCTCTCTAAATACACGCTCCAGCTAAGAAGAAACCTGAACCCGATCACAAAAGGGCTACAAAACAACAAAATTCCTTACAAATGGCGCCACCCTGCGACTATTCTAGTCACTAGGTTTGGTCAGACCCACACCATACATGACCTAAACAAAGGCCTGCACCTCCTCCACAACTGGGGAATACTCACAGAATCTCCCAAGACCCCACCAACCCGCAGTGGCCCCTCTCAGGCCCGCAACCGCAGGGATCATCACCCCAGCTGAAGTGTCTCCACAGACATTGTCATAGTAGGCCTAACTACTACTTCACTCCTCCCCTGGAGACCACGCAACCTTTCACTGTTTGTTCAGCTCCCTTCGTTATAAACTGTTTACCCCCACATAGAGGCTGAAGCGGTGTTTACACCTCCTCTACGTTGCTCCTTTCAACTAAGCACTGTTGCTTTATCGGCAGCTTGACCATTGGGCTACTAATAGAAAGTGTGATTAACATTTTGCTCTATCCGCAGCTCCTCTAGCCAACCATCTCCCAGCCAGGGGACCGAAATCCTCCTGTCATCACCCACAGATCGCAGGATTCTCCATATCCTTGACCAGGACAACTAACCGTAAGTGACTCTCACTCAGATCTACTCCCATCCTACACCACAATGCCACTAAACGTCCTCTCACTTAATGCCAAAGGATTGAACCACCCGGCTAAACGCCACTCCTTATGGAAAACCGCCAGAGCTCTCCAGAGCGACATTCTCTGTATTCAAGAGACACATCTGACCAATTCAGATTTATCATTATGCAACAACCGCCACTTCCCACACATTTTTCATGCTTGTCATCCTACCAAATCCAAAGGAGTCATGATAGCAATCAAGGACTCGGTGGACTTCCACCTATCCAATCTACTAATCGACCCCGACGGTCGTTACTTAATTTTAGTGTGTACCATCAACAAAATATTCTACACTTTAGCCAACATCTATGCACCAAACACCCAACAGATGAAGTTCATGCATAAAGTACAAAGGTTAATCAACCAGATAAAAAAAGGCCATGTAATTCTATGCGGGGACTTCAACAATGTTCCAGACGTTACCATGGACACAACAGCTCCTGCGAAGAGGCGACCGTCGCCATTGAAGAAATTTCTGTCTACACAGGACTTATTCGATGTGTGGCGCTGCCACCACGGTTCTGAAAAGGACTTTACCTTTTATTCTCCTATGCACAATTCATATTCACGAATTGATCTTTTTGCTACAGATAAATGGCTACTCCAGAATATTTGCAAGTCTGAAATCCACACCACAACATGGTCAGACCACGCCCCAATATCGATCTCTATCTCAGATTCCACCCCACAACGCAACACATTTCTGTGGCGCGCAAACAACTACATACTTCAAAATGAAAAGTACACAACAGAAATCTCCCACCATCTTTCAGAATTTTTCTCTATAAACAAAGGCACAGCGTCTGACCATGGGGTGGTGTGGAACGCCCATAAGGCATGTATTAGAGGTTTGTTAATCAAGCTAAGCTCCCTTCACAAAAAGAGGAGGACGCAGCGTATAGATGAGCTAACTACTCAAATTGCCTCCCTAGAACAACAACATAAGACTAAACCCCAAAACCCAATAGCCCACCGACTATTCAATCTAAGACAAGAACTGAAAACCTTACTCCTTCAATCATTTGAATACCTCCAACGTAGAATTAAAGCCACCTCCTATGCCACCTCCAATAAAGCAGGAAAGTCTCTGGCAACGAAACTTAGGGGTATAAGACTTAAAACTAAAATCGCCCAGATCATTCACCCTCATACTAACATTCCCCAGACCAATCCCCAAGACATAGCCAACGCATTCAGCGATTACTATAGCGACCTCTACAACTTGAAACACGACACTAATACTCCACAGCCCTCTCCAGAAGAGATTAACCTCTTCCTCCAATCTATCAAGCTACCTACCCTGAATGAGAACCAGTTAGAGAAACTCAATAAGCCCTTTACAGAACAGGAAATTCTCTCCTCAATAAACTCCCTACCTAATGGCAAAGCTCCAGGTCCAGACGGCCTAACAGCTGAATACTACAAACAATACTCCCCCCAAATCGTCCCACAACTTACTGAACTATACAAAAACGCTGCCTCCTCCTCTAAACTTCCGAATGATTATTTAAATGCACTAATAGTTACGATACCAAAGCCAGGGAAAGAACCAAACTCCCCCAAAAACTTTAGACCGATCTCCCTACTCAACCTTGATCTGAAAATCTATGCTAAGACCATCGCCTCACGCCTATTAGACATTATACCTACCCTCATACACAGAGACCAGACAGGATTCACTAAAGGACGACAGGCACCAGATGCCACTAGAAGAATGCTCAACCTGTTACATCATGCGGAATCCACCGGAACGCCTTCTCTGCTACTCTCATTGGACGCAGAGAAGGCGTTCGACAGGATTCATTGGACCTACCTCAAAATGGTCCTACAGAGATTCGGGTTCAGGGACCACATCCTTAAAGCCATCTTGGCTATGTACACTACCCCTTCAGCCCAGGTCTTTACACAGGGTATGCTCTCCAAACCATTCCCCATTACCAATGGCACGCGTCAAGGGTGTCCCCTGTCCCCACTTATCTTTAACCTACTAATGGAACCACTAGCACAACATATTAGATCCAATACTACAATATCCGGAATCCAAATTGGTAACGTCTGTCACAAAATTAGCCTTTTCGCAGACGACGTCATTCTAATACTCACCAACCCTCCATCTTCCCTGGCAGCAGCGCAAGAAACTCTAAACTGGTTCAGTAAGATATCATATTACAAACTAAACACAACCAAATCTTCTATTCTAGCTATTAATATCGATTCCACCACCAAGAATTTACTCCAGACACAGTATACCTTTGACTGGGCAGACAAGGAAATCACATACCTGGGAATACAACTCCCAAAAACCACTAGACATATTTATTCCTCTAACTTTCTCCCACTCCTACAAAAAATCAAATCAGATACACAACATATAGTTAAACACGAACTCTCCTGGTCGGGGAGATTGGCAGCCTTCAAAATGACATGTCTTCCCCAAATATTATACTTCTTTCGCACACTCCCAATCCCAGTCCCAGCCTCCTTTTTCAAAACCCTCCAAACAATCTTCAACAAGTGTCTTTGGAATGGGAAAAAACCCAGATGTGCACACACAAAATTAATTAAACACAGACTAGCGGGAGGCACAGGATCCATTGATTTTAGAGATTACTACCTCGCAGCAATACTTGCACAACTCCCTCAGTGGTTTCAACCTACTACCCAATCTCTTTGGGCACAGATAGAAAATTCATCGTTGTTACGCCCAAACCTAAAAATATGGCTGATGAGCATTCCTCTGGGATCTTACATATCCCCCTCCATCTCCCCGACCATGAAAGCTTCAGTCTACGCCTGGAAACAATTGATATCCCCCTCAGAATACAATCCCCCTAACACGCCCCACAACATACCCCTAGAGATGCTTCACCACTTAACACCTGACCTAGGACTTTCCAAATGGTCCCATAGTGGAATTCATGCAATACAACAACTTTTACGAGGTAATCAAATTAAACCCTTTTCCCAACTACAGAGGGAATTTGATCTCCCCGCCTCTGAAAGCTTCACGTACCTCCGCATTCAACATTGTCTCAATAAAATACCTCTTCCTCTCTACAACATCCCCCAGAAGTCATGGGACTTCCTCATAAACCCCACACCAAGGCCCAAAGGCATATCCTACTTCTATAACCTCCTGCAGGGTAAAAGATCCTTCACCAAGATGACCCCCCACCATCAATGGGAAAAAGATCTCACAAAAACATTCACTGACACACAATGGCAACTAGCTCTCAAGTCCATATACAATGCAACCCAATGTTCAGCACTCTGGGAGCTTACACAGAAAATCTCACTCCGTTGGTACTTAACTCCAGATAAACTAGCCAAATTCAACACTAACACCCCCAACATTTGCTGGCGATGCAAATCATTTAAAGGAGACATGTTCCACATCTTTTGGTCATGCCCCTCCATCCGAAAATACTGGGTAGACACGTTTAACCTGCTTACCAACATCAACAAAAATATAATCCCACCTTCGCCCGAAATGGCACTCCTAAACCTAAACATAGAGGCTATACCAGGCCCACTCAGACACACAACGACCCACATCTTATTAGCTTCCAGACTCAACATAACAAGGAATTGGAAATCAGACATTCCCCCTTCCATATCACAAACGAAAGACCTGGTCTCACTCCACTTCAGCTATGAAACAATGATGGCTTCCAGTAATGGTCGTCCATCCAAAACCAAGAAGCATTGGTTACCCTGGATAAACTGGACCAATGCTGCAGTCCATACCCAGAAAATCAATGACGACCTTAAACCTTCTTGACCGAGCAACCTGTGCATCACATATGTGCTCCTATACTTACAATCCGACCTCACTAGAGGTTCCACACCTCCATAGAAATGACATGGACTGTACTCACCTGCTAATCCTGGGGGGCGCTCTCCCCTCGCGGCACAAAGAGATCCCATTTGGGGTGCGGCGATGGGAGAGGGTGCCCTAGATACACATATATATTGGTATAAACTTATAGCCAAAGTACAGTTCGTTTCTCTACCTAAGCTCATCTGAATACACGAGGCCCGATGTCAGGCTGCTGTCTATTTCATTTCATTTCATTTACTTACATTTAATCACATTTGGTTCAATTAAGTTGTTTCTCTGTCTTTTACTTAAGAAAAACGTCATTGCACGACGTACAATGTCTTGAATTGTACTTTGTAATTTCCTACAAAATAATAAAATACTTTGAAATTAAAAAAAACGCATTCACTGTGTCATCAAAAACGCAATCACTGTGTCATCAAAAACGCAGCCACTGTGTCATCAAAAACGCAGCCACTGTCATCAAAAACGCATCCACTGTGTCATCAAAAACGCATTCACTGTGTCATCAAAAACACAGCCACTGTGTCATCAAAAACGTATTCACTGTGTCATAAAAAATGCATTCACTGTGTCATCAAAAATGCATCCACTGTGTCATCAAAAACGCATCCACTGTGTCATCAAAAATGCATTCACTGTGTCATCAAAAACGCATTCACTGTGTCATCAAAAACGCAGCCACTGTGTCATCAAAAACGCATTCACTGTGTCATAAAAAATGCATTCACTGTGTCATCAAAAATGCATCCACTGTGTCATCTAAAACGCATTCACTGTGTCATCAAAAACGCATTCACTGTGTCATCAAAAACGCAGCCACTGTGTCATCAAAAACGCATTCACTGTGTCTTAAAAAACGCATCCACTGTGTCATAAAAAATGCATCCACGGTGTCATAAAAAATCGCATCCACTGTGTCATCAAAAACGCATTCACTGTGTCATAAAAAACGCATTCACTGTGTCCACTGATCCCAGAAACCATGATTGTCTCCTTAATAGCAGCCAGCATCTCTTTGAACAAGGGGGAAGAGGGGCAAGTTATCAAAGAAAGATAATCACAGTGATTTGGGGGGCTGGGAGAGGATGCTTTATGTGCTAGGGGCCACTTTGGGAGCAGAGAGGATTTGTGCTGGGGGGGGGGTCTAATTTTGTATTCAACCCCCCTTCTAGCACAAATCCTCTCTGCTCCCAAAGTGGCCCCTAGCACATAAAGCATCCTCTCCCAGCCCCCCAAATCACTGTATCTTTCTTTGATAACTTGCCCCTCATGTCCTGTGTATGTGTCCATTCTCCTCCCCCTCCCCCTCTGTCTGTGTATAGGTGTCTTCAGTCCGTGTGTAGTGAGACAGGAGGGAGGGGGGGGGGAATGGGGAAGAGAGGGACAGATACATGCAGCTGTGCTGTGCTGGAGCTCACCCTGCTTGCCAGACAGCAACCCATCCCTCATATGGCTCTTACCTTCCTCCTGCAGCTCCGCTCAGCCGAAGAACGGAGCTGCCGACATTACTTCCGGCTCTCGTCTTCTTCACGAAAGCCGGAAGTGACCTCAAGATTTGAAAAGCAATGCTCCCGCCCATAGAATCACACTGATTCTACAAGCGGAAGCTAATCTGCGTTTTCGTTTGCGCCACAAGGCGGGTTAAAAGCCCGCAAATGAAGCGCCACGTCTGCAATCTCGTGATTGCATTGACGTGGCGCTTCCCATAGTGCACTGGCGTCCGGCGCCACAGTGCACTTTGTTAAAGGACTCCCAAAAAGTCCCACAAATGTGGTATTCCTGTACTCAGGAGAAGCAGCAGAATGTATTTTTGGGTGTAATTCCACATATGCCCATGGCATGTTTGAGAAATATATCATTTAGTGACAACTTTGTGAAAAAAAATTATTGACATTTTTTTTACCAAAGACATGTGGCTGAATACATTTTGGCCTAAATGTATGACTAAAATTGAGTTTATTGCATTTTTCTTATAATAAAAAGTAGAAAAAATTATTTTTTTTAAAAATTTTCGTTCTTTTTCCGTTATATCGCAAAAAATAAAAATCGCAGAAGGCAATAAAATACCATCAAAAGAAAGCTCTATTTGTGGGAAAAAAAGGACACAAATTTAGTTTGGGTACAACATTGTCATTTAAAACAGCGCAGTGCCAAATTGTAAAAAGTCCTCCGGTCATTGAGCTGCCAAATGGTCCGGGGCTGAAGTGGTTAATCAAAACATCATGAAAAAGAAAATACACTCCCAATGAGGAAAGCAAAGGAAAAGTGGGACTTTAAATGAGGTTGTTGAGATTGTGGAGGTGAAATAGAAAAAGTACAAATTTATTGAAAGATGTAAAAAAACATGACGATATTAAAGACCACATGAACAATTAGTATATAAATTCATATGTAATCCACCTACACATCTAAATGCACGTGTGACATGGACAAGAAAGTACATAAGTATATATCAGATCTAGGGGGGCGGAGCCGGCGCGCAGCATGTGAGGACGTCTGGAAAGGAGCTCTCCCTGCAGATTTCAGATCCTGACCTAATCCTGTGAGCTAAAAGTCGGTATTTTGGCCTGGACTGCTGGGGCATGAGTGGAGGACCCTCAGGAGAGCCTCCGGTGATGGTTAAATATGGGCCACCATGGCCAAAAACACCAGGAGAGAGACTGGCCCGTTATGCATGAGGATCTCAAGATGGCGCCGCAGTGCCGGAGGGTGATAAGGATGAGGAATGGCATGAGGACACAGAGAGACCGATGCCTGCTTCCCCTGGCTGGGTGAGTCCCAGAGTGCAGAGAGATCGCACCATACACAGGGGGAGATCACTGGACAGGGGAGATGTGCTTATGCATGGTGCAGCCAGGGCCCTGGAAGAGAAAGAGGAGCCGTCCCTTAAGCAAATAATGGCTGCCATACAGGGGTGTCAAAATAAGCTGCTAGATCATTTTGGGGAACTGCAAGTGGAATTCTCCTTTATGAAGCACGATATGCAGAAGCTTAGAGAGAAGGCCCAGGCTACTGATCACCGCATTGCTGCTTTGGAGGACACTGTTAGACCTATGAGCACTGACAACCAAGTGATTAAAAAACCCTCTCTGAGCACACTCTCAAAATGGCCGACATGGAGGACCGCATGAGAAGGAATAATTTTAGGCTGGTGGGGTTCCCTGAAGGAGTGGAGGGCAACCATCCTGAAGAATTCTTGGAGGAATGGCTGAAAGTGCATATGGCCCCTGGAACTTTCACTGATATGTTTGCCATAGAGAGGGCACACCGAGTCCCAGGTAAACCCCCACCAAAAGGAGAAATTCCCAGATCCATGATAGCAAAGATTTTACACTTCAGAGACAGAGAAAATATCCTGAAAGGGGCCAGGACAGGCTCTGAGCTGAAGTTTCATAATTATTGGATATCTATTTATCTTGATTTTTTGGTCACCACACAAAAACAGAGGGCCTCCTTCTACCAGATAAAGAAACGGCTTAGAGAACTGAACCTGGTGTACAGTATGCTGTATCCAGCAAAATTCCGCATTGTGGATAATGGCAAGGCACATTTTTTTACCACCCCACGGAGGCTTCTGACTGGCTGGATGCGAGGGGACACCCGAGAGGAAGGAGTTCTCCGAGACCACCTTAAATCTGTATATACATATAGAGGGGGTCCTGGGGGATGAAGGATGTAAGGGGAGGAAATCTGGCTGTTTGCTGAGCTGTTCTTTTATCACCCCTTTTTACCCTTGACCACTTTACCTAATCCCAGGATGAACTGACTAGTGACATATGATGTGGCCTTATGCACCTGGCAGTCTGGAGAGCTACAGTATGATTGTTCTTTCTGTTTTAATTGCTCAATTTTACTTATTACGTTGAAGGAATCTGCAGGTGTTTCTCCTTCTGGAAACAGTTTTTTTTTTTTTTTCTCTTCTGTCTGTAACTTGAGGAGTGGAACAGGACGAAGGGAGGAACGTTAAAAGTTTTTTTCTCCTTTTTTAACTTTTTTCCTTTTGTTTTTTTTTTCTATTAAAGTGAACTTACTCCTCGCAGTGTTGGAGTCTGTGTGACTTTTTAAAGTCTCACATCCGTTATAACCCTTTTTTTTTTGGGTTAAGGTTTTGGGAATGAAGTGCCTGGCAAGTTGGGGGCGGGTACGGGGTGGGGGGAGGGGGACAAGGGGGGAGGAGGGGGGGAGAAACTGGGATTATTATCATTCTGCTCTATGTATGCTCATGATTTCAGGTTCGTTTAAAATATTCGCTATTTGCCTTCTATGTTGTTGCCCCACAGGGCAGGGTAGGGGAGTGGTGGAGCCCTGGAAGATACCCTACCAAAATGTCAGGGGGGAGAGGAGGGGAGAATGCTCTTGTCTTATTTACTATGGATGTGAACCTTAGAGTGATCTCTTGGAATGTTAGAGGCCTTAATTCAAAATTTAAACGTCACTGGTTTTTGACTACCTCAAAAAATATAAACCACATTTGATTTTGTTGCAGGAAACACATCTGCAGGGCTCCAGGACTCTCTCTCTAAAAAGAGCGCATATTGCTGGGGCCTACCATGCCAGCTATTCCTCATATGCTAGGGGAGTATGCACTTTGGTAGCTAAATCTTTACCCATATGCATCCATGCGATTAAAACGGATATAAAGTGTAGATACGTTATTCTAGTGATAAAAATCCATAATAGATTTCTGACATTTGTGAATTTATATGTACTACCTCCCTTCTCCTTGTCTCATTTGAATGACATGCTCCATGCGGCTTATGAGATAGCGGAAGGGAGGATTTTTATTTTAGGAGACCTGATTGCGGTGGCAAATCCAACAATGGATATGTTGGACACACCGCCAAGGACTCCAACACCACTGGCGAAGTGGCTGTCAGCTAATGGCTTCTGTGATGCATGGCAGGTGGGACATCCAGAGAATAGGGAATACTCTTGTTACTCTGAGACGCATAAAACACTGTACAGAATAGACACTGTGTTGGCTGAACCTGAGGGACTGCAATTGGTGGCTGAGACGAGGTACTTACCTAGAGTGCACTCGGATCACTCACCTATAATATTAGATATCGTATTAGGACAGAGACAGGGAATTAGACACCGGGGGATGGAGGCTAGCTGGCTGCAGGAGGAGTATGTTAAAATTAAATGTACTGAGGCTATCCAGCTGTTCTGGAAAGAAAACAAGGACACTGGATCTGACTTAATTAAGTGGGAGGCATTCAAAGCTACTTTATGAGGGGTGTTTATGGCGGAGGTGAGTGGCTTCAAGAAGCAACTGGCCTCCTCAATACTGGACAGGGAACGAGATGTTTCTCTAGTGGAAGCAGAATACGTTAGGCATCCGACTAGGGAGGGATTACGCACTCTCCAGGACAAGACGCGGGCATATAAGGAAATACTGACCGACCAGACTACCAAACTTAGACTTGCGCAGCGTAGACGCATTTTTGAGTTTGGTGACAAAAATAGTAGACTGTTAGCATACTTGGCAAGAGCAGAATACGTCCCCATCTGTATAATGAGTATATATGATCAGAGTGGGATGGAGGTGAGTAGTTCCGAGGATATACTGCAGGCCTTTACCCATTTTTATAAAGAACTTTACAAATCATGCATCCCACCGGGGGGTAACACACTGGAAAATTATCTGGATGACATTGACCTTCCTAGGTTAACAAGTGTGGACCGTAATGTCCTGGAAGCTGACATAACTGTGGAGGAGGTGGAGGGAGCGATATCTTCTTTTGCCCCTAGGAAATCTCCGGGCCTGGATGGTATACCCTCGGAATGGTATACTACTTTTAGTGGTGGATTAGCGCCCCGACTCCTACGAGTGTTTTTGACTGCTAGGCGGGAGGGGAGACTTCCCCCCTCTATGCGAGAGGCCCTGGTGGTCTTAATACATAAAAATGGAAAAGATCCTAAGGAATGTGAATCCTATAGACCCATTTTGTTGATGAATGTCGACACCAAAATTCTTGCAAAAGTGTTAGCGGGACGACTACAATCGGTAATCCTGAAGCTAGTTACAATAGGAACCTCATTTGATTGGGATTTTTGAGGCAACAAAAAGAAAGTTTTGTTGGTCTTTTTGTCCCTGGTTTTTTATTCATCACATACAATTTTTTCAATCATTTAAGAATGTAATTTCTCCTCTTGGGTTTAACTCCACCTTTTCATTATACCCTCAGGTTTTAATGCCTCCATATGAATTTACTTACCGATATTCTTATAATATTTTTTAATATTCTTTATTCAGCTAAATTTATATTCCCTCACACATTAGATTCAGTCCCCTTTTGGGTTTAGCCCATTAAAATATGAGGACACGATGGGCAGTGTTTGTTTTTTTTTCATGTTTTTTTCATTTTTTTTTTTTTTTTTTTTTCATTTGTTCTTTCATTTGTTTTTCATCCATTTTTTGCATTATTTTATTTCGATTCCTCTTCCTCATGTCTCTAGGAAGGGGAACCTCCCCTCTTTACTGCATACTGAATTCTTTCATTTTTGAAGGCACACAAACCCGCAGGTTTGTTACAAGGTTAGTTTTTGCTCCTTCTTTTTTTTTTTTTTTTTTTTTTTTCCATGGATGCATTATCTCCCTTACAGATGATGATTGTGAATATATATATATATTTTTTCAGATTGCACATTCCCCCTCCCCCCAGCGTCTCCTTTTTGCTTGGGACATTAGGCTTCTCTCATTGGATCTCAATATCTGAGGGCTCCTTTGCGCGATAAAAGACCGTTATCTGGCTGGATGGGGGTTTTTGGAGTATCACACTGAGAATCTGCTGGGTCAATCATGATTACTGTAAGCCTTTTTTGTTGGTTGTTCAAAAATATATATGTATGTATATTTATGTTACTTTTGTGCCTTTCAGATAATGGCAAAAATTTATCCCTGAAGAAGAAATTTAATCATTTTGAAACGCGTTGGATCATATAATTCTTTGCCACTTCTGTAGTGTATCATTTTTTATTCTTCGCAAATGTATATCTTCATATTTTTAATTCCTTTTTAACAATTTTTGTATAAATAAAACTTATCTAATTTTTAAATATTTCTTTCTTTTTGTTGCCTCAAAAATCCCAATCAAATGAGGTTCCTATTGTATACTGTTTAGGGATGATGGCAACTCTGTCACACTAATTTTTGGGAATCTATATTTATTCCATCCTGAAGCTAGTTAACCCGGATCAAATGAGCTTTATAAAAGGGCGTTGTGCACAAATGAATCTTAGAAGGTTATTTATTAACCTACAGACTGAACATGACAATTCTGGGGAGAGAGTAGTGGCCTCTCTGGACACCAAGAAGGCCTTTGACTCAGTGGAGTGGGGTTACCTGTTTGGTCTCCTGGAGATAATGGGATTTGGGCCTACATTCATATCCTGGGTGAAGCTGTTATACATTGACCCATCAATTAGGTTAAGGTTAAATGGAATTATATCTGAACCCTTCCCTGTCCTCCAGGGGACCAGACAGGGGTGCCCGCTATCCCCTCTTCTCTTTGCCTTGGCCATAGAGCCCTTGGCGGCAAAACTGAGGGATAATCCTCACATGAATGGACTTCGGGTGGGGGGGGATTGAGGAACGAGTCCCCCTGTATGCGGATGACATGCTCCTGTATCTACAAGATCCAGGGGCTTCGTTATCCACGGCTTTCCGGTTGATACAGGAGTTCGGAGACTACTCTGGATTCCGTATCAATTGGACCAAATCGTCCCTATTCTCTATTGATGGCACAGTGGCGGTCCCGGCCGATTGTCCCATTTAGCTGTCCCAGTCATTTAAATACCTGGGTGTGGTGATTCAACTTCCCATTTCTAGGTATCTGGACCTCAATCTGAGACCGGTAATGGAGGCTCTTCATGAGAGGGTACGGCGTTGGAGGAACATGCCGTTGACAGTGATGGGTCGCATAAACCTATTGAAAATTATTTTCCTTCCAAAGCTGCTGTACGTTCTCTCGAACTCGCCTGTGTATGTCTCGGTGAAACTGTTCAAACACATAGACTCTATTGTGGTGGATTTCTTGTGGAGATCCAAGGCCTGCAGGATATCTCTAGCAATTCTGAAGTTACCAAAAGCACGAGGGGGTTTGGCTATGCCAGATATGAGATCCTATTTTTTTGCGTCGCAATTTACATTCTTGCATTGGCGGTGCTTCCCCCAGGTCCCTAATGCCACTACTCTATTGGAGGCGGCAGTGGCCACATCTCAGGAAACATTATTGAATATGCTGTTTAGAAAAGGGATACCGGGGAGAAAGGTGGGGTCTGTTATGGCGCTACCAGGTAGGGTGTTTCACCTATGTGCGCAGAGAATAATGGATGATCCTCTATGGATGTCACCTAATTGTCCTCTCTGGTGCAATAAGTCCCTGAAAGAGTTCTGCAAAATAGAGGATGGGTATAGATGGGCCAAATATTGGGTAAAATATCTTCATCATATATACCAAGATGGCAAGCTGGTCTCTTTTGCACATCTACGGGAGCAGTTTGACTAACCCTGGACGTGGCAGTTCAAATATCCCCAGCTGCAACATGCAGCGACAGCCCAGTTCGGGAGGGGGGAGGTAAAGGTACAAAACACAGCCTTGGAAAAGGTCCTGATTGACCCGGAACCAACTAAGCGTATATCCAGATACTACAAGGAGATAGGACTGGGAGGCCCTGACCTGACTGTTAGGACCAGAACTAGATGGACAACGTTTATACCAGAACTGACTGAGGAATTGTGGCAGGAGGTGCTCGATACATACCTTGTGTCTGTTATCTCCTCCACAGATAGAATGATACAGCTTCGATATTTACATCAGGTGTACTACACTCCAACTAGGCTATTCAAAATGCACAGAAGGGACAATCCAGAGTGTCATAAATGTAGGGGAAATGAGGGAACTTTCTTTCACATGGTATGGGACTGTCCTAAGATAAGGCCATTATGGTCCCAAGTGACCGAGTTCATATCCGACCACTTTGACCTTCCAAATATATGTTCTCCCATGAGGTGTCTGTTGGGTATCTTTGATCAAGAAGAGATTAATGTGAATACAAAATTGTTTCTCAGACTTCTGTACTTCGGAATGCGAAAATTAATCGCTCGAAGATGGATTCATGATGAACAACTCGCTTTGGGAATGTGGATAAGAATAATAAATGCTGATATACCTTTATATAAGATGACATATGAGGCGAGGGGAGCCCCCAAAAAATTTAGGAAAGTTTGGTATAGGTGGACTGACTCCATAAACACTTTAACAGACGAAGAGGAAGGGGGCAAGGGAGACGAACGAATGTAGGCAATGATGAATATGAATGGTGATGTGATAGAGGAGAGGATGCATACAATATTTTGGGCAGGTTAATACTGAAGGGGGGAGGGAAGGGGGGTGGGAGGGAATTAATCTGTTTTCTATGGTTGAAACTATGTTTCTATGGTTAGTGTCGACGGTTCCGACACTCTTTTTTTTGGATAAAAAAAGAGAGCAAACACTCAGGTTGGATGAAATAAAGGGGTCTCTACCACAACCAGGAAGAACTATTAAAAAAGTGAATGTTGATGTTCTTTGCGGGAAGAGATAATATGATGTCTTTAATGTAATGTATGCCAACCTAATGCTTGAAGAATGAGCTGTAACATGTCAAAATGCTCAATAAAAACTTTGTTTAAAAAAAAAAATTATATATCAGATCCAAAACAATTGGATTATTACATTGCATGAATTCATATATATATATATATATATATATATATATATATATATATATATATATATCACATACATCATATGAGCAGCACTTGCGAGAAAAGTGGAAATATGATAAAACGATAGAAACCATACTAGATAGATAAGCAAAATCTGAATTCATGAGTCTATTACAGACATGAATCAGCATCACATATGTCCGACGCATTTCGTGTAGGAACACTCTTCAGGGGCGGATGCTCAGATATATGTATGGGGTAGAATCGGATAAAATTAGTCTGATTGTAACTAGTCTGTTGAGCTTATGCTGATGACTTATTATTCTATCTTTCTGCTCCACAGACATCATTATCAGCACTTATGTCTGAAGTGGAGAGATTTGGTTGTCTATCCAACTTTAAAATTAATTTTGGAAAATTAATATTTTTACCCAAACATGTCCCCCGAACCCTGGCAAGGACACTGCAATGTGCGTACCCCTTTATTTGGAATAAAGATTCCTTGTTCTATCTGGGTGTGCACATTACTACAGATCAAAAGTTGCTATACGATCTGAATTATCGCTCCCTAATGACAGGAATAATAGGGGACATAAAGAAATGGAAGGGCCAATACTTACCATGGTTTGGGAGAGTGAGTGCCATCAAGATGAGCATACTACCCAGGATAATTTACACACTGCACACAGTACGAATTAAGTTACCGAAGACTTTCTTTAGACAAGTACGGAAGGCCTTTGTAACATTCGTATGGAATGACAAACGGCCAAGGTTGGCCTATGATATTTTGCGTAGAAGCAAAGCAGAAGGGGAATGGGGCTACCAGATGTATCATTGTACTATAGGGCCATGTCTCTAGTTCGAATCTTGAATTGGTGTCGTAACTCTTTGAATAAAATATGGGTTCCACTAGAAAAGAAAATGGCCGGGAGGAACTTAGCAGGGGCCCCCTGGATTCCGAGTATATCAAGAGGACTTTCAAAGTGGACATCACCCCTGACCCGGAACTCCTTGTTAGTATGGGACAAACTGATTAAAGCAGGAAAATATTCCCCTCAGATGTCCCCTCTGGCTCCACTGGAGGGATTCTTGTGGTTCCCTCCAGGGGAGAAGATGAGATTTCTGGGGGCATTGGGGCAGGACAGAGACACCACGTGTGGCAAATTTGCCCCACGTGGAGTCCTGTCAACACTCTCTGAGTTGGAGTCAGCTCTAGGGAATATATCTATAGCGGGTTGGAGATACCAACAAATGGTGGGCTTCTTTAATAAATTGAAGCCCTTATTAAGACCCCTAAACTCACTTATGGCATTTGAAGGTCAGTGTGTGCATTTGATGGATGCTAGACATTTGCATTCACAGATGTACAGACTGATCCTTAGTGGCCAGAACGCCACAGACCCCTATTTTATTAGAGAGTGGGAAAGAGAATTAAATCAAGTGTTGACAACCGCACAAATTAAAAAAATGATTGAATCAACTTATTTTACATCTATAAGCTCGTATGTGCAGGAAATGGCATATAAATTTATGACAAGATGGTACGGGACTCCAGTTAAATTATAACAGATTTTTTCAGTTGTGGATGCCCGGTGCTGGAGGGGCTATGGGCAGCAGGGCACATTCCTCCACTTGTGGTGGACGTGCCCTGTAATCGAACCATTCTGGCAGGCAATCGCCCCATGGATTGAGAAGTTGATTCCCAGATCCATGGAATTTACACCTCTATATTTTCTATTTCATGGGATGCCCAGACCCATGAAAACCTATAAGAAGAGTATTATACCGCATTTGTTAAATGCGGCTAAATTACTGGTTCCAAGGTTCTGGAAACAAGCCCCTTGCCCAACTTTATTGGACTGGAAAAAGGAAGTTAACTTTATAATGGAAGCCGAAAGATGGGTTTATGCAGCGAAGGGCCAACAGGGGAAATTTGAAAAGATATGGACAGGTTGGGTACAATGCACCTTAGAGATAGGTTAAGAAGGAGGTGCCATGAAGCAGGCAGGGAATGAAGTATGTTGCATTTCCCTGGGCCCTCACTTAAGTAGCCTCGGAAATGGTCAGAGAAGTTAAAATGTGAATATTGATCCCCCCCCCCCCCTATTTTTGGTCTCTAGCCCCCCCGCACCCTCCTAGAGTGTAGAAATCTACCCACACGTGGGGGGATTATAGCCGTACTGATAGGGGGTTAGAAGGCAAGGTTTAGTAAGGTGGAAGAGGATTATAGGAAGGAAGACATGGTAATTCAAGGTTGGGACTGTCAGACTTTTATCCTTCTTTTTTTTCCCCTCACTCATAACAAGAAGTGGGTGATAGTATGGCCACTAATGGTGGTATGGTGGAATTAAAAACAATAGGATTTGGAGTAGAAAGGCGGCTATCAGGGAGATGGTGGGATAGTCTGAAGTTTACTATAAGTAGGGTGGGTGTGGAAGAGGAGGGAGCAGATGGGGGGGGGTTCCCCCCTTTTTTTTGTTTTGTTTTGTTTTCATTGGGGTGGGTGGGGTAAGCATGTCAATTTTTTGGAATAGAATATATAGGACTGTTTGGTATTTGTGTAGTCTCTTTTGAACTATTGAATATAAAGTTGTATGAATTGATATGTTAAACTTTAAATAAAAATAAAATTTGATTTAAAAAAAGGGAACTATAGACCTGTTAGTTTAACTTCTATAGTTGGGAAGATACTGGAGAGTTTAATAAAAGACACGCATAGACAAGTTCATGCTGGAAAAAAATATTTTAAGCAACAGACAGCATGGATTTATGAAAGACAGAAGTTGTCAAACAAACCTGATTTCTTTTCATGAGGAGATAAGTAAAACCTTGGACAGAGGGGTGGCGGTGGATGTGGTATACTTGGATTTTGCAAAAGCGTTTGACACAGTTCCCCACACACGGCTCATGTGTAAGGTAAAGTCTACAGGCTTGAAAATATCAGTTTGTAAATGGATAGAAAACTGGCTAAAAGACAGAATTCAGAGAGTAGTGGTTAATGATTCTTACTCTGAATGGTCTAAGGTTATCAGTGGTGTACCCCAAGTTTCAGTGCTTGGACCCTTACTTTTTAATATCTTTATAAATGATATTGGGTCTGGGATCGAAAGTAACATTTCTGTCTTTGCAGATGACATTAAGCTATGCAGTGGAATAACATCCTTACAGGATGTCTCCAATTTACAAGCCGACCTCAATGCACTGTCTAATTGGGCGACTATGTGGCAGATGAGGTTTAATGTTGATAAATGTAAATTTATACACTTGGGGGCTAAGAATATGCATGCATCATACATACAAGGGGGAGTACAACTGGGGGAATCAATGGTGGAGAAGGATCTGGGGGTTTTGGTAGATCATAAGCTCCATAATAGCATGCAATGCCAAGCTGCGGTTTCCAAAGCAAGCAAAGTCCTTTCTTGTATTAAGAGAGGTATTGACTCAAGAGAGAGAGAGATATAATTTTACCCCTGTTCAAATCATTAGTAAGACCTCATCTGGAATATGCAGTTCAGTTTTGGGCACCAGTTCTCCAAAAGGATATCGGGGGAACTAGAGAAAGTGCAGAGAAGGGCAACCAAACTGATAAGAGGCATGGAGGAGCTCAGCTATGAGGAAAGATTAGAGGAACTGAATTTATTCACTCTTGAGAAGAGGAGATTAAGGGGGGATATGATCACCATGTATAAATATATAAGGGGTCCATATAGTGAACTTGGTGTTGAGTTATTCACTTTACGGTCAACACTGAGGACAAGGGGGCACTCTTTACGTCTAGAGGAAAAGAGATTTCATCTCCAAATACGGAAAGGTTTCTTCACAATAAGATCTGTGAAAATGTGGAATAGACTCCCTCCAGAAGTGGTTCTGGCCAGCTCAGTAGATTGCTTTAAGAAAGGCCTGGATTCATTCCTAAATGTACATAATATAACTGGGTACTAACATTTATAGGTAAAGTTGATCCAGGGGAAATCTGATTGCCTCTTGGGGGATCAGGAAGCATTTTTTCCCCCTGCTGTAGCAAATTGGATCCTGCTTTTTCTCGGGTTTTTTTCACTTTCCTCTGTATCAACTGTGGGTATAGGATTGGGTATATGGGATTGTATGATGTTTATTTTTATTTTTTTTTTATGGTTGAACTAGATGGACCAAGAATGTCAGGAAAAATGGACGGCCCTCACGCATGTTCACTTCATCAAATCTGGCCCTCTTTTAAAAAAGTTTGGACACCCCTGACCTAACTGAAAGGTGCCCATTCACTCCAGGGCAATCCATTGTAGCATGTTTAATGCATGCCCATTAATATGCGGTCTGCCTCTGCTTACCTGACTTGAATTACAAACTCTTCACCTTCATAGGTGAGGTGTTTTTATAGTTTTTGAGTAGATAGTTGGTTATGATGAAAACATTTATGGAGATTTCAGTTTAATGCATTTACGTTAATCTGAGTTCCATTTAATAAATCTGTAGCCAAACACAGCTGCTCACTTACCAAAAAGCAGGCTCTGCTTCCTGAAACCTGTACAGCTTCCGCCTCATCTTCTTGCTTTATCACCAGTTATATTTAAAGTAGTTGTAAAACTTGAATTTTTTTACCTGCATTAAGGTAAAAAAATACCCCAATTGCAGTATTGCCCCTTCACCCCCTCCTTACTTACCTGAGTCCCCACCCATCCCACCTCTGTGCCTGTTTGTAGCGGTTCTCTCCCCACTCTCACAGGCTTTGCTGAGGAAGGTGGAACCATTGGCTCCTGCTGCTGTCAATCAAATCCTGTAAACAGAGAGCGGGGGTGGGGCCGTGTCGCACTGTGATTGTAAATAGATGCACACAGCCTTGAGCATGGGACCCCAGAACAGGAGGTTTGGGGCCACTCTGTGCAATAGCAGGGAAGTAAAACATGTTTGTTTTTTTTTGTTTTTTTAAATATCACTTTAAATATTCAGATCAGTTTTGAATGTTATAAGTGGCCATGAGAAAACTCTTAGTATTGGCACAATGACACAACAAGCCTTTTACATGTACAGTAAGCAGCATACAGTAAATGTGTTTGAGAATGCCTCTTGCATTACAAACAGGTAAGCAAAAATACATTTTAAAAATACATAGTTGTTTTTGTGGCCCAGGGTCAATTAAAATTTGTCAGGTATAATTTAAAATGTTTAAACATTTAGCAACCACATTTAATTAGTACAGGAAATACCTGTATAGAGGGGACTGGTCCCATAGCTAGAATAACTTAATTTTTTTTACTGAATACATTTACATAATGGTTGGAAAAACTGCCTGAAGTCTTCTAGCATACTGAGGTTTATGTAAGTGCTTTTCAGGTCAGCCTTTTTGAAATATTGCATAAAAAAGAAAATGAATGGCGCCAGGCAGGTTAAGAGCAACCAGGTGCTCAAAATACTCAACTCAGATACTACACATACAAGGATTAAAAATAATGTCAGATAGAAAACCTCAAGAATCTATATACTGTATAGTGGGGGTCAGCAACCTGTAGATCGCGATCCACCAGTAGATTGCGGCCAGGTGACTGGTAGATCTCGTCTGGGTTTGCTAACCTGCCATTCCAAAGCATTAAACAAAGTGCAATGCAGAGGGACTACTTGTAAAGTTGGAGCTGTATATCGGAACAAGAGCATCATAAGCCAATGCCTCCTCTGTAGTGCTGGCTCCTGTCCCTTGTGGAGTGATACCAACTGCACGCCATCTCTTATTCTGGCTAATTGTCATTTAATCCATGTCATTCTCGCTAGCCCTTTTTCCCTATATCAAATGTACAATTTAGTTTAGTCTATTTTAGATTAATTTAGTTGCATTATAACTCATTAATTTTGATTTCTTGTCATTTTATATTGATTAAACAGGCATCACTATCTCTTCTTTTGAACAATTACTTGTTCTTGTGCGGGTTTCCTGCAAACAAAACATCTTGCTCTGGCCGCCTTTTGCCAGTTAACAATTGAACCCAGTTTGACCAATCAATACTTGACCCCAAGGGACCGCCTTAACCTTACACTTTGGACCTTATCTCCTTCCACTTTCGGTTGACATCCAGCAGCGAATTTACTTTTTTTGACACCAGGTTACATTTGTTTGTTGTCTTTTATCTTATTTGGTGGTTGGTTGTGTCTGCGTGGGTAGTCGTTTGACTGGTGTTTGCTTCTCTGCCCTCAACGATGCTCACAACATGCCCCTTGTTTCTATGTTTCTCAACTTTAATATATGTTATTATCATAAATGTACACTGTTCTCCACAAGGGACTGCCCCTGAGGAAAGGACAAGATCCTGAAATGCGTTGGGCTTAATCTCTACTTAGGAGACTACATCATTGTTATTTTGCACTTGCTGCTCATGTTTTGATATTGTTCTTAACTAGTCAATTGCATTGTTTATATACATATTGACTTTTTATAATACTTAATAAATTATGTTACCATAGACTTGTTTTTTTTACCCATACTTAGTTGCCTTCAAAGTCCCAACCCTATTTTGGGGGACCTCTCTTTACACATTTATGTATGAGATGGTAGCAACGCCTTTGTCCACTTTTGGTGAAACCTCTTTCTGACTTATCCTGGCTAGTGGTCTCCTGAGTGGTGCCAGCAGCAAAAAAGAAAAGATCTTCAGGTCAGTGTGAAACAATACACCGGGCAGAATGTGCTGCGGTTTACCCACACTGCGGGTGCAGTGCAGTGTACCGCCGCTGCTGAATGCAACTAAGGGCTCAATTAAGCGCTGTTCCTCTGAAAAGCGATCTGAGTGTGTTTTGATAGGTGATGAGGGGGCAATATGTTCCCTTCTCACCACCTGATTTAAACCCATGATTGCCGTGCAATGCATGCATTTGCGACACAGTAGTACTGCAATTAGAGGTTTAAATCCATTGTGAGGAGGCCATGCTGTGACCGGGGATCTTTGACTTCTCGCGTGTTGTTCAGGTAGCTCTCCGTCTATAAGGTTGCCTACTCCTGCGTGTATAGTCTATAAAAACTCATTAAAGTCCCAAAAGAGACAATTAAAGTGATCTAAAAATCCAGTTACTCTAGTGGCTGCCCCACAATGAGACTGAAATGATCTCTAAAATAGAAACTAAGATTAAGGTCTCATATACACAGGGCATTTTTACACCCGCTTTTAGGAGCATCGGGCGTTTTCTTTTTTTTTTTCTTTTTTGCAGCTTAAAAATGCCTCTCCATGTTATTCTATATCCTCGTGAACACACACGCTTTTAGGAGCTGTACGTGGCATAGGCATTTTTAAGCTACAAAAAACCCTGGGCCAGCGTGTTCTGAAGACCGACGTTACAGCTGTAAAAACGCCAGATGCGCCTAAACGCGGCTTAACCACGTCAAGTGTTTTTAAGCTGTACATATGTGATTGGTCACTGTAATGTGGGGAAAACCAGGTAAATCCTGTCTGTTCATTACCCAAAAGTCAGCCATGTGGTTGTGTGAGAGAGGAAGAGGACAGGGAAGATGGCTGCTGAAGTCTCACAAGCAGAACTCTAATGCCGCGTACACACGGTCGGACTTTTCATCTACAAAAGTCCAACGGACGCTGACGGACTAAAGCTGGCTGGTAATCCGATCGTGTGTGGGCTTCTCCGGACTTTCAACGTACTTTTTTAGACTCAAATCCGACGTACTTTAGATTTGAAACATGCTTCAAATCTTTACGTCGTAACTACGACGGACCCCGAAGTCCGCTCGTCTGTATGCTAGTCCTACGGACAAAAACCCACGCTAGGGCAGCTATTGGCTACTGGCTATCAACTTCCTTATTTTAGTCCGGTGTACGTCATCACGTACGAATCCGTCGGACTTTTGTGTGGTCGTGTGTAGGCAAGTCTGTTCGTTAGAAAGTCTGCCGCAAGTCCGCCGAAAGTCCGCCGAAAGTCTGTCGGACAGGCTGTCGGACTTTTGTAGATGAAAAGTCCGACCGTGTGTACGCGGCATTATCTGCAGTGGAGGCCTGTCCAGAGCTGTGGGATTTGTGACTGGATAAGGAAGGCCAAAACATGGATGGATATCAGTTCTGCACTGACAGTGGGCTGGGATCGTATGAGCAATGCAGCAAAAAAACAGATAATTAAGTTTATTTTTATTGAATGTATTATATGTTTGTTGGGTATTGTTAATTAAGAATGCATATTAACCCTTCTTTTCCACTTTTCTTTAAGCAAAATTTTTAGGCAAAAATTTTCAGCGACGCTGGAAGTCACTGCGCCACCGCGTGAGAGGGAATTTGTCTGAGGAGAAGGCTAAGAGATGTGGAGCACCAGCTCCTCAAAAAAGAGTCACATTTGTATGATAACTATTTGGCTTTCCACCGCCAGGCAATGGTCGACAACAATAGAGAGTACATTTTTTTCTTTCTCATATACCCTTTGTGAACACTCCCCTCAGTGCTGAACTTATGTTCATATTTTTTGCGGAGCCTTTCATTGTACAGGCCATGAGAAACATCCAATAGCTCTGCTTGGGCCTCCACCCCTGATGTTTGTTCTCTCATAAAGACCTAGGCAGCCATAGTTTTCCTGCTAAAAATCAGAAAATGTTACCTATTCTGCAGGCGTTTTTACGTTTTTAGGCAGGGATATTGCTTATAGGGTTTGTAAACCCTCGTGTTTTTTCACCATAATGCATCCTATGCATTAAGGCAAAAAAAACACCTGGCAGTCACCGGCCCCCCAGCCCCTCCCGTTTTGCTTAGCCGAACCCCGAATTTCCCTCAGCGGGGATGCACTGTCCCTCTCTCCACGGGGTCCCGGCTCTTGATTGAATAGATTGATAGCAGTGCAGTCATTGTCTCCCGTTGCTGTCAATCAAATCCAA